>CM062213.1:27700000-28247500 GCA_031216445.1 Lateolabrax maculatus | reverse complement strand
CATGATATCATGAAGCTGATATGACAAGCAATAAAGTTTAGTAAAAATTCTAATTAGCTGTAAAACACTCTATTTAGGTTATTAAATGTGTTATTGCGGCAAAAGCTAAAGGAACATGAAACACAAACAAAGAGAAAGGTATTTGGAAATGAAAACCATTACAGTAGACTAAAGGACTGGATGTCAAAGAAAAGTAAAGAGAAACCTGGAAAACAAAGACACAATCTAATTACAATGGGTGGTGAAAAATAGAAAACAGAGTGAATGTAAAGCAAAGGGAACACGAAACATGGAAAATAAAACAGACAAGGTCAAAACAAGAAAAGGTCAAACATGTTTTTCTGGGTAACAACTGGAGACATTTACAATACTGTGTTCAGTTGATAATACTGTTACTGGGCGTATCTATCTTCTTTTTTAAATAGCCATTTACCAGCCTTGGACTAAGAAAATGTAAAACAAAAGTCTGCACATCTGCTGAAATGTTTTTTCAAAGGCTAAATTTTAAAATATGAACAAAAAATGTGTAACACTATAAGAAATAATGTTTTTAAACTCTAAAAATAGCAATAGTAGTAGCATGTTGTATTTATCCATTCTTACAATTCACATTTAAGGATTTAGTTATTTCCGTTGCTTTATGTGATGACTGAAGCTGCTCCATATCAAATGTTTGCACTCAGTGTTTTGTATGCACAGATACAAAATGCGCATCAAATCTGGTAGACTGATTTGTGGACAGGTGTGGTTGTGTTAAGGGCCAATTTCTTTGGCTTTGGCTTTTGCAGTACACCCTACTGAGTTATGAAAAGCTCTTTCATATGTAAGTTTACATGCAGGTCGAGAATAGATTTTGAATGGTGACTCATGATTCATGTTTTAAAAAAAGACTTCCTGTGTGTTGTTGAAGACTAAGAAGCAGGGTGGGTGTTGAACACGAGTTCTGTGGTTGAGGGACGGTCTCTTCAACTCCAACCAGCCGTATAATCCGCCTGTATTCTCATCTCTTAAAGTCTTTGTCGGAGGCCAAAGTATCCAAGTGAGATACTCGTGGTGGTGCGTGTGACGTTTCTTTCACTGCCAACCTGTCACTAATTACACACAGCACCTGTGGAAATAGCCTCACTGAAGAGAAGCTGAAGAAGTGGAAGAAAAGCTGAGGAGACGTAATGGAGTCACAGTTGCTAGGTGCAGATTGATTTAAACATGTAGACAAAAAGAGGCGCTCCTCCAATACAACCGCACGTTTGTGTGTGCACATCAGTTCTCGTGTCAGGTCCTGACGGCAATACCTTGCACTTGCTATCCAACGTCTGTTAAACTATACATTGTGATTGTATGAAAGCGAGCAACGATCAAGCATAAATTACCACTAAAGTATTGGGAGGCCTTATGTAACACAGAAAAATCGTTCAGGGCTCTAACCTGACAGTCTGGTGACCCACATTCAATGTTTTATTACTTTGTCCAAGCTATTATAATTCTCTGTTATTGTTCAGCTCCTGTTTGTCTCAGGACACTGAGTGGATATAGTCGGGTTTCAAAGTTTGGGGGAAATGCAGAGATTTAGTTGTGGCTTGATTTAATGCTTCTGACTGAGAGCTTTTGTTGCTTGCATTTCCAGCAAGAATCAGAGTGAACATTCTTGTCATACAAATCATATCTGAAGGATTTCCAAGACAGAAAATGAAATGGATTAATAAAAGGCATGTTACGTTTAGATATGGACATACGGTATGGGGCTGCATAGGTAGATCCTGAGACACAGAGCCCCTGAGCACAAATATATCAAAGTCAAAGACCATAACTGTAAATTAGTGCTGTGGATTGAAAACTGCCCCCAAACTTCCATAAATATCATCGAAATTCTATAGAGCATTCTACAAAATATCATAGGAAATAAATACTGGATTGGACTGGATATCGGGAGATACTGTTAAAAGCTGCACTACTCAATATTATAGTAACAATGGATCCACTATCTACTGCATGTTTAATGTTAAAAGTGTCACTAGTGGTGGTGAACCCTCAGAGAATAGAGAGCGTTTTAGCTTCTTTTAGCTCAATATTTTATTTTTTTTATAGCCCACATCCTTACTATTTTGGTTCAGACTCATCACTCTCATCAACTTTGTTTACAGTAACATCAAGCAGCTGTTTTCAGCGAAAATCCTCTAAAAACCCACTCCACGTCTCCTTCCCAGCACCAAACAGCAGCTGGATTGGGATCAGGTGCACATAAATGTGACTAGGACATCCCATTTCTTGACTGACCCCTTTGACTTCCCAACAAGAACTGTTAGAAACACCAACGCCCTGGCTCAGGGCCCCTGAGCTTGTTAGCCTCCATTCGGTATGTGTCAGCATGTTACCACGAGACAAGCAGGCACACCAGAAAAGCTTTTTAAAAAGTCAAATGTAATCCATCTGAAGTAGCCCTCAACACTGATATGATGACTGAATCTCATGTTTAGTGGAGAAGGTAGTAACTCCTTTGTTTCATATCAGCTGAACACTCAGGATGCCAATGGAAACATCGATGCTGTGCTCATTTCCTATCGATACACCCCCACTGGCTGTTATTTGATTAAGCTAACCCGCTATTTAATTACTCTCACTTAAAATTTGATTACATTCACCTCTAATTCAATTAAGATAACTTATTATTTGGAGGCAGTACACTCTTTCCCTTTTTCTTTGAGGTATGGATGTCTTCTTATGAGCATCTTTCTCTCCACCTCGCTTGGCCTCCAGCTCTTTTTTTCTCTTCTTTTATCAAACCAGTTTCCTCCAATTAGCAAAGGAAAGGACACAATCCATTAAATGTTTGATCTTATTGCTCCCACCCGCCTGCCACCTCCCACCTTAGAACACCCCCTTTTGTGGCTGTTGCATAGGAGAACAAACTGTCAGTTGTGTAATGGTGCTCTGTAAGGGTATGAGGAGGATACATTATTGTATGTAGATGCTGCAATGTTAGTTATTATTTTTTAGGTTGTGGTCTTCACCTCTTTTAAATACCCAGATTATGTTGGATGCAATGTGTGTCTTCTATATGTACAGTGGAAATTTTTTTTTTTTTAAATACTGAGGTTTTTACAGTGACCATATTGGTTTCAGTGCAGGGGCTTTTTGCAAGGCGCTGGTGAAGCCTGGGACAGATTGTGGGTAGGTGGCAGCAGGGAGGAGGGAGCTGGGGGGTCCCTGGGATTGAGCCCCAGGGCCCCAGGAGATGAGAGGCAGGGAACCCTGTGCTGCTAATTAATGTAGACCCTGGTTAAAGAAACGCGCTCCTCCATCGAGCATAATGGAGTTACAGCTACAAAGATCTACATGGGTGTGTGTGTGTGTGTGTGTGTGTGCGTGTGAATGTGTGTGTGTACGCGTGCATGTGTGTTGTTCTCAGCAGCAGCAGTGCTTCAGAGAATAAATTACAGCTTCTCCTTGAGGGTCTGAAGGGGACTGCATGAATTTCACAGCTGAACAATCATCAGTTCCTCCTCGACACACAGACACACACATCCACACATTTACTCACACACATTATAGACTTATACACGCACTAACAGCCCACCGCCATGCTTCTTGATGCGTCAGAAATGGTGTAAACTGTAAACAGCCAGGCTATACAATCCACAAGAAGTTTGAGTCTTTTGTAATTTCACAAATTAATGTGATGGATTTTGATGTGATGGTTTGTTTGTTTGGTTTTGTTTTTGTTTTTTCTGCTCACTTTAAACCCACCTACTTTATTGTGTCTATTTTTGTGAAAAAAAAGAGACGGTTACTGTAATAAGTTTAAAAATCTCTCTTCTATTCTCACAATTGTGTGTGTGTGTGTGTGTGTGTGTGTATGTGTGTGTGTGTGTGTGTGTGTTTATGTGTACAAGCAAGCACTTCCAACAATTTGGGATACATGCTTGTTTTCAATCACACCCAGAGTCACACTGATATCAGTTTCATTTCTGGATATCCAGTACTGTCCTGGGTCTAGGATGGGTTTGGCCTAGCTGAGCTCAAAAAAGTGGAAGCAGAGGGAATATGCTAGCCTTGGTGTGTCTAAATAAAAATACATCTTTCATCAGCTATAATAGGTTAATAATACCACTACATATTTTAAAAACTGAGGTTGCATTAACAATAAGAAAATACTGAAGTAGTCTAAGTTACAGATATCAGTTTAGCCGCATTGTTTAATGTTTGTGATGGGTAGCTATTGGGGAGTAGAAGAATAAAAGCGAAACTCAAACACGGTCTGCCTACACCAAACATTCTCATCATAATGGCATCTTAAGTGTTTGTTAAATTACTTCCAGTTTTTTATTTTTCATTTACCCTTTCAACATTCACAGCAGCATTTACATGATTAAGCATCCCACATTGTGTCAGCTGCAAGATGGTGTCATGTGCAGCACACATAGGCAACATCTGCCCTCTTAGAAATGACTGCTGTCTGCATTAGAGCCGCTCATACATTTTCATGCCACAGACACCCATTTCATTTGACTGATAAGATTTCTCTCTGGGGACCTATATGGAAAGATTTTAACTGTACTCTTTTTAATTATAGAGCTGTCTATACTCTACAGGGTGAGATCAAATCCAATTTATTGTATCAGGATAAATGAGAGAGATGATAGTTATCAGTAAGAGCAGAGAATAAAAGCTCTTTCACTGTGTGAAATCAAGGATTTTTTCTTTTCAAACAAAGTGGAGAAAAAAATCCTGCCTGTACCCAAGTTTTAATCATGACAGACGTTAGCTGGTGTGACGCACTCCTGCACTTTCATATTACTAAGCATCAGGTCAGATATACTGGAGTCATTCACAGCAATCAAACCCAAATGTGATGGATATAGTGATATATTATTAATGCACAGTATTTGTAACAAACGCTGTATTTAACCATTGGAAGAGTTATTTTGCAAAAACAGATAAACAGCATTCTAAGAATAAACCAACGGATTAAAACATTCAGCAGTTTGAGATCAGTTCTCCTTCTCACCCTGAAGTGGTTTTAATCATGATAGTATGGCATGGTTTTCTGTTCACTATTGCAGTGATGAAGCTACAGCTCTGATTCACCTTTTGGCTTCTGATCCAGCAGAGGCTCATGGGTATCTTAGTATCTGGAGTCATCTGCCAACAAAATTAGAGAAAAATATGGTTTTATTTCAGGAACAAAGTTCAAATAATTAAAATAAACAATATACAATAAACAAACAACACTTTTTTTTTTCAAATGGCTCCTTCTTTATTATAATAACCCCCGTAATATTTCCACTCTTAATAAAACATTAGTGCAGAGAAAGCTTTAGGTGTGGCTGCAGTACACTGAGAGATTATTTGTATTTTTTCTCTAGAAATACACAAAGGACATATAACATATAGACACACATTAAAGTACAGGGGCATGCACAATACGCACACACAAATATCTGAACACACACTCAGTTCCTCCTCAGACACCCTGCTGTCTGTGCTGTGTATCCCTCAGGCTGCCCTCCATGCCCTCAGGTCCTGATGTTGCCCTACTTTCCCTGTCGACACAAACACACACACACACACACACATCTTCAGCCCTGTCCCCAAAGTGCAGGCCTTCAATTGGCAGGTGCACACAGCGTGAAATAACAGGAGGGGGCAAGAGACAGCCACACCATTGCACTGTATGTATGTGTGTGAATGTCGGTGCTGGTATATGTGCTGTGTGTCTACATGGACAGAGGTGAAGGGACAGAAAGGAGACGGGGGGGCGAGGCAGCTCAACAGAAAGGCCCAGCGTGATTAATACAGTGCTTACACCAGGGGTGCCGGCGTCCCCCATCCCGTTAATCTGTCCCGCTGACGATTTGCCGAGCCTAATGTGAAATGAGGCGTGGAGCCGAGTCGTTTATTATCCTGGCTGATGAGAGAGGCCAGACGGACGGCGGCAGCAGCCAATAGGACGCCATTCAGGACCTACAGCATACAACTGGGCATTCACAGGAACTCATAAAGCCTGAAAAATGTAAGCACATAAAGATCATTAAGTGCATTACATTCAGTGACTGGTGGTTTTAGTTTTCCATTTCATGTCAATAATTCCCACACCCTTTTGAAATGATGTCACAGTGTTGGCAGAATGCTTATGTTCTGTGTGTATTTAGAGCAATGCATGTGAGTTTATAAAGCAGGACAGGTTAAAGGACCATCCCTGTGTTTTTGCATGTTTTAGCCCATTTTCTACAAGTCAGATATACATTATTGTTTACCACTGCTGAGCAAAGAATGTTATGGGGTCATAGACTGTTGCATTTGTTTTTCTGCATTCCATTGGTTTCAGTTTATTTGCAAATGAGTAACATGTATTCCTTTGTAATACATTGTGAAGCGGTTGTAAGTTCACATTTAATTTCAATGCTTGAAATGTTTTACTACACAATAACAATTTTGAATGTAACTGTAGCAAAAAAAACACCGAAAAAAAAGCTGATCAAAATGACAAAATTTCCATCACTGGACTACTGTTTCTGTCAGTCTGTGTATTGGGGCAAATAATGAAGCTGCCATGTATAGTCCACTGTGTACACTGTACTGTACTTAATAGGAAGTTGGAGGCAACCGGATACTTACTCAATGCAAAAAGAGAGAAACAGTAGGGGTTGGTAGGGGCCCAACAGCAAACATTTATCTCGTGGGTTCCCAAACACTTTAATCTGTCCATTATGATGAGATAATCCAGTACAGCAATACAAAAGGGTACATTATTTTTAATAAATGATGCATGGAGAATGAAAAGGTCTGAATCTGTATACTACAAGTGTTGCTGGAGCTTTGACCTAATCTTTTTATTCTGCTCATGCATCGTCATTATCCATGTAAAATAGCCTAATTCAGATGTTAAATATATGACTAATTTTGGTTGACCATATTTACAGTTTGTTTTTAGTTTGTTAGCAGGATGTATTTGGGATGGATTCACAAGATAAAGTTGAGTTTGGTAGATGGATAAAGCTGGAGTTTATCTAAACTACAAAAGAAGTAGCTCACAATAATAATACATGATGTTATTGGAAACATCAGATTTCCTTTTATTCTTTTTTTATGGTATTAACTTTACTTAAATCAGAAAAAATACTGTCATTGGTGTGGAATTAATCAGCCTGGAAAATAACCTCTTACTATAACTGCAAGTTTATGCATTCGGAGTGTTAAACATGACAGGGAATGGGAGGATGTGAGATGTGACTTTGAGGGATCAGAGAATGCGATAGACGTGTCAACAAAGCTGTGGTGTTGGAGAGACAAAAGTTGCAAATTATATTTTTAGCCCAGAGTTTCTGAGGTATGCTATACACAGTCTGGCCTGTCGCTTCACTCTGCTGAGTCTCAGCTCTTCACAGCAGAGCTCGGTGGAAGCAAGCTAAATGGATTATAGCGAGGATGCAGCTACACTGATTTGGTACACAATACACTGTAGCCTGTCTGTTCTACACCCTGCAGACTTGGCTCTTGAATTGCAAAGGAGCTAACTTAAGTGTATGCATGTTTGTGTCTCTGTGTGTTTTGGAGGTATATATGCACAGATGTAAAATGTCAAAAACATCTTTCAGCAATGTGCCCTGCATTACTGGTTCTACTGTGAGGTTTGCTGGTGTATTTTTATGTTTTTCTTCACTAAGTCACATCACATTGTCATGTCCTGTGCATGTACAATGGAGTTTGAGCTCCTCCCCCAGCGCCCCCACCATTATTAAGGTACATGGGGACTGTCAAGGCTATGCCCCACCCTGTCCCTGGCGGCTACAGCTTGATTTGGGGCACTCTGAAGGCTGTCTCTAGAACAGGCGGCATGGGGAGGGCCCCCTGCTGAGGGTCTGAGAGCAGTTTTGGAAGGGATCGAGCCCACAATGGGCCAGCTTTCTCATATAAGAAGACCTAAGTAGTAGTAGCAGTAGTATTATTAATAATAGCATTAGTGTATTATTTATTTACTGGAATTGTTTTCTTTTCCCATGATTTCCTCTAGTTCGCGACCTCCCCTTCTCTATCTTCCATCCACCCTATAGACTTCTTCCCAGTCAACAGTGCGGAACACGAGCGTGAACACACACACTACTTTTACCTTTTGTTAATTCTTCTGTATTCATTGTTTTGTTTTCACCGTGTGTCTGTGTGTTAATAATCTGTCTTTTGTCTTGCAATAAATAAATACAAGTTTTAGGTCAGAAAAGTGTTCATTGATCCTAAATGTCAATGGTAATGAGTAAAGGCGGTAAAGCCTACACACCTGTTTGTCACGTAATAACTTTTTGAATACACTGATAATAAGGGTGAAAGTTATCTTAAGAATGAGAGCCAGTCCAAAACCCTTGCATTAATGAACAATGGCTTGTATGCAGTTGGGGGTAAAAAAGCATCAAACAACACACCCTGTTTGATCCAGATTTGATCTTTGACCTAGTTTGCACTGGAACCCTTCTAGAGGGCATCTCAAGCACAAGCGAGAACCTTAAAGTACAAGCTATTTCTGGAGCTCGCCAAACATTGCAAAGATTTTGCTTTTCAGCCACATAATTGCGGGAGAGGAGGATATATTGTTAGCCTGGAATGACGAGACGACAAGACAAATCTGCAGCTCATGTTTTATTTGCTCTGGCAGATACGCCTGGCCCCTCTCCCATTCAGACTGATTTCCTTAGTGCTGGCAGTGCCATTTTATCGGGCTAACCAATCACAAGCATTTATCTAGTATGAGGCAGGTTTAATACGATGACTGACAGAGACGCGAGCCGTTCAGGTATCTTTGTAAATATCCAAGATGGCTGTCCTGTTCCCCGGCTGGCTACAGTGGCAATATTAAATGGACTGGTTGGTAAATTTTCTCTAAAAGAAGAACAAACAGTTGCACTTAAACTTTATGTTGATGAGAAAAATGTGTTTGCCGTTCTTGTGACAGAAAGTACCGTCCGACAGGACAGTGTTTTGTTGCTCTGATTGGTGGTCTGTGCCCATCGATAACGCCCCGTGGAAATCGGAAATTAACTGAGGGGTTCCAGACTAATACACATTTGCAAATTAGTCTGGTGATGCCATGCTAATGTATTGTAATATAATAACATATAATGTATGATGGTGACAAATGGCAAGTAAGTAAGTAGCATCTTAACATTGGAGTCTGGGGTGGAAATATAGCTCAACCCACTTTCCTGTTGTATGAAATACAGAAACCACTTGTCACTTGTAAAACTACAAACACTGTAAATTGCAAAAAAAAACATTTTGTGTGTCAAAGAGACACACCCAATACTTTCTAGTTCAGTATAATGCTCTCATACCCTACTGCACACAACAAAGCTATTTTATTCAGATGACAGGAGCATTTGGGAGTTTTTTTGCCAACAAAATGCTTTCTAGTGCACATAAAATAGTTTCTTTTGTGCACTACAAGGTTCCCAGTGCATTACGGTTGCATGAGAGTAGCACACTTTTTTATTATGATCACAAGATGCTTTCTCATGAGCACAGTATGTTTTCTAGTGCACAGATTTATTTATTTTTTTTCCGTGCATTGTATGGTGTCTTTAGAGCACACGAAACATTTTGCACACTGTGCAGTGTGTTACCAAGCATCAGGTGCACAACAGAAACTTCTTAGTGCAAATTTTATTTGTGTTGGGTACAACAAACTTTCTAGTGTACCCTACATGTTTTTTAATGAATTCATTAGTTCCAGTTCAGTGCATTGTCTTTGTGTGACTGACCCTTTAAGAGCCACTTATTTTCCAGACATGTTTGTTTTTCTTCTGGCGAGGAGGGTTGAATCTATATTTGTGAAAGGTAACAACTCTCTCCTACAAATCATGAAAGGCAAACTTCCACTCTGTGCTGCCACTATGATGAACAACCTAGATCTGCTCCGATAATGAATGATCATTTGCTGCCATTTTTGCACCCAAACGAGCTTCATTTAATTGCAAGTCATATTCAGTCTGAGCTTTGAAATGTACTAATATTTACCGACAGTTCACCTTGGTGCTCTCATTGATGCTGTTCTTTGTTTGACTTCTTTTCAAGTTCAGTTTGAGTGGAAATGTACAGCGTGCGATTGGGTCATCACAGGTTTAAGGGGAAGGATAGATTTCTCACACATATTTCTTTGCAAATGTTCACTTGTACAACACAAACAGTCCTATGGCTTCAGAGGGAAACACATCTGTGTGATTCATCCGTAACCTCGTTGTGACATAATAATGCATAATGATGCCGCATGTCTTTTTACTTTAGGAATGCACATAAATCTTTCTACATGTGCCAATATCTAACAACCCCTGTGTTCTGTGTTTTCTGATGTTTATTTAATACATCTCATCAGAGCCCTGTTTGCTTCACTCCTCCCAGTTCAAACCCAGAGTTACACGGTGCTTCAGGGGTGCAAAGACCTGTATCTCTTCTGAAATAAAACCTGCCAAATTTTTTGATAAAACACAGATCCATCTCTGTTTAAAACCGGTGGTATCACAGCCAAACAGGAGACACCTGGTCGATTTCCAAAATGCGTATGACCCATTTCCTGAGTTACAGTAAGTAATCTATTGGCTGTAAGAATAAGAATGAGTCATTCATATCTTAAAAGGACACAGGTGCACGGTAAACTGTCATCAGCAGTCAAATCAGCCTAACTGTACTCAGGTACAAAGAATGAGGCACAAACCGATGCTTAAACACTTCAAATCTTGAGTGAACCAATTCAAATAATTAACTTTGTTCATTCTAACATACAGATGTGATGAAAATTGGACCATTGTATTCTTGAGTGTATTCAGTATAGAAATAAAGTGACTATACCGTACGTGTTGTAGGTTGTGTTATGTTTGTGTGTGTGGTGTGAGTGTATGCCCATGCATGGTTGTATTGCCCTCTGTCAGTCACAGCCTTCTGCTGATGTGTCAAAATGTCGGTCGCCTCCTCCGTCGATATTATTTGCCGCTCTGCGTGCAGCCTGAGCCGGGCCAGCTGGGGGAGAGCAGAGAGCAATAACTGTGAATGAGGGAAGCAATAACTCTGTTGGCTCCCTCATCAAATCAGAGCCGACTGATGCGGAATAATCAGCAATTGAAATCAGAGGGAGGAAAAAAGCTGAACCGACAAAATGGGAAATGTCATCATGAGAAGAGCAATAATAAAGGAATCAATGAGGTGCAGTTGCCGTTGCACTTCTCGGAGGCAATAAGACAACTGAGGCAGAGCTCTGGCTTTACACTGTCTTCAGAGTGATGCAGTAAGACACAGGAAGAGAAAAAGGGACAGTGTTAGAATTTAGAAATCACATTGTGATTCAGGAGTTACACAGAGCTGGACAACTGTTATATTTCATAATATTTCAATGCAAAGTATTTAAATGTAGCTCTAAACTTCATCTCAGAAGATTAGCCCAGCCTTTTCCATATGCTGTAATCAAATTGATATTTTGCAGTTACTATTGAATCTACTGCCAGTTCAACTTTTAACGTGTCAATTTAATGAATGGAAGAAAATCTTCTTGAAGCAATAACAGTTAAATGTTTATATGCACAGTAGAATTGAATTAGTATATTTATACTGTACAACACAAATTTATTAAAATGAATGTACATTTGGCTAAATCGGTCAAATTTATATAGTTTGACCGATTTAGCCAAATGTACATGTGCAGTCTCTGGAAAGTTGATACTAAGTTTTAATGAAACAAATAGGAAAGACAAAAGCAGAAATATCAACTTGGCTTGGACTTCAAGTTTTCAACTACATTCAGGTCCTGACTATACAACACCGCAGTAGATTAACTACTGATACAAGGAGAACTCTGACAACATGAGCTAACTTACTCTCTACTGAGAAACAGGACCCCTGTGTATCTAAACTGGGTACAAAACAACAGTAGTGGCTTAAATCTCCCTTGAAAAAACCACACACACTTTAATGCTTTAGTCAAACTCCAATAATGACATTTGGCTACAAGTTTACAGTATTCAAATAGTTCAGAAGGTTTGCACATTATTTGACTTTTATGTGTTGGGATGTAACACACAGGACACCAGTTACAACTGAGGTGGAAGCAAATGTTACTAGCTGTCTAGCCCCCTTATTTGTTTAGCCCACCAATAGTAATGCACTGAAAGTCAGAATGTGAGCACAGCCAAGGCATCCACATATCGAGCTAATTATAACTGGGTTTTTGGAGTCTGTGCAGTCTGGTTCTGTCTGTGTGCTCAATTCACTAAATGAAGACTGTGAGATAAGGATGGAAGCTCTGAATCATTAAGAAGTGGACCTTTTTGAATTTAGATTTTCTGCACCACATTCTGTTAATGTTTCATACAGTAAACATCCTGGTTACAGAATGCTAAATAAGCCTGTTTCCTGGTTGTGAGAAACCTGGACATGCTAGCTGGTTACCCAGAAAGGAAGCAGCAAGATGCTGTGGGATATAAAGATTAGGTGCTTAAAGGAAATACAATAGAAAATTGCTTTGTTTTCTTCAAAAAACCTTTACAATGTTTGATTATAAAAACAAAAAGAAGACAAAGAAGACAGTAAATGCGATATTTAGGGAAACTGTAATAAAATGCAGTTAAATGCCACATACGTACACACTTCTATACCACAGAGGTAGAGGTGAAGAGGCACAGAGAGACATGGACTCAGCAGAGCTTTTGAATCAGTGCTGTGTTTTTTGGCTGCTGTGTGTTGACAGTTTATTCCACACAGCTGCAGCTCAATGCGTTCTGCTCTTTGTTCGGAGAAAACATCAAATCGAAAAATAACCTTTTTCAAAGGGCAGTTTCGGCCAGTACCTAAGTGCCCTTCACACACAACTCTGTTGCTCAGTACAATGTATGTCCAAATCCAACAGCAAGCAATAGAACTGTGTGACGTGCTGCCCTGAAAACAAGCAGCGCAGCTCATTTGGGTACGTGTTTAATCACATAATGAAAAAGCAGAGGAACAGTTAGTAAGGCTGGTCCAGCTCGAAAGCACATCCACGCTTTTTTTTTTTTTTTTTCGGGGGGGGGGGGGGGGGGGGGGGTAGATACCAGTGACTCAGATCTGACCAGCTAATGAGATGTCAGCAGTATTATTTGAGCCAAATAGCTCATTTATCTCTTTTGTGACAATAAACTCTTGTTTATGTCAGGTACTGGAATGCAGGTATCAGTTCCTAATGACTGCAGGAGGAAGAAATGATTGAACCATTAAAAACTAATAGCCCTTTAAGGTTGTTCAGACATAAAGAATGTGTTACTGCTCTATGTTTAATGTATTTTTTTATAAAAATAACAGCACATTTTTTAAAGTCAGATATTTTTTTTCATGATGCATGATGCTCTGTCAGAATGCCAGATGTGTGTCAGCTGTGCACTTCAGAGCGGAGCAACCTTCTGCTCTTTGTCATTGATGTGAATATAGCTGATACTGCAGTCGTCTGTTAGCAGAGAGACACAGTGAAATGTCAATAACAGCAACTGTGTTACACAATCACAGAAAGTCGGAGGAGATGGAGCGCTAACCCCCCCCCCCCCCCCCGATATCTGCAAAATATGTGTTCCATTTAAACGCCCTCCCTACCAGTCTGTGGAGGTACAGAGAGATAAGTTGTTTTTCTTTTGACTTTGGAGGCTCAAGAGGTAGAGTACGTTGTCACTTCTTCGCAGTGCCAGCTCCTCCTGTCCACACGCTCACGTGTCCTTGAGCAAGATGTCTCTCCTCCCAATAGTATGCAAGTTCGCTTGTGTGTGTGTGTGTGTGTGTGTGTGTGTGTGTGTGTGTGTGTATGTGTGTGTGTGTATGTGCGTGTGTGTGTGAATGAGAAGCACAAAATGCTATAAAATATTTACTCCATCCATTTTTTAATTTACACAGATTAGTGTGAGGTTGAAAGGAGAAGCTCTTTCATAAAGGTTATCTGTGGCAAATAAACAGATGAAAAATAAGGTTACAAGGGGCTCCACACAAGGCAAAGGATGAAAAACCAACATTAATAAAAGAAAATGGAAAACTTGTAGGTAGTGAGACATTTAAAAGAAAAAGAGACAACTCTGTGTGATGACTCTCACGCTGTGGACATGTATTTGGTTTGATACAGTGTGGTGTTTATCAGAATAATGAAGAGTACGGAGTAAGTTAGAATCGTCAGATATTATCAAAAATGTGTTTTCAGACTGAATCTAGAAGTCCGGGAGTTCACGTCAGAGGGTGCAGTTTTCCCTCTTATACTGATACTTTGATGATAAACAATATTCCTACAGTAAAGCCTATTTTATCATTTCATTGTGCCAGTTGTCTGCAGAAATTGTTTATTCATAGCGTGGCCTCGGGCGCTTCATGACATTAGTCCCGGTGTTCTGTTCACACTGGGTTTACACTTTAATCTAATCATTTGTTGTCTTTAAATACACATTTTTGTTTACTTCTGACTCTATTGGATGAAGGTAACAAAATGACCATAAAACATTACATCAAAGCACATCAAATAAGGAAATATTTCACATTATATAGATGTATAGGTTATACATAAATAAACATTCAAAAACAAGTATTCCTTTTATCTTTCACAGATAAAGAAATGACCAGTATGTTATGCTACACAGGGACATTACCTGTAAAAGTCAGAGGATATCAAGTTGATAAAACAATGCTAAGTACTCAACATGTTTTGAGCTGTTAAAGAACACAACATTAGGGTTATGTGCAGGGATATGTTGTATAGTCAAAAACAGGCGTTAAGTACAGCATCACACTGAGCAAATTATCCTTACATATCTATTAGAGAGCACCACTCAGAGTCTGTTGACACGTTCTCAATGTAAAGCAAGACTTGCGTACTTACAACTGCAAACTCTGTGTAAAGCTATGAACCTGTATTCAGGTGGCATGAAGCAGCTCTGCCCCCTGCAGTGAGTCATCATGAATCCCACCTCTGTGCCACTGTTTGTTTTTTATTGGTTGTTTTTTCATTATGTTTTTTCAGTCCTTTTTTTTTTTTTTTTCCAGTGGAGTTTGTTAAAAGCATAGCCATGTATTTTCCTCAACTGTCACAGTCACATTCATTGTTTTCTTCTCCAAATTGTTATTGTTCCACCCATGACCCATTTTCTCTCAGCCAGCCACCCCCACACACACCTACACACACGTATACGAACACTCACGTACGCCACACACTAAACAAATCTGTGAAATACACACATCACAGGGGACGGGAGCACATTCACTACGAGACCAAAAGCCCAGAGCTGCAGTCATATGCTGGCACACCCACACGCACACAAGCAGGAATGTGTGACATACAAACACAACAGGGGACGAAAAGACACTTTTTATTGAAGTCTTTTGTACAATAAACACGTGTCAAGTAGCAACAAAAACACTCTGCTTTTATTTTAAGGAAGATGCAGCGAGAATAAACAAAGACTAAGTAACAGTAAAATGAAAAAGGACAAATATAAAAAGAAGGAAAAGAAAGAAAAATAAATAATGTTGAAAATAAATAAAGACAAAAACCTAAAGAGTTGAAATGTTTCATTAAGTGTGCATTAAGGGTATGATGCAGAAATGTTAAAGTACAAAAAACAATTTAATAATATAATATATAATATTATCACATGAAGACATAGACATGTGGGTGTTCATACAAACAGAAAAAAAGACAAAAAGAATCTGTATCCATAATTCTGCATGCTGCCATTTACAATGTCCTTCCCCCAGCCCCTACAGGGCTAAAAACAAAACAAACAGGAAGGGGCCAATGGAGAGGAGTCTTTACATATCCAACTCCAAAAACACTTTTATATTTAACATGATATATAGTCTTTATTATAGATATACAGTAGTGTCGGAAAATATCAAAACTGATTTACAATGACGATGCAGGCAGAAGTAACGATTTTCCTCATATAAATTTATAAACTACGTAATAGGACAGAATCATTCTACGCATAATATCTTGTCCTTTTTGTGGTCCAACATGGAAACTGAGGACCCCCCTCCCCCCTCCCCCCGCCCGCTGCTCCTTGCTGTTGTTACCCAATTTAAAAGTAATTATCACATCCGTTATGAGAGGGGACAAACATGACATGGAAATAATTAGCAACCTCCACAGAGCATAGAGATGCTCTACAGTGGTGACGGTGGCCATTTTGTTTTTCATGTTTCTCATCCATTTCCTATACCTGAGAGAGAGGCTGGAAGACAGAGAGGATGAGTGCTGTATAGAGGCTAAGCTGTGTGTTGAAGTGCTCAGAAAGTCATTATGTTGGTCCAGGTAATGGGAAGGCCTGGGGAAAGTGTGCAATAAGAGGGACTCGGCTTATCTCCCACCTAGACTGGCCTGAATACCATTAATTACCTGTTCCCTGCGCCTGCCTCAGCTCTCCCTGTGTCTCTCTGTAGACACCGCTCTGCCCCACTCTGAATGGAAGTGAATTTTTCTCTTCCCACCTCCCCCTCCTCCTCCCCACATCCACCACTATCACACCGTCCTTCCTCTACCCTACACTTATCTGAGCTCATTTGCTTAAATGAGGCTTTGGATTCAAACTGATAGTGTTCAGCTCAGTACATTTGAACAAGCTATCACAAGGGCCTGGAGTAGAAATGGTGGTCAGTTGGTCAGTCGGTTAGTCCTTATAACAGAATGACAAAATAGGTTGAGGTTAGTACCTTTCAAGATGAGCTTTCTCTTATCTGCCAAATCTATTGTTAAGGCTGGGTTGAATTAAAACTACGTGGTTAAGGTTAAGGAAATGTCATGGTCATGGTTAAAAGAAACCTGTGTTGATTGTTGGCAGGTGATGGGATGTGATTAGTATCAAAGTCAAAACACTTTGTATTGCTGTATATTCCATATATATTGTTAAGTTTAGGCAAACAAGCATACTGCCACAAATTGTGGTAACGTTAAATAAAAAGGCAAAAGTTAATTGCAGGTGTGTGGCAGGACAAGATTTCTGCTCTTCTGTCTGACATGCTCCTCGCCCTCCATCTCCCCAACCTTGACCCCCTTACTTTCCACCTTACTTTCCACACTACTTCCTGCACACAATTTTCAGGGATACTGGGCTGGAGAGGTACTTAGTTAAAGACAGGGAAAGATTGTGGTTGTTGTTAACCAAACCAGTGTTGACTGTTTGTAGGAGAAAATATGTCATTTTAGCATCATGACATGACATGCATCATTTTAGCCCCACTACTGGCAGGCCTTGAAAAGCAATATCTTCACGTTGTTCATTCTGTCCATGACATTTGTTTTCTGATGTCAAATGAACACTGTAGCCTCTGTTGAACACCAGCAGGGCCTTCAAGTGTTCATAGCTCTTATCCTACTGTCAATACCACACCTCCCTCATTCTTAAAGACTTGTTTTACAAGGTAGCTCTTGTCTCCCAGTCCTCCTAAATATTGTAGCTCATGCTAGCCTCTGAATAATCACAGACAAAAGGAAAAAAGCTGAGCTCATCTGAAGTCTGAGGAAGGGTTCCACACAGCCTGCATATTTCAGCACAGCAGAGAGCGAACTATGGGTTGACGGCTGCCTATCACAGAGTGCGTGTCCTCTTCTCAGCAGGAGTTTTGATGCACCTCAGTCAACCACTTCTGCTCCAGCTCTGTGCCCGTCAACACTCATATGCTAACATTTACTTATGCCTCTGATAGAAAAAGGGCCCTCTGTGGGTTGAATCTGTGGTGCAGTTAGATGTGAAGATCATTATTCTCCTGTTTTGTACCATCCAGCAGATTTTTTGCCGGTGGCAATGTAAAATATGAAATGCAGCATGGAGGCCAGCAGGGCTGTCAGTCTTCCTGTTGCCATGTAGTATTCTTCTAAAACACACCTGTTTAAAAACTGTCTTTGTGAATTTGAGCTGAATTTCTGTGGTGGATGATGCAACAGCATTTGAATGGATTTGTAATGTGACATCACGGATTCCATGTTTAACATAACGTCTTAAATGATAATGATAGTAATTATTTTAAATGCTTACGCCATTCTGTGCTTAACCCTTTGAACCAATGTCGATCAAAAAGCGCACCCTCCTTTCTCAGTCCTAACTCAGTCGAATCAAAACACACAGAGATTATACACAAGCTCCTGGAACATCAGCATGCTAACATGCTCACAAAGAATTTAGCAGGTATCATCTTTACCATGGTCACCAGTAGGGGTTTGGTAATGAGTACAGCTCAAAGTACAGCTGGGGCTGATGGGATGTCATTAGTTTTGCAGGTAGAGGGTCATAAACAGACAGGAAGTATTGGACAAATTGGAAATTTGATTTGATGATGGAAATAGAGGAAATGTCAGGAGATCACCATGCTGGTCCTATATTCCCTGGCAATCCATCCCATATTTGTCAAAATGTTGTAGTCCGGACCAAAGTGGTGACCCAAACAACTAACTGACTGACATTGTCAATTCAATGTTTTTCATAAAATGAAATATCAGTCCATGTTATTTTTTGATCTTTCTTGTGCTTTGTCAGTGATGTAATACAGTCCTTTTCTAAACAATATTTCAGGACAACTTCCTGTCAAAACAGGCTGATGAATGTTTTCTATCTTTTTATATCCATTTGATCGAGTCATTAGAACACATATTTTTGGGGGTATGGCTCAAAGTACCAATACAGTCACACCATATCTCTGTCCTCGTGACTTTTAAAACAAATAAATATACATCCAGTCTTGTCAAATTATCATGTCCTTGAACTCAAAAGTGTAAATTCAGTAAGAAATTCAAGCTGCAGGTTGTTCTGTAAAGAGTACAGCAGCTCCTTGGATACTCATGTTACAAGCACACATTTGATCAGAAAAATGACACTGGCTTTTTCCTGGATTCTGGAAGCTGTCACTAAACTAATTACTGGAACAGACTTCATTCTTTTGCCTATTTTAGCTTGTGTATGTATGGGTTGTGTGTATTGGAGAATCATTTTCAGACACTTGCCTCTAAAATGAGCTGATTAATTCTCGTGTCAGAAATGTTGTTGCCAATATGTTGTTCCCAATTACCTGAAAGTATAGTGCAAAACGATCTCTCTGTCCTTTGCTCTTGTATATGAACAAACAGCAAACCCATTCAGCATTTCTACATATTGGCTCCATGTTTTAACATAATTTATATGCATTAAAGTGCAAAAGTAAATTGTAATAATCTCCTAATTCCTTTTCTCTGTTATTTTACATTGCATGTGCTGTGTTGCTGTCTTCACAACAGGTAATAAGCTTTGATATATTTGTGTATGACTGAATGTGTTGAGTTGAAAAGTAAACAATTATTGCTGTATCTTAATTCTAAGTGCAATCATCTCACATTCATTACTCCTATTTAACAAAATTGTTTGGTATGGCAGGCTAACAATATATTTTTTTTGTACAAATTCAATGAAAAGATAAAAAACCAACAAACAAAAGCCTAATATATCTTATTCCATAGAGCTCAATTTTTCGTCCAAAAACGAACTATTAAATTAATTTGTTGCACGTTTTTTTTTTACGAGAGTTCCCATCCTTTTTAGGAAAGCCTCTTTTTTTAATTTAATTTTAAGGGTGCATTACCTAAACTTTTAGCTAGTTGGGAACAGCAGATCAAGTTAAAAAGACAACAGTGACATACTGTAGCATGTCACCAAACATTTTCCTATTTACTCATTCTGCAGCTTTAGAGCAACATTAGCATTCATTGGGAATGCTAATTGGGCTAATTGGTAGTTTTGGTGGATGGTTTTGTCTCCAGCAACTCTCTACTATGTTTACCAGCTAGTAGCTAACTTTGTATGTCAGTTGTAGTAGGTAGAACAACTGGCAGCTATGGCTGAAAAAAGGATGATGGTGGAACTTGTAGGTTAGAAATTAACACTGTCCAAAAAGTTTCCAGTTTTAAAGATTGAAAATCTTGAAAAAATTGTATTTGTTGACAATGAGAAAAATATATTTCTTAGTCTTTAATTCGGTTTAAACGTTTACCAGTGTGTTTTGTACACAGCAGTGATACTTTCTCAACAGCTGGACCATTAAGGTACACTGGAACAAAACACTTTCCAGTGGAATCAGCCCTAGTAAAAATGTTTACATTCCTACTCACAGTTTCACTAAGCCCCATTAGTCCTAGTCACATTAACCAGATTGTTCAGATTTACATTGAAAGCATCAGGACAATGCATGTGACACCATTAGGAAATTGAGCCAAAGGTGGTAGCAGTCTATTGCCTTTTATGTCTATACTATGTCTACTGTTTATTTATTTGCGTTTACTTCCAGTGACAATTATTACAATCGTGCTTGGCCTACAGACTTTCATTGTGGTAACCTTTTGATGGTCTTGTGTACGTCTCATCCATAAAACTGTCATGTTAGTGGCTCAAAAGGAGAAGTGATTGGACAAAACAAAACTTTCTAAATTGAATACTTTGATTCAAGAGGTGTTCGTATCACACAGCATGACAGACAAGTATGTGGCATCCGGTAAGCAGCAGTCTACATTGATAAACACAGTCTCTCATTCAATTTTGTACAGCAGTTTTGTCAAAAAAAAAAAAAGCCTGTCATATCATAGACTCAGATGCCACCTCTGCTTAGTGTTGCTCGCAAGCAAATTGACGATGACATGGCTGACAGAACTTGACGAGACTTTTAGCTCCTCTTTGAAAGAGCCCTGACGTAATAACTTTGACTTTTTTCCCTCTCATCAGTTTCCCAAGGTTAAATCTCTATTTGTATCTCATTTGTCTTTCCAAAGTGTGGACGTGCACCGTTCCATGGCAGAAGGAATGACATTTGAGCCCACACACACACTCCTAGTTGCACTTGTTTTTTCTAAGTATATTTCAATGGAGCACTTGACTCCTTTCACTAACACACACACACACACACACACACACACACACACACACTAATACACACCAAGTTGCTGTCTGTTGGTTACTGTTTTTTACATGTTTTAATTAAAAAGAATATGTTTCTATTTTCGTGCCTCATTATCTTGACTCTCAGTTATGGTTTGCCTCTTTGGACCTCGCCATTTCTAGACTTAAACATTCGTAGCTACAGCGCTCAAGCAGCCAATTAGCCTTTAATGTCAACTAAGTGTCTTTGTCATCCTGAGTGATATTTCACTCTGACTTTCACTGAATATAGCACAGCCCATCCACCTCCTTTCTACAGCATTTCTTTGGTGCATTCTGTTGAGAAAGTCAAAGGACCATTCCCATATTACTACACGTTGTAGCTCTTCTGCTACATATCACATGTATGTGAAAGCCGACCAGGTGCTCAAGATTCAGAAGCAGCTTACATGCACCTCCTCAAAACGACGTACAGTATGTGGAGAACACACAACAGTTTTTTGGTCATCCTGGCTTTGTGTTTTCTCTTACCTGGTTATCGATTTTTTTTTTTATAGTGAAGACATTGAACATTATAGGAAATCAAATCTCCTTTTTGTAGTGGTATTTTGTGATCTACTGTAGCAAAGCCATTTCCAGTGCAATCCCCATCCTTGTCATCACTAGTACTATTCCAATTTGTATAAGAAAACTTGAAAAACTTAAATAAAATGCTAAAGGTCTAATGATATCCACCACATTTCCTGACCCACAAGAACACAAGCACTCTGATAATAACAGGTGCATTGTGTTGTCATCATTGTAACACAGTCATCTTCAAATGCACCAGAACCCATAGTTAGACATTTGTTGAAACATTACCCATCCTACGTGGCAGCTAACTACATGGCGCTCAGACTGTGGAATATGTAAAACACCATGAGTCTAATAATCTAGTACCCCCATTCTCTTTGATATTGTCTGCCATGCTTGAGATGTTTTACTCAAGTCCCAGTAGGATTAAAGAGTGGTGTTACATAGCTGCAGGTATTTAGAGATGGACAAAATACTACAACTACTGCTCCTCCCGCAGTCTTTACTACAGTGAAACTGGCACCATTATAGCTTTTGTTTTCTGTCAAAACTGGAATGCTATTGGACTTGTGTTATGGAGGTCAGCATAATGGGGGTCAAAGTTCACATATACATATACATATACTTATACTTTGGCCACAAAATCTGGCGAAGCATCAGAACAGTATGTTTATTTATATAACTAATACAGCTGCTATGGAATGTATAGCCATACTCTCTGTTGAAAATAATTGTCTCGCTGTGGAATGCTTGCCAGCGTGATACTGCATGACACATTAGGTTTGTGGTGCCTACTAACCACATATCAATCACTACACCATATGTGGCTATGACATACCCAGACAGCATGACAGCCAAGCATGATTCCACCTTAAAGACACATGTCTTATGATCAAAGTCAACAGATGATACTTCGCAGAGCAAAAGCAAACCCTTGGGCCGACTGAAGTCTTAGTTCTATGTAATGTGCTTTAAGTACATTATGCCTGTTGTCTCCATCTTATTCAGTTTTTTTTTTTTAGGTCTGGCAAGGGTGTATTGAGAGTGAAAGACAGTGGGGGGGGGGGGGGGGGGGGGGTGAAAACATTATTGCATATTATTATATATTATTATACTATTATTACAGGATTGCATTACTATTACTTTTGTTGAGTTGTAATTCTTGTTATTCATGATGGTTTGGCAACATTGACTGTGTTTCTCTCCTTTATAAGCCTTTAAAAAATATCTAAATGTGTTTTATTGTATTTAGCAGGCAGTTGATGAGGATAATAATGAAGCCTTGTTTTGATCAGAACAAATATAATCAAAACTAGGATCTTTACATAATGTGTGAATATGAATGAATATGAAAGCTGTACCTCAGGTGTGACCAAATCTGCATCAGCCCTTTTTTTTTTCAAAGTACCAATTTGAGAAAGCCTTTCCTTTCCGTGTTTGTAACACTTGCTCCGTGCTTGTGCACTTGTGAATTCTCTCATTATTAGCATGTGCCAAGCAGTGTTAGCCAGTCCTGCTGGGAGGGCCACACTGGGAGTCTTGGCCTTCTTTGTGATCACTCTCTTGCTCACCTCATTAAGTTGCCACCTCCAACTCAATTATTCACACCATTTAGCACTAAGTCAGTCCTCCATTCTGTCTCCCTCTCTTTCCTCTCCATCTCTTTCCCGCTTTCTCTCTTCCTCACCTTTTTCTCGCCTTGCTCTTCATTTTTACACCACTTTTGTATTCATTTTCAGTCATTATTTCAGTGGCACAGGAAGAATTTTAAATAGTTGTTTCACTTACCACTGAATGATATATATACATATTATCTAAGTGTTTGTAACTCGTTTCTGGTTTTAGGGGTCTTTCACACCAACAATAACACTAAAGCAAAATAATACAAGGTGCTATGTTGGTGTAGGCATGTTGCTGCAGGGTACAGGTAAAAATGAACAACAAAACAGCAAGAAGGTTTATGGCCTTCCACTCATTTGATGATCTCCGGTGCCATTACAACTCTGGACATTTCATCATAGTATCAGTTTTCTCTACTTCTTGATTCTGGTTATGTGAACAACAAATTAGCACAATGCTACAAGCTATCTACAGTTCTCTCCATGTGCAGGTACACATATATGTGTGGTAGTATAGTGTGTTGCTGGGTGACTAAGTCGAGCCAGAAACAGCTTTTGTTGCTGCAGAACACCATGTTTCTTTTTCCTCAAGAACAGACTTGCTCTCTAAACAGAGCACAAGAGACGGCAGCTTGGAGGTTTCTGTGTCCCATCACCATCAACAGTGGCCTCAGCCATCGTCAGAATTGGCCAATCGAGCATAGCGCGCCATGGCCACACCGACACAGATGTTGACCAAGCTCATTAAGTAAATGGGCCTATAATTGATTTTAGTCAATACCCTATCCTCAGTGAGGGTGTGCATCTACTGATCGGAAGCAGGCTCCAGGGGACCGGGGCTAACAGCTTGAATAAATGCAGTGTGTGGGGTTTCAGATAATGCCAGTCTTTGCAAATGCTTATGGGGATTAGTATGACTTGAGTTTAGCTATTTAGGGAGCTAATGTCGATTCCCAGCAGAGGGTTACCGTCTATATGAAAACGATTGATTAGATGTAAAAGGTTGTAGCTGCTCCAGCCTTTAACATCTACCCGGCTACTCTGTGTGTCTGCCGGTATCTCTGTCCCTGTATCTCTATTTCTTTCCATTCAGCATCATCTGTGTATAGCCAAGTGTGGCACTTAGTATACCTACAAATGTGTCCAGAGACAAGCAATATCCTAGTGACAGAGGGTAAAGCTCAAACACAAACTGTTCTAAATCTATTTGGTGGCTATGCATACGTAACTATTTCAAAGTGCAGAACAGTTTGAGCCACAATGTGTGTCCATCAAAATGAAAACACGTTGCACTACTCTTCTCCTGTACAGCATGCTTTATTCACTCTACTGCAGAAGAGATGTCCAACATGTTTTTATTTGAATTATAAGAATATGAAGGCACCATACAACAGGCTGGTTTGGTTAGTACTGATAGTTAATAACTCCCCTGTTATTTCCTCTGTCCTGCTCTGCTCCTTTTGCTCTCCAGAGTCCAGCTGAGCTCCTTAGAGCACCATGGTTAATTAAGTAACATTATCAGCTGGCCTAATTGGCCATGATATTGTAAGGGCCAAGACATACATCCTCTGGTAAAATTCCCTAGTTTGTACTTTTTCTCAGAGGTGCAATCAAGCAAGAAGACACTCAGTGGTTATACAAAGCTGCAGTGGCCATCCAGATTCTTTTTACCCACTGGAGTGCTGGCTGGATAGTTTACATTTAATCCAGGTGGTCCGGAAGTGATTCACTCTCCGGGATTGCTAGGCAGTTACTATAGCTGTGTGCTACCACTGTACACAGCATTTGTGACAATAAGACATAGAAATTGTTACAAAGTCAAGAAAAGGTCAATTTAGTTCTTTCTGAAAATATAATATACTGTATAATTAAATCACAGAAAGTAATTATGATTCATGATGTAGAGGCAACAAATGTCTACAACTAATTTCACAGAAATCTGGCCATTCGTTTTGTACATACGTTGTCATGGTCATGATGAAGGTCTCGGACAGACAGACAGAACAGATCGACCAAAAGTGCCACCATCAGACCTTGAGACTTGCAGAGCTAAAACAGATCAGTGTCCATGTGTTGGACCCCAGTCAACGTCATCATATCACAACCACGAGGCCCTGCCCTTCTCCTTTCGTTCCTAACACGAACATGTCTCTACATATCTTCAGAGAGTTGTACTGCACTCTGTCTGGGCTGCTCCTGACAGTTCTGTCTTGAGCGGATGCTTCCCCCTTTGTGAGTTGAATCTGAAGTAGGCTATGTGGAATCACTGCAATGTCAGATTCAGGCAGCTGTTATGGGTGGGCACTGTGTCACAATAAACACTCTTCTCTATACATTACATGGTTCCTAGGGGACATTTGTGCAGGTCTCTGGCAGTAAACATGCTTCATTACAAGGTCTTTTATTTTCAGGCGGCAAAGACGCATCAAAATCAATTCCTGCTTGCCCTTTGATCTAGTGTGCCAGAGCTTGTATGCTGCACAAGCGCTGTGCATTTTACAGAGGAGCTGGTGTAAGGCCCTTGAGAAAGGAAGATGACTGTGTTACAGCAATGACAGCACAGTGTGCCTGTTATTATCAGTAGAGTCTCAGTTTATGTTCACACATACGTGCCCTTACTTTTTTGTTTAATATTTTCTAAGAAGATACAAGCAGTTTCTTTTATTTATTTAGGTAATCTTCCCTGAAAATCGAGGGCTAAGACCAGAAGGATGATAGGCAGAGGTAAAAGAAAATAGAATGTATAAAAAAATTATTCTGGCTCTGTAAAATGTACTTTCTTGAAAAAATCCCAAGCAGTGTGAACAATTTACAGCTTGCACACACTACAGCAGATTGTACCATATGGAAGACACACAATTTCAGCCTTTCTCATGTGTTTTAAATGCGGTACTCATAGGATATTCAAGACCACTAAACTGGGTTACCTGCCAAAAGGAGGTTAGGAGTCCCTGAAGTGAATGTATAGTGAGAGACAGGAAGAATAGGTAAGAAAGGAAAGAAAGGGAATTACACAAGGAATTGGTGAAAAGGAAAGTCGCACTCTTAATGAAATACGGGTTGCAGTGGCACTTGTGGTGTAGATGTGAACTTTTTCCTTTAATTGGTCAGAGGAAAGAGAGAAACATTCAATCTGAATACCAAAATCAAATAAAATAAAATAACCTTTGAAAAGACACACAGCATCTGTAATTAATTGTTTCAACATGGGATTTTACAGTGTTGCTCATTTGTGCATAGAATTTACTAATTTCAGTTACTGACATTAATGCTTCCCTGCATGGTAGCTGACACATTCAGTATGTATGGTGCAATGTGCTACATTTGGCCTGTCACCTGCTGAGTTCTATAGTTAAAAGATTATCCCAATATGCTTTGTCATTGCTGATTTTCTGGTCCTGTTTGGTGATGGTCAGTTGTACACAGTATTTTCATTACCTATGTGAAATGTAGCTCTGTAAAGTTCCTATGTAAATACTGTAGTAGAAAAGCAGCTCCCATGGAAACAAGTCAGTTTTATTTATACAGTCGAAAATCACAAACCACAATTTTCCTCAAGGGACAGCCGGTGTTCAGCCAAACTAACACTGGTGGTGTTTGGGAGGCTACTTTGGCCTGTAATGAGTGAAGCGACAAGCTTTTTTTGTTCATGGTAGTCGGTTACTCCACAAACTATTCCAGACATGTAGCTTAACACAGTGAAGCTATTTCACATCAAGACACTGAATGATATTATAAACAAATGCAGTCTTTATTTTCAGCTGTAATTCAATAAATTATCCTGGTTCCCAGACCAGTGCAGGGTAGTTCCATACATTTGGTGAAAAAAGCTATGCTATTTAGGAAGCTACTGTGAAAAGTAGTTCAACTTGTACCATCCCCTATTTGTAATGTCGCCACTCTCCAACACTTAAAACATTAGAGGCCTTTATGGCACTAAAGGACCCTTGAGAAGGGCTCTCTGTAGCGTCATAAGAAATGCTCTAATGATCCCTTGAATGGTGTTTTTCAGATAAACATTTTTATTATTATTATTATTATTTTTCCCCTATTGAGTGTAAAAGTATAGTATTTTTCTGACTCTCTAAAGTCAGGATGAAGTATCTTGAACAAGAAAAGTATATCACAATTTTGGGACTTGTTTTAAGACGGAGTCAAGCAGGCCAAACAACATTTTTCGATAGATTTGAAATTCATGTTGAGTCTGAAGCTGGAAAAGAATCATGTCCAGAAGACTGTCCTGTCTTCGGAGATGTCACCTAATGTATCTCAGGTCACCCGACAACACTGGAGTGTTGGGCTAAACCATCGCCAGCCTCAGGGGTGGACGAGCCGCCTGCCATCAGTGCTGAGACCCCAAATGCCACGTCCATAATCTTCCTGCCAATTCTCATCAGACTCACCTCTGATGCCCCACACACCCCACCCCCCACCTTTAAACTTCCACATAACCAACACACACTCACACAGCCTGACAGCTCTCTCACCCAGCATGAAGTTGACGAGACAAGCCCGGGCTGTCGCCGTTCATAGGAATTATAGAGCTCAAATGTTCTTGTCACTTCCTCTGCCTCTCAAGGTGAAGGCAGCAGGCATGGAAGTTAACCCTTCATTAGTCAGCTCACCTCTTCCTTCCACATGGTTGGATTTTTTTTTTTTTTGCTTTTTTCCCTTGAGAAATGTGTTAAATTATAAGTACAAAAGACCATAAATATAAGAAAGGTGACAGCTGGGAGACATTTTATGGTTAACGTGGTTGCAGCTCTAAAATGCTAATGAGACAGTTGCACAATGTGGTGTGTGAGTGTGCATTTACATGGCACTGTGCATTTCACTGTGCATAGCCAGCTCACATTATTGTGATAGAAAATATGCACAGAATTGGTGTGAAGTGTGTGAGTCAGATGAAGGGTACAAATCTGAAATCTCATTTTCTCAAAAACAACTAAAAGAATCTCACAGTGTTGTGAGATTATTTGAAAACGTTTCCAACACAAATCAGCTTCTTTTAGGAATGTCTTTAAATCTAGTGTCATTCACTGCATTTATGTGCAGGTTGTTGTTGGATCTCTGCAGTAATCAGATTTACAGTGTCATGTAAACAAAATACCCAGTCTCAGTAATCAGGATTAGAGGAAAAAAATAATTTCTCCTGGAGAAAGCCAATCTCTTAGCTATGTATACATGTAACCAGGTTTCTAATTTACAATTTGCATGCGCATGTATGACTTTGGACTGCAACCATCTTTCAAAAGTTTAAGAAGAAGATTAATTTACTATTTTGGAGGGAGCATATATTTGCCGGCATTGTCTTCAATGCCAATCTTTTTTCAGCCCAGGAACTCTTAAACCAGTCGTTCCCAGCATGGTTTGGGATCATAAAACTAATCTGAGTGGTTGCAATATGATTAAAAGGAAAGGAGAGCAGAAAAAAAAATATTTCATCTTCACAAAATTATGCTTCTTCCTCTAGACAATGATCTAATCTTTGCTTTTTTTATTTAAAATTGTTGGATCATTTTACTTCTTCAGGACCCTGAAACATTATGCACATAAAGCGCAGAAAAACATCATTGGGTTGAGATAGTCACAAGCAGTAGACGTTGCTGTGGTTTGAGCCAAAAGATTGGTGAGTCAGACCTAAACATAACCATGAAATCATTAATCGTGCTTTAGTTGCCATGAGCTGAATCTGTAGGAAAGTCTGACTTCAGCTGCTGAATGTAAAGGTGTTGTGTGATAACCTGATTTCTCTCAGTAACCTGGTTTCTTGTGTGCATGTACACATATTGATTTTCCTAATTTGAGTGCAGTGATTTACCTTATTCTGTTTTTCTAAGAGAGGATATGTGTATGTGTGTTAATATGTGTGTGCTCAGTATGCATGTTTTTATGGTGTTTGGGATCATTTTATCACTGCTTGAGAAATACCAAGAGCAATATTAATTAAGGCAGGGGGATGGGAGGACATGGGAGGACATTAAGACTGAAATATGTGGGCATGCTAGTTTTTTTCGTGTGAGTGTGTGTGAGTGTGTGCGGTCGGCTGAGGCTGACCCCAGGCCGTGTGCTCCTGACAGAAGCATAATGGAGGTGTCTGCTGTTCAGTTAGCTGAGTCGGACTCTTTCAATGGGATCTCCAGCCAGGGTTGCAGAGACACAGCAAGCAGTCCATTTAACACTGTTCTGACTCCAGCAGAGAGGGGTTATGGGCCACCGAGTGGAACATGCACCTTGCATTTAATCAGGGTCAGAGAAATCATGTTAAAGGAACACTCCAACATTTTGGGAAATGGTTGTTTTCTGTCTAACTGAGGCACGGGAGCAGATCAATACCAGTTTTACCTTTGTGTGTCCAGTACAGAGTAGTGTTTAGCCTTGCTTAGCAAAAAGAGTGGAAGCAGTGGGAAGCTGCTAGCCTAGCTCTGTCAAAAGTGAAAAAAACTTCTGACAGCTCTAAAGCTGTCTTATTTGAATGTTATATTGTTTCTTGACCAACAACAGCTGCACAGAATCTGTGTTCCAGATGCTGCCCCATTTATTTCAGTAAGTGGCTCAATGGGTGCATACAGTGAAAAAATGTGATGTTTTATATTTGATCTAAGAACTCAAATCTGAATGTGTGATGCTCAGTAAATCTTCTTTGTTGTTTCACATTATAAGAAGTATTTTGGGTCACCTTCATCTGACCTGCAATTTCAACTGGGGCAACTACAACAAGATTGTCAAACAGTCTGGTAATGCTCAGCTAGGATAAGCGTGTTCTGGACCTCTACTGAACCCAAAGACCTGACTGTGATCCATCATTTCATCTGACTCTGAGTAAGACTGCAAACAAGACCATTTCTCAATATGTTAAAGAGTTTCTTCAAAACAGTGTTCTATCTGAAATCAGTCTTTGCACACAACTGCTTTATATCCTGATACTCGACACTAAACAGCTCATTCCCATCAATAATTAGACTGGTTGACTGGCAGAAAAAACTTCTGTCCTACAGATTCATGTCCACAAACTATACTGCTTTAGCAAAGCCCCTTTGAGGGAAACATAAAGCCACTTTAAAAGAAGGATTATGCTTTTTTCTTCATTGTATCAAACAAAACATTATAGAATGTTTCTTCAATTATTCATTGTTTCTCAATTGACTATTCCTCCAGTCAGTATTCACATGATACAACTAAAGTGTAAAAAGCTAACTAAACCCCCTTGGTTTAGGTTAAATAAAACTTCTGGTGCATTGCAGAAGTACAATAAAGACTGTGTGTTAAATACATGTTTCAAGCCTGAATAAAATGTAATTAGATTTGAATTAACCATGGTGTATAATTTTAGAGGCAGGCAGATCTGAAACTACACTGTGGATACAGAGGAAGATGTAGAGGACAATCTGTGCTGACAAACTGCATATGAATTGTCAGACAGAATTTCATGCAGGCTGTATAAAACCTCCTGCCAAGCAATAAACTGTGCTTCAACTGTTGAAAAGATCCCCACAGTCGTCTGTAAACTTTGTGTTATTGCCTCTCAAAACCCGGACATGTAAAGTATGTTGGAAGAAGACGACTCGGAGAAGTGAAGGCTTGCAGATTAGCTTGAAGAACGGTCAAGGACGAGGATTTAAAGTGTAATCCTTCCCTTTGAGTTTGTCCCCATCTTTGATGCCTAGTGTTCATTTCTGTGGACTTCTGTGGCGCTTTTCTCTTTATCTGCTTATGCTACCTAACTAAACTATCTGCCAAAATGAAATAATCACTTATTTACTTCCATACAGCAAATATAAGAGGTTTGATGAAAATGTTGCATTTCAATTAATACAGACCATATGGATAAAAACAAAGGTAGTCATATAAAGGTGTCTGATTTAAGGCATTGTTCTGCAGCAATGCCATGCAATGTGGATTGTTCACATTAAGAATTAAATCAAGTCATCATCTTTTTTTTCCTATGACATTGATAGCCTATATACTGTGTTCTGTATACTGTGTGTATAGATAGTATTGGTGTGTGTCAGGTCTGCATGCGTGAAGACAAAACATGACATTCACAAGACAGGACAAGACGTGCTAAAAGCCAAAGCATTCCCTGAAGGCGTTGGCGTGTGTATGGAAAGTATGCATTACCAGCAAGTCCTGCTAACAGGCTGGATGGTAACGTTAGCGTCTCTGTAGGATCCGTCTGCATGCTATGTAAAATGTGATTCAGAATAATGACTTTGACCAAGCTTGGCAAACAAAAGACAATAAACTGGATAATTAGTGCGAAGGACTATTTAACATGCAGCAGCACATATCGTATACCTCCAGCAGGGACTCACTCAATGTTAGCCCATGTCTCATAAACATATAATCACTCTGGATCTTCATCTATCCTCACTCCTGCTAAATATTTAGTTCACTGGGGCTCCAGAACCTCTGGCAGGTCAGTTTGTGACACAGTGTGTCCAGGAGGAGCTCTGTGTAAGTTGCATGTATGGAGCCAGTGCCAGACATGTTGCAACAATGTGTGTGTTTTTCTTTAATAAAGAATTAAGATGAAGCAGCAGAGAATACCGGCTGCTGTAAATGTGTGTTGTGTTTGACCTCCATCTGTTTTACAATACAATTGACGACTATAAAGAACATGTCAGATGCACTCACTTTCAATTAAAACTGGCATGACTTCTCCCCCTTATGGACTCATTCCAGTGATGTTACTGCCTTTCCTTATGTTAGATATGAAACTAGTAAGTCAGTTATCATAACAGATGGGAATGTTGGCCAAAACTCAGGTTGTAAAAAATCATATACTGTTATTGTTCATATATTCATATTCTAGATGCCACATATATGTGCCTGCTCATCATACAGAAGTTATGCCAACTGTTTGTGATTTGTGATGTCTGGTGATGACGTCAGCAGCGACCCTGACTGACTTGATGAGGTCAGTAGTGACCTTGAGTGGTTGATGACTGATATTGTCATTTTCCAGGAGAGAGACTCAATTATGTCACAGATGCGCAGAAGAAATCTTGGTGCGAGTCATTAATGTACACGTTCCTAAAGTACTTCCCATCACCTAATCAATAAATCAGAATGTGTAAGAGATGTACAGCGTGTTTGAATTCCAGTGGAACATCAGCAAGGTATTCTGTTTGTCATCCGGTGGTGAATATTGATCTGGAAGGAACAACATGCAACCTCATTAACTGGGGGGGGGGGGGGGGGGGGCAAAAAGGCAAACCCACTTTAATGCACCGCTGCAGTTAGATGAAAGAGGGGCGTATGAGTGGTGACACCCCTCCTTAACCCCCCGCTGAGCGCTGGTACCTCCTGCTACTCTCAGCTTACTAAATTACAGTGCTTTAAAGGCTTAATTTGAATTTGTGAACGGCTGGCTGTATTTTTATTTCACTTTCATTTGACCTTTACTTAAACTTCACTGAGATGAACATCAGCGGCGTATGAAAGGTCACACATTACACAGTAAAGAACAACACACACATTAATAATTTAAGATGATAAAAGCTGTACAAAATGCATAAAGGAGCATAAGGGAGCCAGGACTCTAACGAGCTGAGGCTATAAACATCAGGCACTCTGTGGCTAATAGCTTTGCAATTTGAGATGTGAGCCAAGCACGTAGCTCCGTGTACATTACTGAAATAACCACGAGCGTGCTTTAAAGGGCTCTGTTGGAGGACTGCTTTAATGCAAGCATCAAATGTATACAGCAGGGAAATTATTTCAGCAATGTAAACTCGGTTAAACACATCCAGTTGAATGTTCCAACGTCAGACTCGTTTTGCAGTGGCTGTGTATCAGGGCAAACAATACATCTAACAAATACAATCGGGGCAAGAAAATCATGTACAAACTGTGAGATGAGAACAAATTAAACTATTAATCCTAGTGGGGATATCAGATATCACAGCAAGAAGAGTGAGACATTCAGAATGTGTATATACGTGACTGTGATACTATAAATGCCCTTTATGTAGCTGTAGCAAATACTCCTTGAGAAGCTTCTCTGTCAGAAATAAAACAGAAGAACAAAAAATGTATCTGTTTACAGCCAGCCAAATCCGCTGTGGGCAGGGAGAATTCATCACCTCACAATGTTTAAATAAATAAAACAGACGATAATCTTGTTCAGCACTGTAATACTAAACTCATCTGCTGTTGACTTTCCGCATTACATGAAATGCGCGCATGCAATGGCCATTGGCCAGTGAATATGAAAACTATTATAAAGAAAGCCAATTACAGCCTTTAAATACATTCACTATTAAAACAATGGATATGGATATAATTAAAATCTTAAGGATTATAACCTTAAAGCTGCACTAATGACTGTGCGAAATGTGAAAAGGATTGCTTGTAATTATAAACCCATGAAGAATCCCCCCCCGCCCCCCCCACACTGTAATTCCCTCAGCTCTACAGAGCTTTTTAGCCTCTTTTAGCTCAGTGTTTTGGTTTAACTGCCAACATTGCTTCCAGCAGCATTATTTCAATGAAAAAGCTCTAGTGACTCGCTGTACTCTACCTGCCCGAACATAGTGGAGCATATAGCAGCTGGAGGGACAGACATTTTTCTCAGGAGTTGGTAGAGAGCAAAAGACACTAAATATTGATCATATATACATTAGGTGGGCAAAAAACACGAGTCCAAACAAGTACTAATGTTTTCATGTGTTCGATGGATATGTTAATAGGCAACTGTCTGCTAAAGTGTATAAGGTGATAAAATGTCAGGTGTTGTTTTATCAGCCCCTGCCTGCATCTCAGACTTTATAATGATTTGACAGCTCCCTCCTGGACGCTTCGATGGATGCACCTCATGTTGGCCTGTCACTGGTCTTTGCTTTCAATTCTGGACAGACTTGGGGCTGATCGGGAAATATTTCCAAAACAATTCACTAAATCCATTTTCCATTTTTTAATCCACTGTATCTGCACCAACAAAGTTTAATAGCTGTTCATGATTTTTATGACGTAAGAGAGGCAGCAAGTTACTGCTCAAAGTTCACTTATTGGTGTCTGGTGTACCTGCCTAGCTGAATTGCTATTACACGGACTTTCTTCAAACTGAAATCTCACAAACTGAGCGAAAAACCGAGCTTGTCAGATTTGAGCTGACTTTGCGGGGTCAGAAGGTAGACAGGGTAAATGTTGGCATTGAAAGTGGCCAGCCGAATGTGGGCCTGCTTGTCTTGTAATAGATGTAGCATCCATGGTCTGCCTCATTCATCCCTACCCTCTACCACCCCCCCACCCCGGCCTGAAACCCTGTCAGACATGCCTGCTGCTCAAACACTCTTCACTCTTTCCCTGGATGTTTATATTTTCTCACTCTGTCTGTGCACTCTCTGCTCTTTCTCTTTCCTTCTGACTCTCTTTTCAGTCCATTTATCTCATTATGGTCTGGCTATCTCCAGTGGCGTTGAAAATGAAGTGTTAATCTCTCTTCTCATCAATCTCCCCAGCCCAGAAGTGCCTGAGTCTCTCCCTGCATCGCAAAATGATGACTGGCACTTTTACTTGTTTGGAGAAATAAGTGTGGGGGCTAAATTGAATTTTAATGGATCGCGCATACCCCCAGTGAAAGGTGCAATCCATTACTGAATGATTGTAATGTTATTTGTTGCCAGTGTTGATTTATGGTACGTATAGTGCGGTGGGCCAAAGGTGGGCACGTTGGGGAAGGAAGCTGCGTGGTGTGTTGATGGGGTTTTAACTACGGCACAGTGGAGAGGAGAGAGGAAGTTCAAGACCATATTAGCTGTTTATTCACCCCTTTTTGAAGGGGACAGGAGCTGTTTGTGGGGTACAGAAATGGGTCAAATGTAGTTACAGTGGAGGGAACAACTGAAAAATGTTTCTCTTGCATCACCCGGAGCTTGTTTGGCATTAGCTCCTGGGGAAATTTGATTGGGTGCTCCCTCGAATGACTCTGGCAGGTGATGGGTTATGGGATTGCAAATCGCAACATGTAGCTGTTGAGGATCTCATGGCCAATTAATTAACACCAACATCAAGTTTGAATGCATCTTTAATTTAATGATGCTTTTGTTCTGCTTTTCAATGCTCTTTAACACACTCATTTAGGGATTTAAAGCTATGTGTAGAATTTGAACATTTTAGACTTTGGTGCCCCATTGCAGAAAACTGCCTTATTTTCTTTTCATCAAGTTTATGTTTTCACTGGGATTGTCGTATGTTGCATTATTCCATTTGAATGATTATAACGTGATAATCATAGACTGACTTTAAATTTAGTACATTTAGTATTTAAAAACATTGCTACTAACCATTTGTCAGTATGGTACAAAGGCAAATAACCTGTAATAGTAATATGGCACAAAAAAACAAAATAATGAGGTAACAAGACGAGAATAGAACATACAATAAAACAGTAAAATACTTTACAGTAAAAGCTGAAACACAAGAATAGAAGTCACAAAAGTGAAACAGATGTGGTTAGTCTGAGATGCTAAAGCAGCGTGGTCCAGAGCTGGAGGGCCCACACGGAAAAAGGTTAACTCTTCAAATACGCAGCCTCCTCAATCATTTCAATGAGACAACTGCAAAAGCACCCTGCAGTGCAATGCAGCAAAAAAGCACAGGGTCACCTGGCAAACAGGTTTATCTAAGCTCAACTTTTGTCACAACACAATGCAGCATCCCCATAATGCACTGCAATGGCCAGTCAAATATGTGTTAGCACATTATCCTGGCAGATTACTTTGCTGTAGGGTACCAATCTTAGTTCAGTCAGGACCGCTTTGTCAAAGAAATTTGATCCACATGTAGTAAGATATTTTTTGCAGTAAGATGTATTTTGCAGTATGGCTCTGTTCTGGGACCTCCCTGCCCTTCCACGTCCATACGCAGAAAGACTAAGGCAGGGAGAGCAGCAGAATGGACCCCTGAAATGATTGCACCAGGCAAAACCTCCCTGAGCCTTTATGCGCTTACATGGCAGTGGCACTGGAGGAGGTAGCTTGCATATTTTTTTTTTTTGGAGCGTCGAGGATGGCTGAGCATTGGACCAGATGTAACGTTTGTAGGCAGATGAAGACCGGCCCATTAGAGTCCACAGGATTGGCAGAGGAGGTGAAGGCAAGAGGAAAACCAAGCTTGGAACATTGGTTTTCCCTCCTCCGTGACAAAGAGAGGCTCTTGTTGGCTGCTAGGATTGGCTTCTCAGATTTGGAGCGATGTGGCAATGGGGGGGGGGGGGGGAATGGATCCTCTGTGGAGACTGGGACTGCATTTTCCGGTGATCTCAGTCACCATCGATGCTCGCTGGAATGATGTCATCGTTCAGCGTCGTATGCGACGGCCAGGCAGCAACATCAACCCCCAGGAAGTGCGCCGGACTTTGCCGATTTGACATAGTGTCCGAACAGTGAAATTGCAACCTCTGATTTTTGCTTCATATGCCACTGAGCAACTTCCATAGGAATGAACATAGCCCTGCCCCCAACGCTGTATCCAGTTCTCTTTACACATCCATGGGCAAACATGAAGCCAGTGTGGAAGTGCTTTAAACCTACATTCTCTCTAATAACCACCAGGGGTGACTCCACTGGCTGCAAAAAGAAGTCAGATTGTATCTAGGTCAGTGAGAAAATGACCTGACATCTCACTGGGTTTATTACCTCAGTAAACATTCTTTGAATGAGTTTAGTTTCAGTCGCTAGTTTCAAGTCTTCCTCAATACAGCAGGATGTTCATTTAGTAGATTATGGTCACACAGAGCCTATGCTTTAGGACGGGACTACCTTGTGATTGACAAGTCGTTACCACGGCGACCGTCAATCAGGATAGAGGCAGGCTACCCTCTTGTCAGACTAATGCCACCATGGATGTATAAAGAGAACTGGATACAGCGCTGGAGGCGGGGCCTCGTTCATTCCTATGGAAGTTGCTCAGTGGCGCATGAAGCAAACATCCGGGTATTCAGTATGTGGAAAATTACAGATTTTCCCGCTCTGTTGGGCCCATAGAGCATGCGCACTAGCGTTTCCATAAGCCCCGCCTCCCAGCCGCTCGCTCTCGGGCTCGTTCACATGAATGGCGGAATAAAGTAACTCTGGATTCGGATATTAGTGAACTTTACAACTTTTAGGACCTAATGATTTAAATAAGGGCTATTAAAGTGTTAGAACTGGGTAGTTGATGTACCTCAAAAAAAATTATCCACTGAGTTACAGACGTCTCTTTCTCAATGTTAGTCAATGGGAAAAAGTCTTTTTGGGCCCAATGGCATCACGTGACGGACCCGCAAGTTGTAATTCCACCGTTTGGCTGCTGTGTCAAATTGGCTTCACTTTGAACCAAGCCCTCAGGAAGTGCGCCCAACATGGGCTCAACAGAGCGGGAAAATCTGTAAACTTCCGCATATTGAATACCCAGATGTTTGCTTCATGAGCCACTGAGTAACTTCCACAGGAATGAACGAGGCCCCGCCTCCAACGCTGTATCCAGTTCTCTTTATACATCCATGGCTTGAACGTCACAGCTAGTTCCAAAAACCAAGATGGCGAGGGCCGAATCGCTGAACTGGCGGCTTCAAAATGACCGTTCACAAACTAGCGGGTGACGTCACGGAGGCTGCGTACACTTCTTTTATACAGTCTGTGGCTGCTTGACACATGCAGTGCACAGCAGGAGATGTGGGCTTGGACTGAGTTCATGGTGACAATCATGACTGGATGTTGGATAAGGCTGACAAGATAGTATCGTCTTCCTGGTCCGTGGAGCCGGCTGCTGGAGGGGGTGCTCATGCTCTTTGGACCGCGGGGGGCGGCCGGAGCTGGGGCGGCAGTGAAGGTGCGGGAGCAGCGTGACCTTCTGACAGCGGTTTTCCTGGGGACAGAAGAGTTGGACAGATCAGAAGAGAGCACCGGCGGGTGGAAACGGTGCTGTTTTCATGAACAGCTTCCTGTGCTTCAGATTGCTGATGGTGAGACCGTGACGCAGTCATGGTGGACGGGGATTGACATGCGAGCAGCAGCTGAGTTGAGGCAGGTAGCTGACAGCCTGGTCGTTCTCACGTAGGCGAGCTTGTGAAGTGTCTTGCGGAGGAAGCAGCCAGGATAGGCAGGCTGAAGCAGCTTAAATAGGGCGCCCTGAATGAGATTGCCAATAGATGCATAGAAGGGAATCAGCTGATCCTTTAGCTGATGTTTCTGGGATTGTGAGCTGAGACATGACTACCTGGCTTGCTCAATCAGTAGAAGATAAAATAAGTAACTTTCCAGAGTTGTAAAATCCTGTCTCCTGTTATTATTAACAGTTTTGCTGGCTGATAAAGCTTTAAACTGAATTAATTTATTACTCAAACTGCCCTTCCTGGATCATTTTACATCTCAGAGTGCACATTAAATCACAAAAAAGACACCAGCCCAGTTCTTCAGCCTTCAGTAGGTTTGAAAACTATGAAACTAACTTTAGAAACTGTAACTGTTCCAGTAGGTTTGTAACATTTTCTGCATTCTCAAAGGTTTCTCCACAGCACCATACTGTAATGTTCATGGCTGACCTTACAAACAGATAACCGTGTTATCCTGGGAGTCTTCCTCAGATGGAGGCTGACACTCAGTTTAGCTAATCTGGCACCAGCAGCTGGTGTGCCGGGGGAAAAACAAATCAATTAGAAATCTCTGCTAGCACACAAACTTTGTTATTGGAATCTCCGGTGTGTTAACCAGCTGGTGGATCCTATTGTCGTTGCATCTTAACCCAGCTCAGGTTAGCCATTGTGTAAGTCATTTCCTCTCCGAGGATCCGCCATCTGCCGGTGATAAAACATTCAGTCTGCGGAGAGGAGGCGCCCTGGGACGGAGTTAGCCAGATTGTCTAGACGGTAATATGTTCCATGCAGTCATTTTCAGCACATATATTAGACACCCCTCCAGAGAGACACTTCCTCCGACGCAAGGAAGTTTAGTCTCCAAGACTCAAATACTTCAACTTTTTTTCCCTTTCACGTATGCTGTGTGATTGAGTGCCAGCAGAACTCCCAAACCAGAACTGAAGCTATTATTCATATTTTGTCTGCCCCACTCTTTAAAAGACATTTTATGCACTTTTTGTTGTTTTTCCCCACTTTGATTTCATTTTTTTCCATAATTTTATATTCCATATGTACATGTTCCCTTTTTCACCTTCCCACACACTTATCTTTTCTTCTTCTTCATTTTCCTAAATGATGTGCACCTCAGAGACTGTAAGTCCTCTCACATTTGGCAGAAAAGGCACAGATTTCCATGAAAGAGAAATAACACAGCACATTAGTGAACTGTTGCATCAGTATAAGAGTTGAATAGAATTCCTTTAGCTCAGGGAAGAGCAATTCTTTCTTTAACATATTTGCGAGCATGAACATCACCAAAATTGGAGATACAAGGGGTGCCATAATTCATTCTGCACTACTCATTATACAAGGAAAAAGCTAAACATATTTTTTCCTTTTCATTCTCTCCAATATTTTGCTATGCTGCTGAAAGTAAACTGTACCCTAAAGGTTAAGGTTAGGGAAAGAAGTCATGGTTGTGGTGTGAAAGAAGTGCAAACATGAATTGTAGAACTGGGACTTGAGCACTGGCCTTTATATGGAACAAACAAATCTACCAACCTGCCATCCACACCTTTACTTACTACCCCTGCACTGGCACTACGTCTCGTCTCTTGACATACATTGAGTACAGCAGAATTGCCCAATATCAGTAATTCCCAGGAATACTGGGCTGCGTTATGCAAACCTAGCAATATGTACAACCAACAGCATTCAGTACATTGTCTGAGCTCATATTAAATCAAAATGAATAATAACTCCAAAAACAATCAGCAGTCATGCTGGCATGTTTTATCCTGGCATCATCGTAAGGAAGGCTGGAATTTTGTACAGGGAATTAATTGAATTGCTTTGAATTGCGAATCTGTGTGTTGCATCCTTTTCAATGGATAGTGAATAGGCACATTATCTTAGTTATAATAAAAATAAATTAATTATTGGATGGATTCTTGATTCTGTACATAATACTTTTTTATAAGCTTGAAATGAATTGTATGTTGGGTAAAAAAAAAAAGACAAGTTAGGACACTTCATGGTGGGGCTGCCCTGTTCACTGCCCATGTGATGGCTCTGATGGTTGATACATTTTGGTTAGTGACATTCAAGTTAGCCACCATTAATTATTTAGTTGTACTTGATATTTCGACTCTACATTAGAGTAGTACAACACAACATATAGTGAGCTACAGTATATGGTCAATATTGAACATTTTTGGATTCAGACAGGATGTCACCTGACAGCGATGACATTCAGGATGGGCCCCACCATGTGACAGAACACATTGGTTTTGCTTCATAGCACCACTCTCAGGCCACCGAGCAGCTCATTTTCTCATTTCTCTGAGACACTTTAATTAATCTACACCAAATTGTACACACAATATATTTAAACTTCCCACAGAACTGTGCCACTTGTAACTATTTGGCTGTGAGAGGAGATGGCTATCTTTCCTAAACGCTCACTGTTAGCCAATCCAAACCTCCTGTGAACTGTTTGCAAGTGGCTCTGGAGTGTATCACACCACAGTTGGACATGCCGAATAGCATCTCCATCTGGACAAACTGGCAATTTTCAAATGGCAATATGGCAGACAGCATCTCAGCTGCTGGTGCAGGACTGTCACCAAATGTTCAGCGAAGGATTTCAGAGATGTACCACTTTTACTAAATCCTAAATCAAGCTCATTATCTCAATGTCAACATATTTGCTCAATTTACTATCTTGCTAGCTTTTTCAACCTCAGACTTAGAATAATTTCCTTAAATATTCAAACAATATTTTATCTAAACATCAATAAGAACATTTTGTGATTTTGGGGCACTATTAAGTGCAGTAGCAATGGTAATATATATTTACATTTTATAATATTTTTGACACTTATGACTATGGATATTATCTGTTTTTCTTATCGTAGGGTATAAAATCATTTTAAATCTTTCATGTTTCTGCCTTTTCTGCTCTTGAGAGCAGAGGCAGTGCTCTTCTTCCCTCTAACCAAGGACTCTTTTAAGTGTTTTTGTTCCTGCACAAGAGGTTGACTGTTACATTACAGTGCGTGCCAATATCAGTCAGCTCACATGTGTAGCTCACTCTATGTGCAGTAAGGTGAGTGTGTTTCTGAGGGTGTGTGTTTTGGATGGAGGTGCATCAGTTGCTGTAGGCGATAGCTGTGTTTTCCCTAGAGACTGTTCGCGAGGAACCAAAAATCAATGCCGGCAGCTTACGGGCCATTTGAAGGGCCTGACTCCCTGCTCTCATTCATCACCTAACAATCTGCCACCATACTCGAGAACAAATCCTCACAGGGACCTCTCAGCGCAGCTATGGTGTCCTGGGTGTGTGCGTGCGTGGTAGATATGTGGGTTTTATTGGTTAATCTCACTGCTCTATAACTCTCAACTCCTTTTACTCAGTCAGTGTGTGTGGGTAAGCTAAATCAGTCATACAACATACTTATCTCTCAAACACACACACACACACACTCTCTCTACCACTCAACATTTGTATGGGAAACAAGGTAATTTAGTTCCTTATTTTCATATTATTCATGATGCCTATATCACTTCAAGAGTTCATATTCTTTAGTTTGGAGTTTTAGTCAAACTTGGGAGAAAAACAAAATCTAATGATAGACCTCAGTGGGTGGTTTGAATTTTAAGTAGTTAGGTAGGTATGATTATCTTTTATAACATTTTTTTAAATTTTATTTTAACATACTCTAGTAGATATTCCTGATTCAAGCAACCTTGTCTTATGTCCATATGCAGTTACATAAAGTAGTAAAATAGTTTCTGGGGCCAGCTGGAAATGAATGAAATGCACATAGAGGTTGATCTTTGTTACTATATTACTGTGTTACTTTGGAAACAACTGTACAGAAAGGTGTATCAGTTAAGCAAATTAGAAGTGCAGAAATATAAAGCATGAATGAAAAAAAGCTGTATGAAGGCATGCATCATTCTTGAGTAGGAAACAGGAATAAGGATAAAAACCTATTTGATAATAGAGAACGATAATAATCCATTGTCCACCTCTTGTTACTTTACTCTCCTACAGTGTGTAACCACTGCTTCAGTGGCTGGGGTGAATGACCTCAAACAGAGTAACAAAGTGGTTACTCAAATAGGCCTGATATACAGTACCTTTCCAAGAATGACACAGAAAGAAACAGAAAAGTTTATCATCTCTGTTCATTATTGGATAACCAGATTTTAGTTACAGTTTCAGATTAATTTAGAAAATTAGTTCAATTTTAAATTCCAATGAATGGATTGACTTTGTTCTTTAACTTGTAGTTTCACTTGCTTCAATGACAATGAACTCTGTTGGAACAAGTATATTGATTTTTTGATTAATGAATGATTTTTATGTTCATGTGGTGCTCACAAAGTGCCCAACCCTCATGGGTTTACAAGACACCAGAAGCACAGTTGCAGTGTGTTTCATTTCATTACAAAAGCATGTTACAGCTCAGCCTTAAACAAGTATATTCTGCTTTCTCTCCCAAGTCTGGCAAATAAAATCTACTACACCAAAAGTTTTCAAAATAAATCAACGTAAAAGGAAGACATTTTCTTAAAAAGTACATCCCTAAGGTCCTCATAGACAGGACAATGAAACAGAGAATGGAACCTCATGCTCAATATCACCTAGTTCACACAACAAACACGGTCTGTCCTCCTCTGGAGTGGCATTAAACCTGCCGGTTTAGATTAGTGATCTGTGCTCTCATCACATCTCAGCTAAGTTGAGTGACGAGACAATCCTCCAAAAACTCAGCATATTCTTTCCAAGGTTGAAAACACAACAAGGGATGATGGTAATACTTTAGATAGCTTGAAAACTTGTCACAGGGGATATGGTAGCTGAGAATGGAGGCTGAGGCGGAAGCACAGTGGTAATAGGCAGGGAGGCTTAAGGATCTCTTATCCCGGGCCTTAGCAGTCACACAAAGTACAAGCAGGGGGTCAACGGATCTACTTCAGCTGCTGATGTGCCGCTGAGCTCAAGCTGGGATTGGCTGGGTGTGTGTGTGTGTGTGTGTGTGTGTGTGTGTGCATGTGTTTGTGTGAGGGTGTGTGTGGGTGTGTCTTTGTGTGTGTGTGTGTGTGTGTGTGTGTGACTGGGTTGGGAAGTGAGGGCTTTGCATGCTTGGTTACTTCTCAGTATCATCGCTAGAGTGCTATAGATACAAATGGAGAACAGGGGCAATGAAAGGTTGGGTGATCATGGACTGGGTAGAGCACATACAGAGCCCAAGAATACTGTAGGGGGGAGAGTGGGGGTGGGGGAAGAGGCAGGTGGGAAACTGAGTGGAAGATGTATCGACAAGAAAAGTAGGACTGCTGGAAACTAAACCTATTCTCTATTAAGATCACTTGCACAATCAATGGGACCAAGCCAAACACACACACACACACCAGGTCTTGTAGAAGATACCCACACCTGCTGTGGCTTCAGGAAAATATATGACAGTACCAAGCCCACACATTTTTGCACACTGTGAATATTGTTGTAGAAACAAAATAAACAATGGACAATAAACATGGCTCCGTCCAAGTCGACGCCCACATGCAGGATTTGTTCACTCTTATTTCAGACCAACAGCAGCCATTTTGAAAAAAGTAATTGTTGGCCACTTTACAGCCCACATCCCACAGTAAACTGTTGTGGCATGTGGATCAGTGTTCAATACCTCACTGATTGCAAATGAACAAACTTTTCTTCTTCTACTTTGTATCCTTTTCTTCTTCTCTTTCTTCTTCTTAGAAGTCTTCATTTGCACATAGACTTGCATGTATGTATCTTTTTCTGTCTCCCAATTCCATTTAACAATAGTTCTAAGCAGGTTCATAGTCTTTTGAGTTCAAAAGTGTCAAAATTAAATAAACTCAAACAAAAAAAAAATGTGTTAGTGTACTACTGATGTACATTATTGTCCCACAATGCAAAGCACAAAGGTAACGGAGGAGCTGCTTGCACCCAGAAAAAAAATAAAAATACACAGCTCTAGAAGGATAAATAAAGGCTAACAAAAGAAAAAATACCTGAAATGACATGATAAGACAAAACAGTATATAACATATTTGGAGAAACATTTCTCTTTGTCTTTGAGAATGCGAATTGACTGTGGCATTCTAAAGATGGATTATGATCATCATTTGCATTATTTCCTGTCAATATAAAGCAGTAATGTATGTTTATTTTTTTGTAAAGTAACTGCAAAGAATATGACTTTATAAAGTCTGAGGTAGTAAGAAATTGGATCACAGCCTTTTTTTCTTCTTCTTCTTCTCCTTTTAGTAGTCCAGTAGTCTTAGGTAGTTAATGCCCTATGATTTGTTTTATTTGCTGCTATTTAAAAAGCTTGTACAATTCTGAGAAGAAGCCACAAGTAAAACAACAATGAATAGATGAAAGGTATTGCACTGAATGTGCACAAAATTTGGCTAAAAATGCAGGATTACAGCAGTTGCAGTCAAAACATTTCACCATTTTGGTTGAGTTCTTCTTTTGTTTATTTTCCCTCTGAAGTCTTGTGCAACAAGAGCATCAAACATTAATCTACATCACATAATTATGTTTTAGCATCTTGTAATTATGAGAAAACTATTGCATAATTATGACTTTGCACCTCTTAATGAGATTTGTTTCTTGGATTTATGAGAAAACTATTTTCTAAATAAGAGAAAAAAGATCTGATAACTATGAGAGAGATATGACAAAAAAGAGACTTCCTACATTGTTAGTGGTACTGAACTGAACTGCATTGCTAACAAAATGGCTTGGGTCCAAATTCACCAGTGCAACTGATGTTGACAGTAAACATGTTGCCATGTTTAATGTTCATACTGTGTCTGAGAGCGTGGAATGGTAGCTGAGAGCTGAGACTGCAGAACCCCCAGAATAACACAGTCTGCTTTGTGTGATGGCTTATGACTGTCATAATGCATTCTGACAGCTTACAGCAATTCCTATAAAACATTGTGCATAATTTATGATGTGTTATATAAGTATTTATATTACATTAACATATTATACTGCAGGTATGGGCTGTAGAGAAAGTCTTACCGGATATGTTTTAGTGTAGTTTAGATTAGATGAGATGATTGATGAATTATGACAGTGATTGCATTTGTTATGTTCCTTTACAATATTAACATTGTGTTTTGGAGTATTGTGTGATAATTTTGGTGTATACGTGGGTGTGTGTGTGTGTGTGGTCACATTCTTGTCATTAGAATGTAAACAGTATATGATAAAAACTTTATAGTACTCCACAGGTTCCAGATGATCTGATTAGATAAGATACACCTTGGCTGCATACATTTGCATACTATAGTAACGAGGAAAACTGATTCACTTCAAATTACTCAGTTCTTAATGCTTTGAAATACAGATAAGATCTTAAATATAGAGACTAGACTTAGCAATATGTTTATATTGCTTTAAGACACAGACTTCTTAATATTACCATCATGTTTATGTGAAGGTGCAGAATTATACAGTAATCTGTGAAATAATTTGCTCAATTAATAACCCCCAAAAAGTACAATATATATATATATGTATGTATGTGTGTATATATGTGTTTATTTATATGTGTATATATGTATATATAATTCAGCACAATAAAAAGCCCTTTAAATTTATATGAATGAGTACACAACACGTATTGGGATTCTTGCTACCTTCCTTAGGGATCCAGGGGCAAGTTTACTGAATTAGCTGGATAACTCCAGATTTTGTAAATTTGCTTTAATAATCTGCTCAGATATTCTTGTTTGGTGTTACCTGTTTGGTACTAAAAGGCTTTTAGATGACTTTTAGACAACTTGAATGAATGAATTTGTAGTAGTGGACCATTGACTGCATTTTAATTGGAGCCTTCATTGTTGGGTAACAGTTCTGTAAGAAAGATCTGAGGCGATTTAATGAAGATGCTGCCAAAGCTTTCTTGAGTCAGGGATGAGTAATGCGCTATAAGAGGATATTGTGCAATTGTTATATGTAATATATACATATATAGATTGGGGTGATGGTAAAATATGTATATATATGAATATAGAATACAATCTGCTGTGACATTCATGCACCTGGTTGCAGTGTTGGTGTAAAGATGCAGCTGCTCTGAATTTGTGCATCCGTGATACTGTTAATGTGTGTACATCTGGGATTATAATAATTTTAGTTCAATGCAGTTTTTTTTTTTATTGTTAATGCATTTGTTGGTTAAGCTGTAAGCTGCCCAGAAGTGTAGCCAGTGAACAATATGTTACTGCGTCAGAAAGAGCCCATGTATGCACTGTTGTATATGACCGTGAACTTAATTGAAGTGCCAGACAGTGACCCTTGTGAAGAAATGCTGTAACTAAAGGAGCTATGGTAAAACATTCAGGAACCACAAAATGCATGAACTACAAATGTTCAGTTTGCTTTCCTAACAAACCTCAAGAACTGTGAAGATGAGGCAAATTAAGAGGAGGTGACAGGAAAAGTGTGAAAACTGTGAGGCACGGCAGTGACTGTGGTCTGTCACTGTGTTTTTAGTTGCTACAGACTCCAAATGGAGTAGTACACCTTGTTCTGGCAAACCTGAAGTCTATTGAAAGAGGTTTCCCTTTGAGGTCACCCTTTAAAATTCAGAATCTCCTTTTGTCATCAGTATCGATGCTGGTCCATGATTGAGTTGGTTTCTGCATCTTCATTTTCACACTTGCCACCTGCTGGTTTTCATTGTTTAAAAATGTCAGTTGGGATGAGAATTAGTCAGTAAAACGAAATATTAAGTATGTGGAATTGCAGTGAAATATTGTATGAGTGTAGGTTCGGGGTTAATTTATTTGTCATTTTACAACACAACCAAATGTAGGTTGTAGCCCCTTAATGCTTCACACACATAGAACACACAGACAATTAAATTAAAATAGGATCAAATATAAAATAAAAACAATATATACAGTTTTTTATACACATATATGCCTATATACCCAGGAAATAATTCTATAGTGCATTTTTTTTAAATTTACATCTGGGGGAATGCAATTTTTGCAGTTGCAGCACTTTAGGGCCGTCCACACCAAGAACGCTAACTATTAAGATAACTATAAATATATCATTTAGAAAATCGTTCTAACTCAAAAGGATGTGTGAGTCCACACCACAACTATAACGACGACAGTGAAGAGCGATATCATTTGGATCACTTTCAGAGCGATTCGATGAACAGTAAAAACACTGACAGCCAATCAAAAGCCATTCGTATTTACAAGGCGCCACGTTCACATCACCTTATTAAACACTTATATACCAAAATATTTTGCTGAAAATAATACACGAATAAAAACAACTTAATTTTACCTGAGACATGCTGCCAAACTGGGGTCTCTGAAGTTCATTTGTCCGTACTGAGCAGCGTACAGCAGAAATGTTATAAATATCCACTGATGTCCACTTTCCTAAGCTGCCGACATAGCTGGAGTGCAGCGTGTGCTTGGCTCTGCTGTTTACAGAACTTTATTGTTCATCAGTGTGAATGCTCATATCGTTATGGTTATCTTTCTAGTTATAGGTCTTGGTGTGGAAGGCCCTTAAAAGGGGTAAAGTGAGAGTTGAAGGTGAAACACTGAAAGGGTTCAAAGTGTTAAGAGCCTAAAGCTGCTGAAATAATTGTGTAAATTCTGAAAGCATCTAAAAGCAGTTTCAAGTTTAAGGCCTGTGTCTGTTTGAACTAACATCTGACAGGTAAGAGCTGAATAGAGCTGACATGTCATTGTCAACTATGAAAGCAAGTGAAATGTCAGTTGCTTGTATAGTGGGTACGGAAAGTACTAGAGAATCCACTCTGTAGACTGGAAAAAGTAAGGATTTGTACAACAGTTGGAAAAAATTGAAGCGTAAGCTTAATGCTCTACATATACAGTGGGTACGGAAAGTATTCAGACCCCTTTAAATGTTTCACTCTTTGTTTCATTGCAGCCATTTGCTAAAATCAAAAAAGTTCATTTTATTTCTCATTAATGTACACTCAGCATCCCATCTTGACAGAAAAAAACAGAAATGTAGAAATTTTTGCAAATTTATTAAAAAAGAAAAACTGAAATATCACATGGTCATAAGTATTCAGACCCTTTGCTCAGTATTGAGTAGAAGCACCCTTTTGAGCTAGTACAGCCATGAGTCTTCTTGGGAATGATGCAACAAGTTTTTCACACCTGGATTTGGGGATCCTCTGCCATTCTTCCTTGCAGATCCTCTCCAGTTCCATCAGGTTGGATGGTGAACGTTGGTGGACAGCCATTTTCAGGTCTCTCCAGAGATGCTCAATTGGGTTTAGGTCAGGGCTCTGGCTGGGCCAGTCAAGAATGGTCAGAGTTGTTCCGAAGCCACTTCTTTGTTGAGAATCTTATTTCTCATAGTCTGGGAGTCCTTCATGTGTTTTTTGGCAAACTCTATGCCGGCTTTCATATGTCTTGCACTGAGGAGAGGCTTCCGTCGGGCCACTCTGCCATAGAGCCCCGACTGGTGGAGGGCTGCAGTGATAGTTGACTTTGTGGAACTTTCTCCCATCTCCCTACTGCATCTCTGGAGCTCAGCCACAGTGATCTTTGGGTTCTTCTTTACCTCTCTCACCAAGGCTCTTCTCCCACGATTGCTCAGTTTGGCTGGACGGTCAGGTCTAGGAAGAGTTCTGGTCGTCCCAAACTTCTTCCATCTAAGGATTATGGAGGCCACTGTGCTCTTAGGAACCTTAAGTGCTGCAGAAATTCTTTTGTAACCTTGGCCAGATCTGTGCCTTGCCACAATTCTGTCTCTGAGCTCCTTGGGCAGTTCCTTCAACCTCATGATTCTCATTTGCTCTGACATGCACTGTGAGCTGTAAGGTCTTATATAGACAGGTGTGTGCCTTTCCTAATCAAGTCCAATCAGTTTAATTAAACACAGCTGGACTCCAATGAAGGAGTAGAACCATCTCAAGGAGGATCAGAAGAAATGGACAGCATGTGAGTTAAATATGAGTGTCACAGCAAAGGGTCTGAATACTTATGACCATGTGATATTTCAGTTTTTCTTTTTTAATAAATTTGCAAAAATGTTTTTCTGTCAAGATGGGGTGCTGAGTGTTCATTAATGAGAAATAAAATGAACTTTTTTGATTTTAGCAAATGGCTGCAATGAAACAAAGAGTGAAAAATTTAAAGGGGTCTGAATACCTTCCGTACCCACTGTAAGTGATGACAGCAGATATATTCTCATTTGAAGGGAGAGATTGAAGGTAAGGACATTTCCAGTAATGCTGGAAGTGCTGGAGATAGGTAATATGTCAGTTAGTGTGTAAGCAATGGCAACAGTTTAAATTCCAGTTGAAGCGTGAGCACTAGATGCAGTTAAACTGCAGTTAAGGAGTTACATATGAAAGCAGTTGACTGTGGAAGTGCTGGACATAGTTGAAGTGTGTGCATTGTAGCAGTTCAAATGTCAGTTGAGGTTTAAGAACTGAGCGTTAAACGATAATTTGTAATAAACCAGAATTACCCTTTGAATGAATGATATCCCCTTGTGTACTTAAGGGTTATATGATGGTATCAGCAGCCTGAACTGCCCTGTGTAGTGAGAGAGAGCCTGGTAAAATTAGCCCTTCAAGGCTATTTCCCCATATTGCCTGTGAAACCTAATAAAGGACATTCTGTGTAATTTTGGATTTCAGTCTAAGCGTCCTTATGAGCTGGATGATGGAATAATATTGAATTTCTATATGTGGAAGCCTTTCATTAGATCTGGCCTTCCACAAATTAACTAGATTGTTATGACCCATTTCCAAAACTTCTCCCTGTCCCTGCCTGGAGAATGGCTTTGATCATCTCACAAATTCACACCCAGTGTCACTTTAGTTTTAGAAAAACAATACGGTCAGATAATTGATTTTCATTTTATTTATGGGGCCACTAATTCTTTTTTCTTTGTTCTGCGACTCCACCAGTCAGACCACCTCTCTGACACACGCACACAAAGTAAATCTCAGTTATATCTCTCTTAGAATTAAATGCTACCCTCTTTCGCCCAAGGGACTTCCATTATATTTTATTTATAAGCAGCGAAAGAAAGGAAAGAACAACAACAATAATAACAGTGGAACATTCCAGGAACAGTGCGACCGAGGAGGATTTGAACAAAGCAAGGTCAAAGGGATTTAGGGCCATGAAAATGAAATGTTTTTATTTCCACAATCCGGATCAGTGCTGTTTGTCTCGGCTTGTAAAACCCCCATCACACTGACATGCACACACACACACACACACACATGTGTGCGCATATTCACCAGCATGCACACGCAATGCATTCAGGCACACAACGGTAGAGCAGGGCCAGCATACAGATTAGGGCTTTGTGATGGACGACGCTGATGTTTTTGCAGTGGGAGCTTTTGTAACAAAATTTGATACTGAAGACACACTATTCAAATACAGCATTTGACACTTCCTGTGCCCAAAAAAATACATGTAAATTCACCATAATGTCACTTTTATTATGCAGCATTAAGCAAGTCATGGCACACAAAAACCCTCCATCAGAATTACACTTAAAACTTTAATATTTCTTTGTTTTGGACTTGTATGCAACTTCTAGTTTTAAAATAGACTCATTATACATTTTGTTCCCCGGCTGCTTTCATTAAATGGCTGCATTTGAAATCCAAAGAACATTTATAATATTTATACAAGGCTTTTATAAATGTCCTAATTGCCTAATACAAGCTGTGTTTAGTGAGTTCTAGTGACCAAGTAACCTTCTCGTCTGCCCTCCCTGTACTTTAGGATGAAGTAGTATGATGTTGTTAAAGCACCTGAAAATTCCTTATTGAGGAGGTAACAAGTTTAGAACTTTGACACAAGAGACTGCTGTTGGTTTCCTCAAGGTTGTGTTACCTTAACGACAACCACCATCATTCTCTAACTGTAATCAAGCTGTTCTTGTGCCTAACCTAATCTGGCAGGTCAGGAAAAGCTCATATGTGTAATATATAACAGTTATGGGGGGCAATTAGAAATTATGTTGTTTGGCCAATAGGAGCATCATCACTTTCGTGGGAAACATTGTTGTTTAATTCAGAGCTCTTGTTTAGATTTCATGGCAGGAGCATGTAAGATTGAAGGTAATCTGGGTACGACACAAGGGAAGCACCTGGTTAAATTAATGTTTTTATTAAGAAAATGTTTTCCAAAGTGAATCTACACCAATAAACTGTTTACCGGCTTCCTGAAGTCTTCAAAGGTGTTGGAGCTGGCCACTGCTGATAAGGGTTTTCATCAGTTTATAAGCAGGGATGAGACTGTACACAACAATATGTGGTTTGACTGCTAGAAAAAGTCAACAGCTATATCTTATTGACTTTCCAAAGGGAGGAAGTATTGCACACAAAAGCAGGGCTCAGTACAGCTTAAGCACAGGAAGTCAAAGGTTTCAGGCTTTCTCTAAAGGCTCAGTCTGCAGTCTGGCTGAACTAGACTTGCCTAGTCCACAGACATGGTCTACTGCATGCATGATATGTAATCACCTAGCAAAAGCAGAATGTTATTTCTTAAAGGTTGTGTAAATTGTCAGCCCAGAATCATATGACTTCATATCTGTATGTTTCTTGGTTGACCCTGAAAGGACTTTTCTGTCCTGTTCATATAAACACATAAAGCAGCTGAGCATTTATCTATCTTTTCTGCTGTCGGTTTTGAAAAAAGCAGTTGCATCATACTGGTCATTGGTGGAGTTAAATATTACCTGCTTTCACATATCGTTACCAAGGAGGAGAGTCTGCCTTTCAAATCCTCCGGTTTTTACCTCTGCTATCAGCAGTCAACTGACATCAATCGCTAACTGACATTGCCTTCCCGAGGCCCCGCTATGAGCAGTTTAAATCAAAAGGAGAAAAGGAGAGAAAGTCAGTTTTGAAATACAAAAATGTCAGGAGCAGTTCCAGTAATGCTAAACTTAGTGCTATTAATCAACAAGCCTATCAGCCTCCCACAGAGAGCATATTATGGTCCTTTTGTTCTAGGGTAAAGCATTGGATCCACTTATTCAGACCTGTGACCTGACGCAGACCAGGTTCAGTGCCTTGCTCAAGGACACCATTGCAGATGTTTTTGCACAAAGTAATGAAATACCCTGCTGTCCTATGGGTTTGACAGCATTACAAAGTTTAGGCTCATTTTTTAAGACAGGGTTGAAATGTTTTGGGAGTTGAGATTAATGTCTGAGGCACATCATGGGTTAGCTAAGGTATAAAAGGGTGAAATGTGGTGGAGGAATAAAGCAAGCCTCTGGAAAAGCCAATACAGGCTGAGGTCAAGTAGCTGTGCAGGGCGCCACCAAAGGACCTCAATTTCGTCCTACATGCACTGTTCTTTTCACTCTGCTCTGTTCTTTTCAACCTCCCAACCGCTACATCATGCATGTCTATTTAAGAATGATTTGTGTGCTCTTGTACTATAATGGAAAGTTCCTTTAAAACTGCTTCACACGTAGGTTTCTTGCTTATCACTGGTCAAGTTTCTGTGGCCACAGCTCAGCATTCACATTTTCTGGTGGTCCTGTCAGTCCTGTGGGTCACAGGACTACTGGCCCTTTAATATTCATACTGGCCTCAGCTTTCAAATAAACTATAATTGAATGAAACATACAGAGCCCAGCAGGTGTCAAGGGTAAAATGTTTGATAATTCTGGAGCACAATTTAGTAATTTGTACCTTTTGGTATAATCAATCCTGTGCACAAGCTACTTAATTCTTCCCTCAAATTAATAATTCATGACCTGAAATTACTAAATCATGCCTTCAAATTACTGAATTAATTTCCTCAAATGAATATTGTTGTCACATTCATTTCATGTGTCTCTTTGACACTCTCTTTGTCAGACCATTTAGATGCTCACTCCTTGTTTGCAGGCCAGTTTTGGAAATGGGTAATTTAAATGGACTGACTGTGTTTAATACAACTTTATTTGGATTTAGGAGATACGTGGATTTACTTTGTGGCTCTTAACACTTCAAGATCTCTGTTATTTTTCTTGGTGTTTACACTCTGTCTATTTGTCTTACTGTAGTTAGACGTGTCAGACCATATTGTAATTTTGAGGAAAAAAAAGGATATTCAGATGCCATCATTTGGAAGCAGCACTATACATGTTCTACAACATTATTTTGTTTATGAAAAGAAAATACAGAATTGAAATAGTTGTTTTTTTCTTGTATCTTACAGATTTTCATCACACACGTATCTGTATGTAACACATAGATATCTGTAAATATCTTTACATGAATGGATAGAAAAGAGTGTCAGTGCTGTCAATGTCCAAAATCACTCCTAATACAACTACTACTCCATAGTTGACTGTATAATGAGTGATAAATTGAAATTTCGAATGCCTTTTTTTTTAACAATTTCTAAGGACAATTCTGGACGTTTATTCTCAGATTGGCAAACTAATGATTCTTAGAATGAATTGGGTTGTAATGGTAAAACCTGATGTGTTTTGTTTGACATCCATTAAAATCTATTTATTAAACATTTATAATTATCCATTTATTCCAGGGACTGAATTTAAGTCCATTAAAGAAAACTGACCAAAATCTTACAAAAAGAAACTGCATAAAAAGATAAATTGAAACCACAAAACACCAGGCTAGGACCAACAAATTGTACTTGAACAGGCTAAACAGTAGCATCATGTTCTTCTCTATGTGGCTGTGATTTGAAGCAGAAGAGCTGAAGACCTGCCTAAGATCTGCCTTGGTGTGAATTACATCACTTGACAAAGCTCTGACACTTTGCTGCATTTATCTCAAGTTTGTTTTTTCACCTTAAACTAGAATTGTGGAGAAACATTTTGGAGTGGACAGCCTAAAGCCAGAAACAGGCTGGCTTTTGCCAGTCAGAGCAACACATCTACTCCGAGGATGATCGTTCAACTTAAAGTGCCTCCAACTCTTCCCACGCAGCCGTTTATCACAAACTTTTCCAACAAAACTCATCCCACACTCATTTGCAGTGTGTTGTGTCGAGGTGAGAGGCAGCGAGAGGGAAGCATACGGCAGCGTGGGTGCAGCTCCTCAGCAGCCATGAATTCATCTAGTGTGGAAACCAGCATGCGTTCATAATAGCCTGACTGCTGGGGACTGGAGATATCTCTACTGCAGCTTGTCTTTTATTTACAGAGGTTTCACATTCAGCTCTAATATTACACAAGCAGTACATTCTTTGTTTTTATACTATGAACTGTTATAGCTCCACTCCTTGGAGATATCAATTCCTCTGTATCGATTTAAATTCAGATTGGGGTAGATTGGCGTGAGATGAACCACCCCCTGTATTTTAGTGATGATGAACGACAATGTTCAAGTCATCAGGATGACTTCAGCTTATCTAAAAGAGACCTGAGCTCCCCTGCAGGCAACAGAGGATGGAGTTTGAGGGTGTCATGAAGATCTGAAAACCAAAAAAAGAAAGAAAATCAAATAATAAAGATCCAATGACGCATCAGTTTGATGGTTTAATCATGTATGGATTTTCTGTCAGATTGGATCAGTGATTATCAACAGCGGTGTGCTTGAAAAGTAAATACATTTTTTTTAGTGCACTGACTTTATATGATATACTTATGGAGAGCATAATAGCCATTTTAATCATAGTTTATTGTTTGTTAGATGATATAGATTTATATAAATGAAGGAAAAAACTTTAAATTACATGTAGTAAAACGTAATTAAGATATTATAGTACGTAAAAGTCTGGATATTGTTTCAATGCAGCAAAGTGTAAAGACATTTACTGCACAGCAGGAATGTGATGAGTTCAGGAATTGTGGCGGAAGGGGGGCAGCAATATTTAATAAGTTGATTCATAAACCTATGTCTCTATATAGTATTACATTTTTGTGTCTTGTCATTTCAATGATTGTTTTGCACTAGAATTAAAGTAAGTTAGACAAACCACATCTCTGACTTAACCTTTAAACTCTTTCTAAGCTTTTCACAACATCTTCAGGGAGAAGAGCGTTATCAAGGCAAGAAATCCTCCAGTGGTACATCCAAAAAGAATGAATGGCCAGAACAAACTACAGAAAATTACACAGCGATTAAATCAACAAAACATAATTACTGACACATGTACGGGTTTGTAGCAGTTTTGCGAGTGAGTGAGCATCAGTACCAGGTGTACAGATGGGACAACACATCCAGAAATGTGCCAGATGTTATGCAGCTATGCAGTGTAAGCTATTCACATGTCAGATTTACAGATGGAGCCAACATATCCCTGCTGTCAGGAGAAAACCTTTCATCTCCAAAAATGCCATTTTTCAGGAACTTCAGGAAAAAAGTTATTATAAGTTGGTATTATAGCTAAACCACCATACATATATGCAGTTAACTAATATGGTTTATGCCAAACTAACTAAACTCAGAGAGTTAAAGTGTGTGTGTATTATTTTGTACTGTATGCTTTGGAAATTGAAATTATTATTATTATTCAAAATTGAATTTATGCAGGTTTTGTGCAAAATAGATGCAAACAAGGTGAGAGAAATGGCAATAATAGGCAGCTGTGTGAAGTACAATATGTGTTCTTTTCTTTTTTTTAGTCTTTAAAGGTTCCACGTTTATTTATTTGTCATTCTACAACACAGGGTTGCACAGCAAAATGCCTTGTAAAATGTTGTAGTAGTGTCTTCATGCTACAAACAAAAACGATTATTTATGGTGGAGTGTGGAGCATGAGTTGAGGAGTTTTATAGCCTCAGGAAAGAAGCTGCTCTGTAGTCCATGAACAGGTTGTTGCTGGGGTGGGTTTGGTCTTTTAATGTCCTATGGGCTCTGCAGTCACCTCACCTCACCGGTATCACTGCTGCTCGGTAGGTGGGGACCAATGATGTACTGGGCGGTTTAAATCACCTGCTGCAGAGCCCTCCTGTCCTGGGCCAAGCACATCCCATGCCAATTAGTGATGTTTCCAGTCATAATGCTTTATATTGCTGCTCTGTGAAAAGTTGACAAGAACTTAGTGTGGAGCTTTGCTTTCTTAAGTTTCCTTAAGAAATACAGCCGTTTCTGAGATTTCAGAGTGGAGATGTGAGATGACCATGGCAGTTTTTTTGTGATGCTGATTCTCAGGAACTTAAAACTGTTCATCTGCTCCACCTCAGTTCCACTGATGTAGACTGGGGAGTGTGTCTTTACCTCCTTTTTTCAAAATCAGTGATCAAATCCTTGGTTTTGCTGACCTTGAGCAGAAGGTTCTTCTCTGCACACGGTTTATCATTTCTTCCCGATATGAATTCTCATCATTGTTTTAATACGGCTGATGATAGTGGTGTCTTCCGCAAACTTCACAACACAGTTCTCTCCATGTCAGAGATTGCAGTCGTGGGTGTACAGAGTGAACAGGAGGGGGCACAGCACACAGCCTTGGGGGGCTCCAGAGGTTTGGCCATCGATCTGGACTGTCTGGAGTCTTTTTGGGAGGAAGTCCAGTATCCAGTTGCAGAGTGTAGTACTCAAGCCCAGAGTGCTAAGTATTTCAATAAGTTTCATGGGGAGATTATGTTGAATGCTGAACTGAGATCAGAAAACAGCATACAGACTTGTGTGAAGACTGAAAGGGTTCAGCTGAGATGGCATCCTCTGTGGATCTGTTGGTTCTGCTAAGGGTTCAGGCTGGCAGGGATGTTGTTCTTGATGTTCTGGAGAACCAGTTTCTCAAAGCTCTTCATCAGAATGGGGGTGATCATGTCCTTTAGAGTAAACACTGCAGACTTAAGGTACAGGGACGATGGTTGCTGTCTTTAAGCAGGTGGGGACACTCGCCTGTGACAGTGATATGTTAAACATGTTGGTGATGACATCTACTAGCTGGTTGGCACATGTTCTTAGAACATGGCGGGGGATGTTATAAGGCCCAGCAGCTAATCTAGTAACATGGCCTCACAGATGACAGTGGTGCTCCTGCTCTTGTAGCCCATGATGTTCTGGATCACCTGCCACAAATATTTGGTGTTGTTGGTGTTGAGGTTTCTTTGAAGGAGAAGCAGGGAAATGTGGTCTGATTGTCCAAAGTGGGGGAAAGGGAGGGCTTTGTAGCTGCCAGGAATATTCATTTAAAGCTGGTCCAGTGTATCATTTCCCCTGATAGGAGTGTGGACATGCTGGTGGAATTTAGGTAAAACAATTCTGGGGTTTGTTTGATTAAAGTCACCTTCATACAATAGAAATACAATCTTGTTTTTTGGTCATGTGGCTACTGATGACCTCATACAGCCTGTAGAAAATCTTTTACATTTGCATCTAGGGGAATGTAAACAGCAACAACAAAAAGATTTGATTTCCTGTTGCAGAGTTAGCCTGAGTCTTATTTTGTCCATTTTATTTTCCTGTGGCTGAACATACGCTAGGAATAAGCTGGGTAGTGGAATTGCCTTACATCCAAGCCGGGTTAGTTTAGCTCTTATCCCGGCTCTTTTCCCTCTCTTCCTGTGGTGGAAACCATGAAACCTTTTACTTTTGACTGAGAGTAAATATAACAACTTTGTTTTGGTCTTACGTTAAACTTAAGACAAAGTTAAGCTGAAGAAAAGACTATAAAACACAAGTTATTGTTATTCATGCTTGGATCAGTGTTTCTCCTCTCTGTCCCTCACAACACGTCATGTGGAGAGATGATAGAAGTGGGAGGTGCTCAGGGTGTGATGGAAATTACATTATCTGGGTGCAAGTGTGAGTTTATTCCTTTACTTGTTTTTGCTTGTGTGTGTGTGATGGTGGGCAAGAGGTGAAGGCTGTTGTCATGAGTGGAAGGAGAATTTGGTTTTTCAATCTCTTCACGCTCAGTTGAACAGTCAGATGGGATTAATGGTTGGCAGTGTGCAGAGTGATGGGGTCAATGGGACATGGGACGAGGTGTGAAATCACTTCTCTGTGGCCCAGAGACACAGAGCTGAGAAGGCTGGCTTCTGGTAAACATGCCATAATTATTTAAGTAATTATAATTAATCATAGTTTTTATCTTAATTTTTTATTTACTTTTCAGCTAACTTTTGATTGCTTCTTAATTTCTCTTGCAAACTTTTTCACTGTATTTAGTTAACTTTCAGTTGATCAGACCCATTTTGAGATTCCAAGACAATAACATCTTTTTTCAACCAGACACATTTTTGATTGGGTATATTTAAGCATGTCTGTAGCATCCTTAAAGTATGTGTGTGTGTGTGTGTGAGACAGTGGCTTCAACCAAACTTACTGACTGCCCATGGCAAGCCAGGAGCCCCAGTGGCCTCCTGTCACCACACTCTCTCTCCCTCCCTGTCTGTGTCTGTCATGTTGTGTCTCTCAGTCCACACACACACACACACACACACACAAACACACAAACACGTACAGAGTTTTATTTTATCTAATTAAGGCTGAGTGCCATTTCAGCTTCCACTGACTGCATTTTTCCACCCACTGGTGCGCTCACTCTGGACGGCTTCTTCCCATCGGTCACAAAGCGGAATGGACGGTTTTTGTGTTCAAGGTGACACAAGTCAGCGCCCATGGGAGCTATATGCAGCACCCTCATCCACATAAGGCTACGTTTGCGTATGTTTGCAATCATTAATTTTCCGTGCTTTTTTTATTTCCCATGTTCATAAATTTTCATAATTTTTTTCTGCCATTATTACTCGAATAAATACTGTATTAATAATACCTTTACACCTGTCATTCATGTGTTTTTGGTTAGAATTATTACAATTGTCAGTTATGCTTGCTTTATTCTTTTCGAATTTAGTTTTTATTTAGGTTTTATTTGTTTTTGACTTGTTTTAAACCATAACAATCTTCGCCCTGGGATGAAATCAAAAATAAAAAAAATGTTTGAATCCCAATGACTAGGATTTCTTTCTTTTTTTTGCACCAATTAGGATTTCCACGCCATATGTTCGTCATTATATTTAATGGGGCTCTAGGTGTGGAAATAGTGCAGTTCTGATTGGTTCACAAAAAGTTCATAAGTAATTTCCAATCAGGGGTTGAATCTTACCAGGGACTGATCCCCAAGTTGTAGCCTTGCAGGGGGTGCGTTGTTATTTTTCTCACACTTGTGTGGCACTGATCATGTCTTATTATGGCCGGCGGGCACATCTCCCAGCTCTTCTTTCATGTGTTGATGATGGAGCGTGGTAATTGGCCACGCTGAGTGACAACCGGCGTCTCAGAGGAGATAATGAGGCAGCCATTTTGAGCGTAATGCTGACAGACAATTTGAGCAGTTAACACAATTAACTGCTGCACTGGGCAGATCACTGGGTAAATTTATTAGCAGACTGATTCCAGATTACACATTCATGAATATTAACCACCAACTGATTAGGACGCTGATTGAAAATTAATAACATGGAATGAATTTTGGTAAATTCTGGGTTTATTTACTGATGTAGTTTTTGTGGATTCAGTTAGTGTTCCAGAGCTGAGCACTGAGGCATCAGGAAGATAAAGAGATGTTGAAGAAAAACTAATCCTTTTTTTGTGGTTGCAGATTGTTATGAGGTAAGCTCACACAAGGGGTTTAATGGATTCAGGAACTAAACATTCAGATATATGTCCTGTAATAAAGTAAGGTAATGGGATGACTCTGGGTAACCTTGTTCAGAGAACTTAATGCACCTGCACATCCACACGGCACGTCCTCTGCTTCTCCGCTCTCCATTTGGCAGAGCTGCGTCTCTCTTTTTCTTTCACCTATTATGCCCATCTTCAGCCTTTGGTGTAACAGGAGGAGCTTTAATAGTGAGTTTCGGTGGTTGATTTCAGTCTCGTACAAATCATCGCAAAAAGCTCCCCCTCCCCCATGGGAGCACCAGTTACCAGACAGATAAGCTTCCACTGCTATTGCCAAGTTTAAGCGCTGTCTTGTTCCACTGCATATGAAAAATGAGTGTTTGTCTTAATTATTACTGCAGTGTTATATGCTGTGGTGTTTTTGTACGACCAGCCCCAGTGATTGAATATTAACTTTTCTTGCTGGATCAGTTTTTAATGCCCATATTCACAAAATTCAGGATGTTAAATGTACAGTAACCATCAGGCCAGCTAGTCTGACCACGAGGCAAAGTAACACACTGCATTACACCAACAGTATTCACACAAAAAAATGACGCATGTCCTCAAATCTAAAACCTATTGCAACACCCACAGTGGTGACCGGCACACTGCCCCACCAGGAAGCGGACTTCCATTGTACAGATACACAATATATAGTGCTGGTAATTTCAACTGAGCCAGTTGCAGAGACTGTATGCCCTGCTCTGTGTCGTCTACTGTGTTATCCATTTCTTCTTTTATTCATGTTAGCACCAACCACAAATGTCAAACCTGCTTCTTCCTGTGCGTCAGTGTTGAGAAAAATGGAAACAGGCTGAATCCCTCATGTGATATCAGTCAGTGACAGAGTAGCAAAATAAAATAAGATTTATCTTAATGAAAATGTCAAAGATCTTAACTGTAAGACCTTTGCTATGGGCTAATGCTAAAGGTAAAACAGCTCTTTCTAAATCTCTGCTTTGCCATGTCCCTTTGTATCTGAGAGGAAGTGTTGATAGGAACATAAAGCCTGCACCACCCCTTGGTGACACATCTACATCCCTCCACTTCCTGACCCTGTAGGTCTCAGCAATCAATATCCACCTTGTTTCTCCTGTTTCACTTAAGAAAACCGTCAGCTCAACAGAGTGTGTCGCACCCACCACCTGATTCTCCACAACACAGCTGAGTGTAAAGTGGAGCTGTGTGTGGTACGATCAGGAACAATGGTTTATCCAAAGCCAAAAAGAGGGCCCCTCTTTATGGTGTAGCAATATTAAGTGATAATAGTACTAGCCATCCAGTATTCTGATGTATAATTTCATTCAAACAAACCACATGAAACCTGACTCACTTCAATGTTTAAATATGTATTTCTCAAAAACTGGTCTTTCAGCTTGTGTCTTTTTTAAAGTGACATAATACTGTTTAAAACTCTTTAATTTCTTAGTCTACATGGATGAAATAAACACAAACCATCAGATATAAAAACAAATAAAAAAAATAAAAGTAAATAGCTAATTCTCAAAAATGGTATAAGATATAAAAAAGCCAAAAAAAAGAAAAAAGGTTTAATATGTTTAGACCTCCTGACCAAAATTTCAATGATGATTGTAGGCTGAAGTATGACAAAGTTCTAGGGATGCAAAGTGAATAGGGTTTGAGCACTCAGTGCAAAATGTACTATTATTCTCTATGTGAAAGAAACCTCAAAATCTGTGCAAAAACATTCCTACTAAAAGTCCTAGTGAAGCGGTCATGATGGAGCTAAATTATGTGTATGTCACACAAAGGCTGCGGGACCCATAACATGCTGAAATAAAAGTAACCTAGCAAGGGACATTTGCCATCATACAGACTTCATCCTAGGATAGTAAGCACACAGAGTAATAACTTTGTTATGAGGTAAGCTCAATATGTGACAAGCTGAATATGTGTAATTGTAAAACTTGAAAAGGGGATTTAACATCCTTGTTTGAGGTTGAATTCACCACTGTCAGGACTGACCACTCCAAATGGAGAGATGGCAGTCAGGCCCAGCATAATGAGAAGCAGGCGATAAAGGAAGTGCTGCCACAGAGAGGAAAGCTAACTTTAGTCAGGATTAACTGTCTGTTCAGGTAAATAGAGGGAGAGAGAGAGAAGCAGGGGAGGGGAAGACATTGTTCTCTCATCTGAGATTCCTGTTGCTTTTGTGCACGTTCCATCGCAGATTGTCAGCAACTCTCAGGAGAGAGAGCCCACTCTTCATCTCCATCAATTATTTACTTTGTAAATACACCTGGCTGTTGCTTCTGACCTTTGAGAGAGTTTGAGGCTTTTCAGTCAATTAAAAGCCATTTTTGAAGCAGATGCTGTGCCAGTGACCTCGCTGACTTCTTACTAAAAAGCCTGCCACGATTCCAATTTGCAGCATAAACAATCCGAAGACTGCATGAAAAAAAAAGCTGCAAGCCTCTAAAGACAAAAGCTATTTTTTACACAAAGGCAATAAACACCTTTGGGAGAAATTTGCTGTCAGAAGAAATCTGAAAAACTCGAGAATAACAATGAAATCAAGTTGCGCCTAATGAGACGAAGGACAGGAGGGAGGCTGGGGGAATAAAACAGAGAGCATTCTTTCATGGCGATTCATGTTCTGTCCAGGAAAATGAGACATGTTCTTGCCATATGTCCATCTCCTACAATTAACCGCTCACGTCAGAAAAGGTCTCCTCGAGCGTGGAAATAATGAGAATGAGAGAGATGGAGAGCTGTGTGCTGTGTTTCTCTTCTCCATTTGGCAGGAAGCATCCTCTCAGCAGGCACTAAAAGATCTTCTCTTCCCGCACCGATTCTATCAGGATTAGTGGGTCAATGGCAGAAATCAATGCAGAAACTAAAATGAGTTGGCCTGTATGTCGAGGACGCCTTGATTTGGAGGAAAAGAACCAATGCGTATTAGCTGTACTTTCTGGATGCAGTCAGTGCCGCTCTCCTCCTAACCTGTTTTTGCTTTCAAATCCTCACCTGGAGAGAAAACAATGTTGTCCACTAGCTGCCAGACACATACTGTAGATAAGCCCAAATTAATCCAGGGGGAAGTTATTGATACAAGGATTTGTATTTGATGGAGACTTCATGTGAGTAATGAATTAGGTATTGGATTACCTGCCCACCCCTCTGTGTTCTGTGAAATGCATTCGACACAGAAAATGACATTTGTGAGAAACAGCGATGACAGATATAACTGTGCGAGCGCAAGAATTTTCAATTTGAATTAAAGTCTTTCTCATTCCATTACAGCTTCCTTTTTTCCATACAGGATGAAGTTAGAAAAAGTGCATGAAAGTAGCTCCATGTATTAATGGCAGGTCGATTCATGCAGGATTAGTATCAACAGCAGGTTAAAAAATCATTGTAGTCTCACAGTTTGTTAATATGCTATTATATCTTCTGTTATTAACATGTAGATGTAGATGTACATGTAGAAATGGAAAATAACACATTGTTGTGTTAGGATGCAGTGCCATTTTATCAAAAATGCAAAGTGTCTTGTCCATGTATCACAGAGTAGGTCCACATGTTTATATACTAAATGTTAGCCTTTTTAACAAATAATATCAAGGCACTACAAGCATATTTCCATGTTCATATACAACAAAAGAGGAATATCTTCTGCCCCTGCGTAAGTAAAGAAGGAAAAGTGCGTACCTTGGTTTTGAACACACTAAGATGTTACAAATGAAGATGTAAACATCAGCCCAGTGTGCATAGCAATCATCTCCAATTGTGATCAATGAACAATGTACATCCAGTGCCAATGCAGAAAGTAGTGTTTACTTTATGTATGCACTTTCTTAATCCTGATGCTGTATAATTGGAGAAACACACCCTGGACTTTCCCCTCTGGCCTTTAATCAAATGATGTTAGCAATTGTACATAGTTAATTTGACCACGATCTTTCCCTAACCCTAACCGTGACTAAGTTGCCATGCACTGATATTATAGAAAGCAAGAATTTGGAAAAAATTAGCATTGTTCTGGAAATTTTCTGTTTCAAAGTTAAACGTAATCCAGGGTTTTACCTGATCGTCTAATATTGACGTTCTTGCAGTGGTGGGCCGTCAGGGCCTGCAAGGCCTTCTCTGCTGGCCTAAGAAATATCTGAATTACAGACTTATTTTAATTATAATTATTATTTTTAAATGTATTATTATTATTTTTTCCATTAATACTTAATAAATAATTCCAAATGGTCTATTTGCCTGCTTTCATAGCTTTTCCCCTGGTTGCGCTGCTTCCAAACATGTATATTCATATAACAGCATTTATCCAATCACAGTTCAGCCATAACTTGTTGCTAGGGTCAAAGAAATTTGCCTGGAGGCCTTCACAATCAGTTCTGCGGGCCCTGTAGTATAAAATAAGTGTCGATCAGACTGTTGCTTTAACCAATCAGATTTTGAGTTGATGACACCAAGGCCTTCTAGCAGACGTATGGTAATGTCAGCGTATTCCCGCCCTTTGATTGGATAGTCAGAGAGCGTGCTAGATAGAGCTAGCAAACTGCATCTGTTGCGAGCTGAACGAGCAGAAATATACTTGTGTTGATTTACAACCCACAATGGCTGAAGGAGGAGAAGAAATTGACTTGGTTGCAGATTTTATTATTTTCCTAAATAATGTTGCACTTTTATGAGGTTATTAGTGATGATTTTGTGTGTCGCAGCTGTAGCTGCAGTATAAGGAGACTTATGCACTCTGATTTTGTTTCCTCAGTAAAGGCATTTATTCTGGATACACGAGTTATCTAGCGACAATAAGTAACTCTGGAGGAATGATTGACTCCACACGGTTCTCATTCCCGGGAGTCAAATAGGCTACTGACGCTTTGGGCTGGTGGTCCGGGCCGGGCTGCATTATTGTGTGTGGATCATTAATATAACGGTTAATCGCGGCTCTCAATCTGACGTAGCTGCTGATTGAGTAACGTTGGATCTGGCTGTTCCTGACGGCTCCGTAAAATTCATGGAGGATCTTGTTTTGTCCTTCTTTACTAACTCCCGATGCAGGAGGCGTGTATTGTTGCCATGGAAACCACACAGACTCAGGCACTGTAGTCGGAGTGACATTTTTAGTGATGCGCTGATGTCGTGCTCATTTGATAATGCTCTAAACGTCTTATTGACCAATCAGATTGCACGGTCAGATCTACTTGGTGTATAAATAGCCATAAAGTAGTTATTGAGAGGTGGATTAATTCAGACGAGCACTACTGAAGGCCTAGGTGTGAAATGCAAGGTCCGCCACTGCGTTCTTGTCTAGCTGTGAGGTTAGTTAACATGCTTAAAACATAGGTAGGGCCATAGGGTGGACCTGTTAAGGAGATACAACTTAGCATGTAAAGATGTACAGATCATTTATTATAACACACAAGAAAACTAGGCAGCTTAAATACAGTGGCTGCATGCATCATTTCAACTGTTCTGTATATAGTGGGGTGTTCTGTACAAAACCCAGCTGACGCTTGATGACCTGCTCGCTACCTAAGAAGATTCAGCATGTAAAATACTGAATGACATTTTCGCAGGTGTAAAGTATTTTTTCACCTTTGACTGAACTAAGCTCACAGTCTCCCCCTGCTTCCAGTTCACCCTTGTTATGGGTGAGACAAGTGTATTTTGTAAGATGTCAGAGTGTTCCTGTTACAGTTGACAACATAAAGCAAAGCATTGTGGGGTCTTTGTTGTGCCAGAGATAAACCACAATTACAGAGCAGCAGTCATCCATGCCTGTCATTGATTTGATTCCTATAACAGACTTAGGATCCCGTGCCATGTCACTGAAAAATGATTGATCATTGGGTAACTATTAGAAATAATATAGTACGAGCTCTTTTGTATTGCACTTGGTCGGTCTCAACAACCTCCTGACACATGCATCCAGTGCATGAGCATAATGGAAACTGAACAAAGTAGATTTCTAGGTTCAGCGCCCTTTTGTGAGTCCGCCTATTCAGCACACAGCTTCTTAACCATTAGCCAGGTGTGTGATTGAGGTTAGCACTCCAGCAGTCATGGCAGTCTCCTCTTTTCTTTCCTCCTTTACCTTTGCACTCCCCCATACTGCTGCTTTCAGCAGAAATTAGCCGAATTAAGGCAGTGACTAATCGCTTCACGTTTTCCCTTCAGCTGCTTTTGCAGGTCGGGCTGTCTGTCTGGATCCATAGGTAATGCTAGCCTTATACGAAAGCCAGACCACCTCAATCAATAGCCGCCCCCAGGCAAGGACGGAGATGGAGGAGAGGGGAAGGAGAACAGGATGCCGCCTAATTCAATAAAATAGACATTACCCGGTGCTCGCAACACGCCAGGGCATGAGTAATCATAGACAAATTCATTTTGGAGCCCAGGAGCCCAGTATTGCTTTCAATTAAGGGCAGAGTTTAGAGCGAGTGGGGTGCATATAGTGGGAGCTAGTGTGAGATGGGCAGGAGAAGGAGGGAGACACAGAGAAAGAGAGATTTAGACAGAGCACGGATCAGTTTTTGTTGACATTGCCAATTTGTAGCCGAGTTCTTCTTCAGGTATTTAGTATAGCTGCAGAAGTCAGTGGAATGTTTGACTTACCAGTTTACTATGAAATACAGACAATGATCCTACTGCAAGAGACTGACTGTTGTTGTTTTCTGACTAATGGAAAATAAGTAGGATGCTGCTGATGAAGTGGCTAAAAAGCAAATGTTGAAATGAAATAAATTCATGGATGTTTGGAATTCAAACTGACAACAACGCTGCTCAAAACTGACAGAGAAATAAAAGAGACAAACGAAGACAAAGGCTGGGAAAGTTATTCACCATAGATTCATTACATCACTTTGAATAAATATCTTTATGTAATCACTGGCATCATAGTCCAAACTGATAAAAGTCATCTACTCCACTTCTACAGAGAAATGAGTTACACCTTGTGTTTATTCAGAAATGATGGAGTTTGTACTTCAGACAGGAGAAAAACATTTCCTGAAAAACATGTCTGTGATTGCTGTGAGCTGCTGAGCTGACTACAGCTTGATGTCTTCTGCAACTCTTTGAAATAAGTTCAACACTGCAAGTGAATGAAAATGTTTTTCTATCTGAAAGGTTATGAAACTTCTTATTATAAGCTTAACATGTTTGGGGGAAAAAAAACTGACAGGAGTGCTAGCCTGCTTACACTGTGTTTTTATACCTCGTGCAGTGTCAAACGTATCATTTTGAGCTTATGAATGCGTGTGCCTTTTGTTGCAATTTTGTTTGGAATCTATCATCGTGAGCTTATTGTCAATCGGTTTCTAAATATGTTAAACTCTCAAATACAAGCCAGGATCCAACTTATATTTCAAACTGTATGATCAAAGATCGGCATGTCCCAAATCATGACAGGGAAACAAAGGGGAGCAAATGTTTTACATTGACATGTTTAAATATATTTATAAACATAGAAAATGTGAGATAAAAAGTCTGTGTCTCAAATAAAGGCCTAGATCCTTTTTTCAGTTCATATTATATTGTATATTATTTTAAAACTGAAATAAAAATCAGGATGCTTGGTTGTTGCACGTTAAAGACACACTATGTAACATAAACATGTAGTTTTTACTCTTTATAATGACAAATACAAACGGGAGCTACTATTTGGCTTGTTTTTACTGAATTCAGTCAAACATTTCTTTTTCCAGTGTTTAATTCACAACGTATATGCATTTGAATGCACAAAAACAGAACCCTTCAGTTGCTACAACTTGTGCAGTCATTCTGCATACAAACAATATAAACTAATTAGGATGCATTTCTCATTTGAATAAATGTATGTCTTGCAGCTCTCAGCATGATAGTTATGGGGTGTTTTAAGTGCTGGGGGGTTAATCAGCTTTGCCAAAGACACAGATTTACATGCAACCACGTATACATGACACTTACTGTCACATATATTGAAAAAAAGGTTTTCTGTCACTGTTTCCATGGCATTGATCTCATATACCCTTTTTTCATCTCCCTGTATATATAACTACCAAGCTCTCCTCTTAATTGTCTTCTGGTGTATCATTTTCCTCTTTTGGCTGTGTGTTTCATCGTACCATATCCTTTAAATCCAAAAAGGGGTTAAGGTTTTGTAAAAAAGCGTGGGCATGTGGCCAACAAGATCCCCGGAATGCAGTCATCCAGTTGTCGTCAGACATACATATTTATGGATTTTGCACACTTGGACTGATACTTATGATGCTTCAGTAAGAGAAAAAAGTGAGTGGGATGTAAGAGATGGCATTCATGCATGCATTCCTATAAAAATGCAATATAAACAAGAGCACACTCAGAGACACAAGCCTCCACCAGCGCTGGACAATTCTCCAGCAGTGCTTTTGTTTATCAGTAAATAAAACAGTTATGGTGGCTGCATCTTTTCAAGTTGCTTTTCGATTTGGTTTCCTGATTTTCTAACAAAATTGGAACTGACTGCATTTCTGCTCAGCTGCCAGTGTGGAAGTCTGAAATGCCAGACCCTCCCACCAGCCCTGGAACACAGTTTTAGAGCCAGTGTTGAAGTAAAAAACATGCTGACGTATTTACAGATCACTGGAATCTAATGAACGGATCCTTTTTCACCTCCCTCCAACTTCATTATTCAATTATTCTTTCTAAGGTTGAGAAATCCCAGATATGCAATGTTTGTTACATTTAGCTTATTTTTTTATGACCAATGATACATGAGATATGGTCTTGAGTGGTCAACGTGAGGAATCACAACCAGCTTTGAAAAAACTGTTTTTTCAATATAAGACTGCTTAATCATGTAATGTTAGCCTCATCATGTCTTTTACATTTTGACATACACATTAATATAAGACTGTTAAAAAGCCCCTGAAATCAAAAGCTTTTAAAGCTTTACATTTTACACATACATGTGAAGTTTACACAGTATGTCATTTGACATGTGACGTCAAGCATGCTCATTTTAGACATGCAATTTTAAGCACAAATGTTTGGCCTTAACTGAAGAGAGACATCAGGTCCTTTATTTTAGACAGACTTCTGATCTCTAGTTATCAATGTTATATGGTATATTTAAATCAATTAAACTATGCACATTGAGGTTATTGTTGTATGTTGTTGTAGTCATGGAAATGCAGTATACAGTAGATTATGCTAGATATTCTCTGCCAGCCAGAACCATTATAGTGCAGATACTTGGTTAAATAACCTGGTGGAAGAAGTATTGAGATATTTCACTGAAGTAAAAGTAGCAATAACCTCAATGCAAAAAAATACTTAATTACAACAGAGCAGCCACTAAGTGGACCTTATGTTGCACTGGCTGTTCCAGTGGTTTAGTGTTGCACCTCCATAAAGTTGGGGGACTCACAAAGACCTTTAGTCTCTAATAAGGGTCAAGCTCCAAAAACCCTTGATCCTACATTTTCCAAATGCAAACAAATTGAGCATTGCGTTGGTTCAAGCAGGCCACGGAGTCAAGCTCAGCTCAATATCCCAGCTACATCAGCTGACCATTGCAATCCAGGAGCCACATCAGCTGATGGATCAGCTGATTCCCTTCTATGCATCTATTGGTGATCTCATTCAGGTCGCCCTATTTAAGCTGCTTCAGCTGCCTATCCTGGCTGCTTCCTCCGCAAGACGCTTCACAACCCACCTCCACCCCAGCTCCTCCCTTCATGCTGTGTCTGACTAATCAATGTCACTTCTGTTGTCATTGATGCCTGCTCTGTTCTGTACCCTGTACGGGGGGTTATTGCCGCTGCTCTCCCTGCCTTAAGCTTTCCACGTAGGCACCTGGAAGAGCAGGGAGGTCCCAGAACAGAGCATACCACCAAATACATAAAACTGCAAATATATCTACTGCATGGAGATCAAGTTTCTTTGTCATAGTGGTACTGAATGAATAGCATTTTTCTTATAATAATATAAATAACATAACCAGCCGCCAAATTTGGACCGAAATGTTGTTGTGTGTTACTTTGAACTGCAGACAATAAATATGGCAGTAACAGGGTAGTTATGGTCGACCATTTCATTGGCCTTTTCACAGTTCAGAAACTACTACAACAGTATTTCAGAGATTACTGCTATTTTTGAAAGTTGTATCACTGCATCAACTTAGAGCTATTTTCTATGTATTCCAGTAAATGCCAAAGCAATACACCTTGCCTGATTTGTAGTGATGTCTCAATGAAAACTGCTTTCAACGTCTCCTGTCTCGTCCTGCACATTGTAGAGATCAACTAGTTTCCACTGACAGGAAAATTATAGGTCTGCGCTGCTCATAACGCTGCTTGAATTGGAAATGGCACTGAAGCAAAGCAGCCTGTGCCTAACACAAAGGACAATGTCTGAATGTAAGGCTGCATAGTGAACAATTATTATTTACAATAATTATTATTAGGTTCATGTGACCTATTATCTATCCATCTTATATTACAAATCTGAGACAGGTATGAGTGTGCAGTCACGCAAAAAACATAAATGCTGTTTTAAGACACCAGTTTGTAGTAAAACAAAATCCAATGAACCACTTTTTCAAACGTCAAGTCAAAGTCTTTGGTTTTTTTTTTTTTTTTTAATGGCCACATGTAGTTGGGTGTAGCAGTGGACTACATTGACATTGAAAAAATATTACCTGAAAGAGAACATACTTATATTAATATTCAGTTTTTTGAATGTCCAATAGGTTTGTACGCTTCTTTTTCAAAATCGCAGAATATCACAGTTGATATGTGAAAACCTCACAATGTAATGACATATTCACTACAGTTCAGCCCCCGGACTTAACTGAAGTCCAGGGGCTGAGCCTTTCAGCTGTGATGTAAAAGTGTACACAGGTTTGACTCAGGTACCATGTGACATCACTGTTTGGTTCGATTACAGGTGCATCAAACACACTTCTGACCACACCCAACCAAACAGTCCAGAGCTGTATACACCATGAAAAACAGTCTTTAACAACAATCAAACTTCATTATTATGGAAATTATATCAATCTTAAATGTACAAAAACAAACATTTCCTACTTCACTGCTGCCTGAGATCAGATACCTTTAACCTACAAGGCAATGCTGCAAAGTCCACTCATTTTAAGCGACTTTGGGGTTGTTTTTTGTAAAGTCGCTTACAAATATTGGTAGTCAGAGGTTGTGATTTTTTTTTTGGGGGGGGGGGGGGGGGGGGGGGCTTGTTTCTCAAGTGTATTTGCTGATTTGGGCTTGCTCCCTATATGTCCCCTGTCTCTATAGCTGTCTTTAAAGTCTATCTATCTTTATAGAAAATCCTCAGCAGATGTTTTCAATATATTGTTTAAACGCATGATAATTTGTCCTGTTGCAGGATCCGTCCACAACCCTGTTCCCTCCACCCCTCCCTTTCCCCTCCACACACAGGTGACAGTCAGTGAAGGACACATTTCAAAAATCTGTTATGATGTAACCAATCAACCAACATAAATGATAGCAGCCACATTTAGAGAAATAGGAGTGTAAAAATGTAACAGATTCTTTCAGAATACTTTTGGGACAAAACTGTCCCTACAAAACAGGCTAGCCTAGTGAACGGATGCACACTATAAAAGGTAATAAAGATAAATAACCTACGAGGATGTAGCTTATAGGGCTTAATCAATTAATCAGCACTAAATTAGACAATAGTATATTATGATTGGATTTAATGGTCCAACATGTTAGACTTGACATGCTTAGATATTATCGCTAATGGTCTATGACTGTAATAACTGGTTTAGATGTTATTACCACTGAATTACCAGACCATCTTAAATTCCTGTGCCAATGAAGGCACATTTGATTAGATGTTTAAACCTTTTAACAGTAAAAAAGGAGAAATTTGTTAGCAAACTACAGCTCCTGTGAAAATGTTCAGTGTGTGTTATAACTCACGTAATTTGGTTTCTCTTCATTCTCTTCTAGTTTCATTATTTTCAAACTTTTAAGCTGAAAGCTCTGCTGTCAAAAAACACCTACACCGTTAACTCCTCTCTGTCCTACTCTTATTACAGCCATGTCTAAACTAGCAACGGACCTCAACTTGACTTATTGAATCAGCCCATTCTGTCCAGCTAGTGATGTTTAACCCTTGATTGTCTAGGTTTTAAGGGAAATTGTGTTCTTTAAATGCCTCTTATAACACATTTTTTAAAATAAACTATGACATTACATATATTTTAAAAAGCTCAGGGAAAATCCTGCCCCCAGTGTCCCCAGCAGCTAGAGCCTTGCTATGAGTAAACAATCAGGTGTTAAAGCATGGCACTCATTTTATTTTACATTTTATTCCTGGCCCTCCCTCTGACTATCTATCTCTCACAGCCTCTGCAAAAAGTGACTCCAGTGCTCTTCTGGCCTCAGGCTTTCACTCTGTGGACATTTACTGTCAAAGGATGCCTCTCTCCACACACACACACACACACACACACACACACATATACACAGAGAGACACACGCACACATCGGCTTCCTCGTGACTCGTCTGTGGTGTTTTAGGGTACCCTGTCAGCTCAGTAACACTTTGACTGGGTCTGACTACAGAGGGTCTGAAGGGGAGATGAGAAGGAGGTCAGCAGTGTAAAACCAAATATAGAGTTTATTATATATGTAAGATGTCACAAGAGGCAACAGGGGACGCAGCATGGCCTCATAATAATGACATTTTGAAAATCTCTATTTACCACATGCATGAAAATGTTTTGCTTTTTCAGCAGCTGCCTCTGTTTGGGGCTCATGATGTTTATTCTGTGTGCAATGTTTAATTGGAATTCAGATGACTTGGCAGTGCACACTGTCAGCTGTTTTCAGAGGGATTCTGAAATGTCATTTTACTTTGATGTATCCTTCCGAAGCCCACCCAGTTTCACATCCCATCAAACTGTATCCCTTTAGTGACAAGACCCTGTTGCATATCTTGTCTTCCTCAGGTATATATGGGCCAGACGAGGGCTGGTCATCAGCCTACCCAGAATGCAGAGAGAGAAACCAGTCACCAGTCAACATTGTGGACCAGGATACCAAAGTATCCACAGAGTATCAGGAACTGACACTGGAGGGCTTTGATACAGAATCCTCTAATAAGACATCTATGAAGAACACTGGCAAAACAGGTAAAGACAACACAGGCTCATGTCGCAGATTGGATTTTTCCTGGTTTGTAGCATCTTGATTTATGTGGTAAATTTTTTTTCTACATGCATACAGTCTGAAACATGTGAAGTTGTGAAAAAAGAGCAGGTTGAAAAGGAAAGCAAGTGGACTATTCAAGGAAGACTGAGAAACAAAGAAGTGCTGATATGATTTGTTAAGTATTTGAAAAACCCCAGTATGTCAGTGTTTCATATTTAGTCTACAGTATATCTTGCCCTACTAGAAGCCAGTCCTGAGGATTGTGATGATTGACAGTTAGGCAATCTGGCAGGATATTCATGATCTCCAGAGGATGATTACAAATTGCTAACCTTTTGTCCAGTTGCACTATCGCCTGAAATTGTCAAGTTTAGACATGAGATACCAAAAATCTTTACTTGAAATATCCTGTGGATGTTAACTGTCGCCAGATGATGAATCCTAATGATTTTCGTGACCCCAGACCTTTTATCACAGGACCGCACTCAAGCCAAAATGCACATAAACTGTTTGATAATCTAATTGGCAGATTGCCATGAAATATGAGTAATTTCACTCCAAGGGGAAGAACCTAGCCTGGGAACCAGACGAATCTGCGAGCTCATGTTCATTTGCTCTGACAGATATGTCTGGCCCCTCTCCCATTCAAACTGATTTCTCTGTCGATTTCTCGGGATAATCAATCACAAGCGTTTATCAAGTAGGAGGCAGGTTTAATACGTTGACTGACAGAGATGAGCGCTGTTCAGGTATCTTTATAAATATCCAATATGGCGGCTCCCGTTCAGCGGCCTGCTACAGTGGCAGTATTAAACATATGGAATGGTAAATTTTCTTTAAAATAAGAAAAAACAACTGCACTTAAACTTTATGTTGATAAGAAATATGTGTTTGTCGAACTTCTGCTCTGATTGGTTGTCTCCACCCGTCGATAACGCCCCTTGGAAATCAAAAATGAACTGAGAGGTTCCAGACTAATACACATTTGCAAAATAGTCTGCCGATGCCAGGCTAGGAAGAACCTGTAGGATTGTATGAATTGTATGCTTTTTGTCTAGCACCCAACCTTACAAACAAGCTTTACTGGGTATGATACTAGTTAAGCATTCACTTCCCAATGTACAGATGCTTTTTTGTGTGCTCCAGTCTTTAAGAATAGTGAAATTATTAGTTAGTTTTGTGCAACCCTTCTGTATTGGGGGATGTCATGGCCATTAGAGCTTCTAACAGTTTTCAGGACTGTTATGCTTCTGTTTAGGCAGCTCAAAGCACTTGGTTAAGGTGGTGTTGGTTTTGGTGAAAGAATGAGGCCAATGCAAGTTTCTGTGGCCTAAATTATCGCAACGTAACACTTCTTGGACTGTAGAATATGTTGCCAATGATAATTATGCATAAAGCAAATACATTTCCAATACATGAAACTCTGTTTCACTTGTCACGGTGTCAACATCACATTTACCAACACTAAGGTCGCAATATGTAGTCACAAACCCCAAAATAGCAGTAACCATATCATGCTGTGACAAACCACAGTGCAAAGAGACTAAAAAGCTGAAGTGTGACACCTCTAGTAATCTCAGCTCGTATTGGCAGGTGTCTGCATGTCAAACATCTGTTGCATCACTTTCCCGCACATGATTATAAAACAAGACAGGTGCAATATGCAGCAAGTCATTCATGATGAAGATTACACATCTCATTTTCATTCAGACATGCTGCATCCGTATTAGAACAAGTGCCATGGCAGGTGTCACTGCCTGTAGGATTCAGCGCCGGGCCCATCTGCATTCAGCTCTCTTGGCATGTTGAGGACCGTCCCTGTTAGCCACAGGTATTTTTCACAATTCCAGGTTGTCACTAAGATGGATGATCCTTTCCCCTCAGCGGAGAAATGGAGTTGAAAGGCTTTTGAGAGGCAGAGGCCACAGGTGGTTGGCACCACTGGTGACAGCACGCTGAGTGCTGCCCAGAGCACAGATGTGTGTTTAGCACAATAATGTTTTACACCCCATAATTCTCTCAATTAAGGATGTGTGTTGTATGTGATGACACACTTGAATAAATCGGCCATTTGTCTATAGGTTTACTGTAGTTCACTAAGCAGGTTTTGTTGTGTCGAAATAAAGAGAGAAAATAAAGAGAGACTGACACAAATAGAGGTGTCTGATCCATTCAAAGACACCATATCTCCTTAATAATATTTGACATATACAACACATATTTGGCCATGGACACATCTTAGTCAACAGAAATCAGCTACTGACACCCCTACTGAAGTCAACGGCTCACCAGAGATCACAAACACCATGAATATAATGTAGTTGTTAGAGGAAAAGGGGATTACCAAAGTCAGTAGTTTTGATCCTCCAGAGACCAAGAATTTCTGCATAACTATTTCTTTGCCAGGAGCTATGGCCAGGCAAGTAGGGGACACTCCAGGAAGTTACTATGCTCGGGTTATGTAATAGTATTATAGTAATAATAATTTGACCTTTTAACACGTCTCATACAGATTAAACAAACAAGAAATAGAAATGTAAGAAGAAATTTACATCAATGAGCTTCAGAGATGATACTAGGTGAATTTAGTTACTGGTGGATATTCATAGTTCCCAGAGGATGATTTATAATATTTTGGTTGACCTTTTGCCTTAACCACCAGTACCCCAAAATTCCCCTTTGAACACAAAAAATATCAAAATATGCTGTGTTCATGAAATGTACTGAGCACATTCATGCCCCTGGTAGAAACACTTCCATTTGGGACACTCCATGAGCTCTTCCATGACTGCCCTCCACAGGACAAAATGTCAACTTTAAGATATCCTGTGATCTAATTTATATGCAAACCTTAGTGTTGAGGTTAAATACATTGTATGTCAAATCACCCACCACTCTGACCTCAACATTTTTACTTTTCACTGCCCTACAAGATGGTCACAGTACTTCCTGCCTTGGCACTGACTGAACTGAACACATGACTAGTGCTCTCCTGTAAAGAACAGTCTCATATAAATCAAATGTTCACAGTTGTATACAGACTTTACTGAAGCAGCAATGCACATAGTGTAGTTGCAGGTAGAGACAAGGCTGGCTATACAGTGCAATGGGAGTGTGTATAATGGCAAAATGGTAAACATGAAATGAGTAATGAGTGTAATATAAAACGTGAGAGCCAGCCCTGAGGGCTAACATGGCATGAAATACAGATTCTTGTGCAGGCATTATGAGCTGTGCAAGATAGTGAGTACAAATAAATAGGATGTTGCAAGCCGTGACAGTAGTAGGCTAAAAGTTAATGTGAGGGAAAGTGTCCACACTACAAATGGGATGGTAGGGGGCACTAGCTAACTGGTAAATGTATTTCAGGGGACTGCTTTTGATTTCGTGGTACCCAGGTTCTTTCTTTGAACACCACCCTTAACCCAGCACTTTCACTTGCACGCGAGATCCTGCATAATGCTGAGCACATTTTAAGCCCCACTACTATTAAGGCTCTAAATATAACAAAGTCATAATTTGTTATTTGTTCTGTCAAATGTAAAATATTGTAGGAGACTATAGAAGGACTTATGTTGTGTGCCCAGACTGTAAAGATTCAGTAAAGGATGTGCTCATTTCTAAAAATGAGTGAGGCTCACAGTGGGCTAAGTCACGTGACATTCGGTCAGATTGTGTTTCAATTTGAACCCTTTGTCTTCCATCCAGTATATCTTCTGCCAAATTGTCCAGAATGTTTAATATTGACATTGAAAAAGCTTGTGTCTTCACCAGTGCAATGCACAGGAAAGAGACAGTGTGATGTCCTCAGTTGAAATAAGCTGTCAGTCATCTTCACCTGCTGCTGAGCTGTGTTAAAGCACATCCTGTAACAGTCACACACAGAGCAGCTCCTCGCTAACTGCTGTCAAGGCCTCTCTTTCACTTTCTCTCCGTGTTTCTCACTGTCAACATAAGGTTCAAATCTACTCTCATGACAGGACAGATACCTCTGCTGCCAAAAGAATATAATGTATTGAGAGAGCTTATGATATAATAGACATTATTAGATGAACAGTATATATTGACAGGCAATATTTCAAAAGAGGAGTTACTCAAAGATATTAAATTCTCATAAATTCCATATCAAAAGTATCAAAAACTGTCAAATAATGAAAGCTGGCATCAAATGTCTGGTCAGACATATTCAGATTCATAATATTGTTGAATTAGTCCGTTATCAAATAGTCTTTGATTTAAATAAAAATGTTTAAACAACACAAGATTTAACAATTGAGAACATTGGCTTATTTTGTGAAATAAAAAGAAAGGTTTATTTTTTTATTAAACATGTTTATATTTCCCACTGTAAGGCATTGAAAAAAAATGATTTTGGCATCCGTACCAAAACTCAGGTATCAGATTGGCACTATTGTAAAATCAGCAAACTTCATATAACTATGTTTAAGGTACCTTATCATCAACTAAACTTTAAATCTTGCTATTATAGTCCCCAGTCCCCCCCAGATTTGTAAAGATGTTACGGTGTGTCACGATTTAACCAGAAACTAAATCATCTCTCTGCGCAAACCATCCAACACCTGTAGTGCTCATCTGTCTTGCTGTCAATACCTTCTTTCTTTCGAAATGATGGATGCTCATTTGTTTACCACGGCAGAAGTTCAGTCACGCTTGTTGCTCACTTCCCATGCATTTTCATGATGGGGCATACACTGTCACTCTGGATGTGTCGATTTCCCAGTCAGGCTGGTGCTATCTTGGGGGTCCTCTATCCCCACATCATCAGATTATTTAAATATGCCAAATGTTCTTGTAAAACACCCTATAATGCCTGCTGTTTCGTTAAGCCTTGCATATAACAGTGCCATTTGTTGTTGCAGCCGGAGCGTTAATTATACAGTTATCCACTCAGGCAAATGTCAACTAACTGTCAAAACAGCCACACAGAGGAAACGGCGAGGGAAATTAAAAATATGGCTCCTGCAGCTGTTTATGAGTTCCTGGGGTTTAAGTCATGTGATGTCTGAGAGCTGATTTTCATTTGAAGTTGAAAGTGAGGGCACAGGTTTCAGTAATAGAAAAACAATGACTAAATACATCAATGCAATCAGTCAGATACATACGTGTGCAACATGCTGCTTGAATATGACAGAGAGTGGGCTTCCCTGACTCAACATAGAGTACAATGCAGTTGACATGAAGTTATTTTACAAAGTTATTTTAACTTTCACTGATCATGGTAATACTTACTTCATCACATGATTAACCATATTAACCATATTTTATTCACAATTTAGTCATTTTTATCATTCATAGTTTTAGTCTAGTTTTAGTCAACGAAAAGTCATTACATTTAGTCAACTTTGAAGCAGATGTATTAAAGTGTAAAGGCCCGCTCGTGGCTCCTAGAGGCTGTAATATTCCTTCCCTATCAGATAGATTGTTTGAAGGAATTCTACTTGTAATGGAGTATTTTTGTTCTGTGGTATTGTTACCTTTACTTAAGTACATTTCCTGAATACATACAACATTGTGATTTGAAAGAGAGAGAGATGATTCCCAAATAATTTCATCACTAGCAAAATGCTGTTTGGGACAGGTGGTTTCCAGCCTGCTCGGTTGCCAGTGGGAACCAGTCCCATTCTTTCCTTCACCCTGTTTTGGTGATGCTTCTTCACTGGAAGTCTCAGATCTGCTCAGCGCTGACGACAGCATGCTGGAGCTCATACTGTGTGCATTAGGAGGCCAAAGAGATCCAGAGAATGATGGTAGACACTAAAGAAACAGACAAACACTTTGGAAAGTCCACCTGTTTGCTGTCTAACACGTATCAACTTAATGTATGTATGTAGTTGCCTATAGCATAACATCGATCCGGAAGCACAGGGAAAACTGCTCGGCTCTGTCAGGAACTGAGAAAGTACAGTGTATGACTACTGAGAGTTTTCAAAATGTAGTGAAAATTGACATATTTGGGTTCCACATCCAAAACTCTTAAAATATTATGCAAATTAACGATATGGCTGAAAATGGCTGTATGGCTGTCCTAGTATGAATCCTAATCACAGTGTGACCATTAAAGGACAGGAGAGCTGAAGAACAAAGTATCCCTCCATGCTTGTAAATTCCCTCAGCAGCCTTGTTGCTGTACCCATTTTTGTTCCCAATTTCCAGTGACTCATTAAGGTCACAGAGAGAGAGTAAATGTCCGGTCCACCTCCCAGCCACCGCATCATGGGCGGGTGGCAGCGCATCGCCGAGATGTGAGACATCCGTTTGTCTCTCTGCATGTAGCTCAATCAGGCGAGGCGAACACAGTGTGCGTCGTCGTCCCCTGTGGGAGTGTGACGCCCGGCTGACCTTCAGGTAGGGGATCACCGGCGCTGACACACGCTAGCACAGGCAGCATGATGAGAGTGAGAGATACAGACAGAGAAAGAGAAGACTTCATCAAGTAGAAAGACTCCCTGACACGTTTGATGCAGAGTGTGCCTTCGTGCTACTCAAACCATCTCCCCAAGGCCACCCGGGCTTCTCACAGAGAGAAAAAAAAGAGGTGATGATGATGATGATGATGATGGCCACCTGCAAAGTAAGGAACACAGCAGAGCATAATTTAAATGAATTTGGGGTACCACAGCATGTGGAGAGCCATGTAAAAATGCTAACACAAACAACAGCTGCGAAACAAAATGGTGCGCAGCTTCTGCTGTCCCCCCGCTACATAATGCATGGCTAACAAGACAAATGTCCCTGCATTTTTGCTACGAATTATGCATGGATTCTGCACTGTTTCTAAACAGACAGATGAGCGTTTTATCTGTGGGGGGATCACCTGGCGGAGATGCTGTGATGGAGATGTGAAGGCAGGGAGGGAGGGGCTAGATAAACCCACTTCCTGCCGGACAAACACATTGCTGTAGTTTTCTTCACAGCTCAACTTCAACTTTTTGACCTTGAATGTGGAGTAAACAATGCATTATGGTTGTAAAGAAAAAAAGTTCACACTATTTTCAAAATAGTTTCTTATCAATTTGCTGAGGAACTCTCAGCAAAAATGCTTAATATTTTTTGTAGCCTGGCATACTGTACATACTTAACATTAACCACAGCAGCTTCAAGTACTCAGAAACAACTACCAGCCTGAAAAGAAGAATATCTGTAGCTCTATCAACAATTAAATGACCCAAAGAGATGATGTGGTTATAGACCTTTGAGAGCAGTTCTGTCAGATGTGGTCACAAAGTCAGAAGTACAGCCTTGATGGAGGGAAAGGAATACCAGAAGAAGCCCGGTGTCTGACTTGAAATTGCAGAAATAAGTCAGTTCATGGTCAGAAGCCAAATCAACAGTACGACAGAATGCACTTGTCATTTATATCAATGTCTTTATATCAAGCCCGAAAATATGTCATAGCTTTTCCAAGCAAGTGGGAAAAGATACGATCTGATGCCAATAAAGACAGTTTGCACCAAGAATTACAAGAATGTGAACATGAATATAAGGTCCCATTGCACAGTGAAAGTAACTGTAACATCTCTTAGGTTGGTATTGGTGGAAAAGTGAGCAGCAACTCCATGTTACCATGCTCAGTTCAGCTTGAACTTAATAGTGCCATACTGGGCCATTACTAAAAATTTATGGGGAAATGGATGCAAAACACTAAAAATAAGTGTGTCAAACATGTAGATTAAATAAGGACATTTATTTCTACTGTCCCAAGTTCTAACTTTTCCTCAAAGTATTATCGATGTAAACTTCAAATTTGTACAATTTATAATTTTTTAATCATCTATACCTGTATTAGTGTTTTATTTGTGTGTTTTTTAGATTGGTTTTGTTTTTGTTCTGGTAATGTTTTCGATAAAAATATACAAAGCATAAAAAGATTAAACACAGGACATTGTTATTTTAGACAGTGTCTTGGGGCAATTCATGATCCCTTACTGACATTATTCAAAGTTAAGAGTATCTCATTTCATTATTGGAGTCTTATCTGCTCCCTCAGGTCCTCCACACTGACGTGTTATGGTTCGATGGGAAGTGTAGCTGCCACACAGCTGAAGTTTTTGTGCTGTTGATTTGTAACAGACTTCACTGATGATGAAAATCTAGATTTTGGTTGCCTATGGCAACGTTTTGAGCAGTCCAGGGCTGGTTTTTGCACATTGTGAATACCTCATTTGGTGGCTTTGGGAGACAGCATAAACACAGACAATGACTGACGAGTTGATGAGTTCACGGCACAGAGTTGTACTGAATAGATTTAGGGGGACCAAGGGACACTAAAAATGTACACACCACTTTTCCATTTCACTTTAACTTTGACATCTAATAAAAAATTATTATATTACAAACATTATTTTTACAGTATTTATTCTCACAGAACTGCATGTGGCAACTAAAGTATAGTTAAAGGATCATTCCAGTTTATTACAACTCTTATTTTCGTTGTTTTGGCCAGGGCCACTGAGGCTAGAGATGATGTCCTAGGCATGTTCTCTGGAAATTTAATGGCTTCAGAAAGAGTTTATATTCTTGATACTCAGAAATTACACGCGGTAAATGTTTTAACACACATACTGATGTTTTAATGTCAATGTTCTTAAAGTTGACTGGAATTAAGTGTTTCCCCAGCAAAAGTATTTCCTGGCATTGTGGTTTTGTAATGGCATTTAGATCATGTGGGGATATCACATTTACACAAAACATAATTTAATAGTTAAATCAATACATAACGTGAAGAGAGAAATATTTAAATTTATACAGACTTTTTTTTTTTTGGTGGCATGTCACTATTTCTTTGGTGGGTTAGACTGATGACTTCAATTATTTTAAAATCCTGGCTGTGGGTCTGGTTTGGCTAACATTTCTATAGCTGTACTGTAAGTTAACTGCTGAGATCTGAACATGAGCAGTCAAACAGTCAAACCCCGAGGTTAGCCTTTAGACTTATTTGGAGGAGAAAATGAAGACAGTTCAAATTATCACCCAAACTGTCCGTTGTAAACACCCACCTGGGCTTACTATACTTGTCGTTGTGTAGTTTTCCTGTGTAACAAGGAATTATTAACACCATATTAGTTTTACCTTCAAATAAAGTGATCAAGATAATCTAGATAAACTGGTTACAACCTGCATGATCATCTGATTGCTCATGTTTCTCGCTCTAACAGACTTAATTGTAGCGATGACCCTACATTACTTTGGTCAGTACAATACTTTCATAACGCATAGAAATGATGAACAAAGCTATAAAAATAAGACTCAAGTTGTAATAAACTATCCTTTACAGAGTTCTGGTTAAGGTATAGCAACCTCAGAGTTACTAATTTACCTGTGCATTTTCATGTAATGTGCTATGTGAAATCGGCCTGTTAATGTGGTACTGTGATACTTCTTGACTCAGAGTTGTGTCTGATGAAGTATGGGGAAAAGGCTGCATTGGTTAATGGTGCACAGGAATCCTTTTAGAGACATTTGTGAATTCCAAATATGTATAATAAATAAGGTTCCCCTCTTAAATCTCCCTATAATTTAGCAAGATGTGATGGAATAACAAAGGACCATGCATGGGCAGTTTGCACTTGCTAAAGAGAGTGGTTTTGCTTAGCAAATTAGCTCCTCATGTGAGAACTGTAACACATATCTACTTGCAGCTTATCCTCAGAATACATCCTTCTGTCTGTGTCTGTGTCTCTTCAGACTTTAAAGAGGTTCCACTGTGTATGTGCCCTCACACACGTTTTGATTGTGTTTTTCGAGCGATCTTTAAAATTTGCCTTCAATCAACAACAGACACCAATTTTCTGCCGCCTGCTTTCTTTGAGAGGAATGATTACTATGTATGTTGAAAAAAGATGTTCAGCGATGTATGACTACTCACTCTTTGTCACTCTGTCTCTGTTTTTCTCTGTCATTCTGTCTTTCTTCCAGTGGCCATTATGTTGAAAGATGATTACTTTGTTCGGGGAGCTGGCCTACCAGGGAGGTTTAAGGCAGAAAAAGTGGAGTTTCATTGGGGGCCGAGCAATGGATCGGACGGCTCTGAACACAGCATCAACGGGCGGCGTTACCCTGTGGAGGTAAACACAATCTAACAAGCCCCAACATACCAAGGAAGGACCCATATCTGAGAGCTTGTAGTTTCATTTGATTTGATAAGGCTGTGGATATAGGGGTAGATTTTGAGACCTCACCAATAAGCTTCTGAAGGAAGCTCTGGTAGTCTGGAGTTTGGATAGCCGCTCGGTTGGAACCAGAACATTCAAATTTACACAAAAGGGGATGAGTCTGGGTAGAGCTGTCATGGGAAGAGTGACCACGGCTGAGTGTAAAAGGCTGTTTAAAAGGCTATTTATCAAGGCAAACATCCTCCCAAATATACCCATTTTTAGAGTTTAATAACTTCTTACTGGATAATATCAGTAATATATCCTAGGATTTCAATTATTTGAGACTATTTTGGACAAAAACAGGACTGTTTTTCAAGAAAAAATGTAGGGCTTTACTCTTAACTTTTATAAAGTCAGAGTTTTCTTGGACCCAGCACCCAGTGGTCTTTAGAGAAACTGCATCAGAACAGTCCCTCATTGGCTTCAGCATTCACTGTGGTGTTTATCATCTGGCTATAGTCTTCAGTCCTGTCCTATTAAGGACAGGTGTTATTATACGCAAATACTTCATTTGATTTCTTATTATTATTTCAAAAACTTTTCATTTTGTAAGTCAGAAAACAGACATAGACATGCTGTAATACAACACAGTGCAGCAGGCAACATTAGTTCTAAACAAAGTGCCTTTTAAACAGAAACAGCAGAACAGGCCACAACTGCAACAACCAAGCAGTTATGTTAACTCATGTACAGTTCCCCCTGTACAGTCATTGCTGAAAATATTGGCACCCTTGCACATTTTGTCTCATTTCTCCCAAGCAGATTTTGGCTTGTTCAGGTGTCTTTTGGAAAACTCCAGCCAGCTTTCTTGTGTCTCTCTGTCAGCAGTGGGGTCAACCTGGGTCCCTTACCATAGAACCCCCTTTCATTGAGTTGGTAACAGGTGGTGCAAGTTGAAACAGTTGTAAACTGTATCTGAAGGTCAGCTTGAATCTGTTTTGCAGTTGTCCAAGGTCTCAACCATTCGAACAATCCTTTGCTGAAAGCTTAGGTCAACTTTTCTCTTGTGTCCTCTCTCAGGGAGATTGGCTCAGTACCATGGGCTTAAACTTGTTGATAACATTGCACAGAATGGACACAGGAACATCAAGGTCTCTGGAGAGGGACCAGTAGCCTTGAGATAGCTTGGCTACGATCTTCTGTCTGACCTCTTTAGACAACACTCTGTTTATTCTTTTCTCCATGCTCAGTATGGTAAAACAAACAGCAGGATGTGTACTTTGCTACATTTAAACTGGTTCAATGAGTGAATATTAGATTACAGACAGCGTGTGACTCATCACAGTTGAGTTCAAGGTAAATCATGCAACTTCTAAAAAGGGACCAGTAATATCGTCCAGGCCATATCTGCATTTCTGTGTGAAATAAGCAAGAGTTCAGTATTTTGTTCAGCTCTTTTTGTTTTGTCCCTTTGCAAACTAAAGAAATATTTTTAATGGATACCAAAAAATGTTTTAATTTGACAATTTTCTGAAAGGAATGGTTTCTAATTTGAGTCACATAGGTTAGTGTACCTATGTGACTATACCTATGCGTTACCTATAGAGATCAGGATGGGAGATCAGGATGGGAGATTAGGGTGGGGGGTGGGCACAGAAGGGTTTGTTTTCACAAGCAATCTGACAATTCTGGATTTGCCACATTTCACTAGTTGAGGTTAAGTTGGTCAAAAATGAATAGTCATACTCAATATTAGCATACACAGTAAATGTCACTCATACTAAACACATTCATAGACAGTGTATGCTAGTTTCATATACACATTAATGTCTCTATTTTTTTTAGAAATCCTGTAAAAAGATTTCTTAAAAGAGAGGGAATCTTCATTTTAGGTTTTGTGGCTGTAATAAACTATGTAATTATGTTGGTAGAGAAGATTTTGAAGAGATTTTTAATATTAATGTTGTGTGGATAGATTCAAGGGAAAACATTACCCAAAATCAAATTAATGATCTTTGCTGTGAAGACCAGGGTTCATCTTTAAAATTTTACTTTTGGCAATGAGAGACTCTTTTAGCATCCAGCTTCAAAATCCTCGAACTAAACTCAATGCAACATGCCAAGTGTGTAAATATGAGTGTGTGTGTGTGTGTGTGTGGGCGTGCGGGTCTTTCTGATAGTGTGTGTGTATTTGCATGTTGTTTATGTGCAGCTGTCAGTCTCTTGAATGCTGAAATGTCAGCCATCTCTGTTTGGACTTTTCCTCTTTGCTGTGGCCGGCCAAACAGATGAATATGTATTGTTTGACATTTGGAAGATCAGCACACTGACAGTTCAGCTAGATATTGTAATCTTCTCCTTCCGCTCCAAACTCTTTTTTTCCTCCCAAACCTTTTCATAAAGTTGCAGAAAGGTGCCTTTGTGTCAGTGGTTGAAATAGCCCCGTATGGAAATGACGCATTTGTCCTCACTACTAGTTTAAAAATATTGCTTACTTGTCTGCTGGAGACGAATTTAAAGATTCTGCTGAAAACACAAAACCTCCTATATGAATGCATGACGAAGCTTTCTGGGGCTGCTCTTTCAAAACTGCTACATTTATAATATGCCGTCACAATTGATTTAGCAGTGAGACATCAGCGAGGAAAAGTTTCCATGTAGCACTTGTATCAAGTTCCAGTGAAAATCAACTCTGTTTTATCATATTTACTGAGCCTCTCAGTCAACTCACAGAACACACACACGTCTGCCTTGTGCCAGATTCAATAGTGAATTTGAGTACAAAGGGAATTTTAAAAGCCTTTTGAAATTGAATTTTTTTATTACATTTAATAATTAAAGACCAAAACAAGGACTCTTCTTTTTATTTGTTTAAGTTACTTTAAATTTCTTAATAAATCATTTTAGTGCAAATGTAAATGATACATTTATATTAGACTTGTGAAATGAAATTTCAAATCTAATGCAGATTTGTGATTTACACAGTACAGTCCTTGATATGTTCAAAGTGTCCTGGATTTCCTTGTCAAACAATGAGTTATCATGGCAATGATTTGCCATACAAATTACGGTCACACTGCTTATGAACAGTCACAAGCATTGCACACCTACAGAATGATTTGTTATTCAATGTCCTTGCAAAAGTTGGCACTCAAAGTAATGTTTGACTCAGTGAATATGGCTGTGTAATGTAGAATGCAAATGGACCTTTGAAAAATAGACGCATTGTGCCAGGGTAACATGTACAGTCCCCATAGTTTAATGATAATAATAATACTAATAATAATAGCAATAGGAACTGTAATATGGAATTTATTAGGATGGTTAAGTGGAGACAGCTTTTAATTGCTACACTTCGAATGTATTAACTCTAATTGCTACTGTAGCATAGAATCTTTTACTCATTGCACAGCTGAGCTGCTGTAAAAATGTATCTTTCTGTGTGGTTGTAAATCACAGGCAAGTATAGTATACATTTAAACAAATATAGAGACAAAAATGTACAATACTAGATGAATGTTCACTTGGATTACATGCATCACGTCTGTTTTCTCTCTAACTGATGAATACAAACACTCTCTGGTCAGTCTCAGTTGTCTTACATGACTGTATTTATCCAAGGGGAAAACACACAGTCCTAGAGATATAACAAGGCAGTAAAAAGTCACGATGCTGGTGGACTGGATTTCTCAGCTTTGATTATGGTGACCTCTGGACAGAGTCTTGACATATAAAGTATGAGCATGTGCAGCGGTTAGCAGATATAAGTATACAATATATAGCACACAAGTTTAAGTACAGGTGATGCTAATAGTAAGACTGGAGGTAGATATGAATGGGGTGAATAGACTATGGATAAGCTATGTACAGTATTATAAATATGGATTCACTATAGGTGAGATAGATATGGACAGAAGTATGAATATGTATTGGTATGTGAAATAGTGCAGGTAAGTATATGTACAGTAGTGTGGCAGTAGTGAGCAGGAGTCAGCAGCCGCTGTGGCAGAGGCAGTCCTAGGGCAAAGGTTCGGGTAGAACATAAACATACAGTTAGAGCCAGTTCTACTCAGCTATGCCTTCTCTATCTGCTCGTGACACAGACAGTATTTCCATGATGAGGTTAAAACTTCATAACATCTTCAACTTACAGTAAACAACACAATTCAGTAATATTCCAAGTAATTTAATCAATTCTTCTACTGCAACTACTGCTTCATTTCCTGTTTCTTTCTTACAAACTCACATAAATGAGTGGGGACTGAAAACCGTCTCAGAACATTGTCTCTATTTTCCCAATAATCAGGACCAAATTAAATTGTTCTTTCCAGGAACAATTCAAGAAAATGACAAGGAAATTACGGGACTTGTAAAATGAAGTGTATTATACCTTGAAATGGCCTAGACATTTACTTCACCTCTATGTGGCAAAACAAATATATGGATATATTTTAGTATTGTATGTGTGGTTGGACTGTAAAAGTTGACATGTCAGCTTTGTGATTCAGTGGCTAATGGTGTGATACTTGTGATACTTGTGCCAGCAAAGAATATAATCTGTTCATTCACTTCACATACTGTATTCTTTGCTGGACATTATTTTTACCGACATCCTTTTTTTTTTATCTTTAGTGATGAAAAATAGTGCAAATAAATCTAAAATGCATGCACAAAAACACAGAGCAGATTTCCTAATTCAGCCTAATTTTATTCTGGTACTTCTATCGTCCATTTTAAATGACCAAATTAGTCTCTAAGTCAGTGAAAATATTATTTATCTGAAAACACTTTGATTGTTCCCAGGGTAGAAAAAAATCTTTTTTTTTCCTTTTGAAACACTTTCCTTCAATTCTGAGACACCAACACTCTATTTCGGAATCGGAATTGGGTTTATTGCCAAGTAGGTTTTCACATACAAGGAATTTGCTGTAATGTATTGGTGCATAACAAGTACAGACAAAACACTGCTACCTACCCATATATGTATTGGTAGGGGAAGATTACCTTATTATGTTAATGTAAATGCTGAAATGTAAAGACAATTTAAATGTTTTTGTGTCTCTGTGGTCATCAGAAACACCCGACAGTGATTGACTGGAGTATGAGACTGCAAAGCTGTCTCTGCGTGACCTCTGATACTGGCTCATACAGCCACAGCATCAGCAGTCAGACAGGAGAACATGAATAACTAGGACACTCTTAGTGGAATGTTTGTTTTTTAAATGTCATTTTGAAATGCTTTGAGCAATATAATTAAAATGACATTCACCTTCATTATAATTGAGTGGAAATCTCAACAGCAAGTTTTTAAAAAATCTGCAAATGAAACCAGAACTATCTATATGATGAGATACCACCAGAGGAAGGAGGAAAAATATATGAGTCATTTAGATGAACTTGTCCACTGACTTTATTTCACTGATCATAACAGGTTAGTAGAGCCAACATCTATGACATGATATTTTTATCAAGCAGTAAATGTTTAGCATTTGAGATTGTTAAATTACTTCAAACTTGTGTGCACAGAACCTGTAAAGGTTTGTGGTTTAGTCTCTCTTTGAATGTGTAACTGGGAGCTAAAGTGCATTTTAAGGCTCCATTCAATTTAAGTCCGTTGTAGCCATGGTTTGGTTTAGAGATTATGAGAATCACAACATTAAGTGCAGACATGTTTCCATTGTGACCCTTGATGTAAAAATGCAGGAATCCAGCCTACATCAAACCATCAATAATTGTTATCAGCAATTAAATAAAAGTCCAATAACAAATTAGAATTCTGGTGGTTACTTTTTTTTAATGTTTAATGTCTGGTGGGCATGAGTAACCCCAGGCCAGGCCTTACTGTTATGATTCAAAACATTCAAAACCTGAGCCCAGTTGTTAAATCAGTTGTGGTACAATGGCTCTCTCTCCCTTTTCAACTGACCTGAATTCAGTGTTGGTGTGATGTGGTTCTCCCAGCTGATTTGAATGCAGAAGCTGAAATTCTTACTGTTAATGAAATCATGGCAGACAAAGGCACATACCCAGACTCAAGATACAGTTCAGCTGAAGCCTTTACAGTTTGTTTCCCCTCATCCCTGTCCTGTAGGCTCATGATGTGTGTGGTGTGGAAGTTAACATGGAGTGTTGAGAGACTTCTGCCTGAATATTCTTGTGCAGGGGATATATTTCAGTTTCAACATATTACTTACTACAGTATGTGTAGAACATTCCCCACCATGTCCATGAGATTCCTTGTGTGGTTCACATTTTGTCTTGATAGTGGTACTAGATGAACACTCATGCAAGATGCACAGTTCCCACTATCCTTTTATTTTCCCTTTTTCCTTCCCTTTCCTTTCCAAACTTTGCCTTTACTTTCCACTTCCTTGTCCTTTCTCTCTGCCCATTACCTCTCAGCAGCTCACAGTGCTGCTGTGGGTGGCAGTGAAGAGGGGTGTTCTTGTGCTTTCTCTGAGTGCTCCACATGAATGATGTATGATTTACAAGCCTTGCCATTTAGTAATTGTAGCCTAATAGGGCCCTTGAATAGCATGATGAAGTAGGGACCTGCTGCTCCCCTACCTGCTGTTTTAAACAGTAATGCTCTGGTTAATATGCCAAGCACAGCATTGCCAGGCAGCACAGCACACGTCTTCAGCTGGAGTGTGTCACTCATCCTGTGTGTGTATGCACACCCCTGTGTCCTGTACATTTTCATTCCACTGTTGTGTGCTTTGCATCGAAAGTCAAAGCGTGTATGAATTCACCCACAGGTGTCAACCAGGGGTGTGTATGGTTGGTTCTGAATTGTCAAGCCAAGCCCAAGGTCAACTGACAGTGGAAAAACAAACTTACACACACACTCAGGGCTTTCTGTGCTTGGAGGCTAGTCGAAGATATATATTGGACTTCATTTAGTCTGTTTTAAGAGCAAATAGTCTACAGTATATACTGCAGGCTGTTTTATAAGTACACACTTCAGTATAATTTACCACTAAGTCTGTTGTGTGTTCAAACTAGAAAAATTACAACAACACCTGAAACTACTAGCATGCACAATGGAGTCACTTGAGTTAGATTGTTGTTTGATGTTGCTGTTTTCCACAACAGAAATGAAGGAGACACTCACAGATTATGGACAGTAATGTAACAGTAATGAAGCAAGGCTGGGTCACTGACCTGAAAAAAGCAGTAACTGCCCCGGAGCCCCTGGAGTTCTGGAGTTGCCCCAGCAACAACTAGTTTACTTGAAAATGTGTTTGGAAATATGTTAGCCTGATGACCAGACTGAACTGCCATCTTGTTTCATGTCATTCATTTACCCTGTTCCTGTCTTGGGACAGGGTATATTCCTGTACCATCAACCATGGACATAAATTTGACAGCCTGTTGTTTTATGACTGCTCATTGTTTCATATGTTTTCTGTGAAAAATCAAAAATATGTTGCCCTGTAAAAAGTCCATGAAACTCCAAATTAAACTCATTGTATGATTTCAAAAACAGATCTTTTTGGGAAGCAAAGCTGTGAGGTTTTCATCCAACAGCAGCAATTTCACACCGAAACCTTCTGACATCTGGCAACGAAAAAAACAACAACGCTACACTGATAGCCCAGGATTAGATTCATGGCAATTTCAGTCTGAATGTCAAAGAAAGTATTTTTTTGCTTTCGAGGTCAGTAATTGACTTAACCTGAGGAGAATGCAGATGGGTTTTTGACAGCTTTTCAGTGGTTAACTTGATAGCTGGATCACAGCATGAACAGGGGATGAGCGTGAGGGTTGTTACTGATGTGAGGAACCCAGTGACCAGTTGTTTTTGAGTTAATTTGCTTTGGACATGGAGGAAAAGAAAGTTTAGCATTGGAAGGAACTTGATATTTCTTATGTACTTTATGAACACTTTAGGTTGGATTTTATTCGGGGAGGTGATTTAGCGCAGACAAGCCCTGAAGTGAGAACTTTATCAAAGTATGTCATCTTCAAACGTGTGCTTTGATCGAACTCGGTTGTGTGCATAACACATTTCCATCTCAATTCACATCTCAGCCCTTTATTTAAATCTGTTATTGACTGGATAGAATCACTGTGTGTAACGTGAAAAGTCAGTCTTAAAAGGTGAGGGATGACAGTGCCTGTGTCTGCTGGATGTGTAAGTGGGAAAATGCTGAGATGTGAGCCAGATCAAAGCCACTGGCTGTAAATCTGTCAGCTTGTTTTGATATTTTTCAGTCCAATTGTGGTCATTAATTTATTAATACAGATCTAACCAGGGACATGGGATTTTATTTCATGAAAGTATCAAAGGAAATTGATCAGTTTCTTAAATGTCCCTGTGGTCAGATTAACCAATGCTTAGGAAAATTTAACTGGTAATGGAGTGTAATGCTTTACTGTTGTGGAGCTCATTATTGACCTTGGTTGATATTGATTTTGCAAAACTTTTGCCCACATCATCACATTTTTCATATCTGAGTCACATGACTACAACTGATCCATCTCCACAACAACCGAGCAGAACTCTATCTGCTTATAAATGCCATGAAATGTGTCTTTCACGCCACTTTTTTTTTCAAAACCACTATTGTTGCTGTAGTTACCTGCACAGTGCACAGTACACAGCACCTTGAACACTGATTCAGACCTGTTGTTAAACTAATGACCAAACTTAATTGCCATTATACCAAACTTTTTTAAACATATATATGTATATATGTATGTATGTATATATATATAAATATATATGTGTTCGTGTGTGTGTGTGTATGTGTGTGTATATATAAATCCACCATCATATGAGTGTGTGTGTGTATATACTTAAATGCATATTTTATATATATTTTTTAGATCCTTCTTTTTTCCCCAACACATAAAGTCAAATCAATTCTAGCACAGAGTTGACATTCTGAACAGTCACTATACCTACTTTACCCAATAAAGTTTAAATGACTAAACAACCTTGATTTTAGTGTCCCAACATGGCTCTCTACTGATGTCCATGACCGGTGGACCCGTGATTAGAATTCTCAAATACATACATAAGTACTGAACTTCATATTTTGGTAACAGCTGCTCCATGGAACACAACAATGCAAATCCATCAGTGGGAGTCCCATCAAAATTTCCACTTTTAGAAAGCTGTTCACCTCAAGGATTTTGCAAAGGCAACCAGAGTGAATATTCATCCATCATAAATATATAATCAATGATGAAATCTGGAACCATTCACCTGCATAAAATTACAGAGTGACAACACTGATATTTCTTGAAATGCCAGCCCCAGTGTTTCAGCAGACCAGTATATCCGTCTAAGGCTACCTCCTACTATGGCTGCTTCTCTGTCCAGCCCCCCAAGAGTGCTATCAGGGCTAGCTGGCCGAGGTGCTAAGCTATCCATTTTGTCTGTCTGACTGCCTCTTACCAAGGCTCTCCCCCCCCCGAGCCTCCCAGATGTGATAAACGAGGAGCGAAGGATGAAAAGATGGAGGAGGAAGGGACGAGTATGTGTGTGGCTCCAGAACTTGTTCTGCCAGCTTTTACCCACCTGCCTAGATAAGAGAGGCACTGTAAATTAACACACGATAGGGGGGCTGAGAGCACGGGCAGTGTGTGTGGATTGGGCGACTTGTGTGCTCGTTCACACACGCAGACACACACACTTCCTCTCTATGCTTTACCGCAGGTATCACAGATAAAGATGTGTCATTGATGAATGGGATTTTATTTCCCATCAACCTTTGCTGCGTGGGAAATGGAAAGCGCATCCCGGCCCCTAAATCATCAGATGAATAATGATAACACTGGGTAGAAGTTTTCATTTCTTCGCACTATTTGTCTGCAAAGCAGCGTATGCAAACTGTTTGTTTCTATCAGCGCCCGTAGTGTGTTTTTTTTCTTTCACGTTACAGCTAAAAATGAATGCTGAGCTTCCAGAAACTGTGGTGCAGATGTTTAAACTCGTTCTTGTACATTGTTTAATCACACCGGAGGGCAGCAAGCTCCTAATTCACCTACTGCCAACACAGAGGCATATTTACAAGGAGGAGAAAATCCCCTTCTATTACTTACAGTATGAGAAATACAACACCTTTCTGACACATAATAATACAGCTCAATTCATACTCCAAGATAAATGGCATTGGAATCAACGTGCTCAGCATGAACACTATCATTCATTGGAACTAGTAAACTGACACTGTAAACTTTTATTTGGCATATATTTGTTGAACAATCAAAAACACCTCTGTGAGCTGGCACTCTGAGGGTTTAACAACCGTCACGACTGCGCAACACATGGTTCATTACATCAGCTCAAACCACATCAGCAAAGGCACGTACGGCGATGAGGGCCAATCCACAAGGATATAAATACAGGTCAACAGACATAGTTACGAGGCTGAAAGTACAGATATTGCTTTTCAAGGTCAGCTTACTAGCTTTTTCCAAAGGTCAACTGTATCACACTAACACTGACTGTTGGTGGCACATTAATCAGAAAGAAAAAAAGACTTAAGGTCGCAGTTACACATGTTAAAGCACCAGCTGTTTCAGTAGGCAGCTTTAGAAGAGAAAGGAAAGGTGAGCAGTCAGCTGTCTGAAGTGAAGCAGCAGCACGTCAGTGACAGGAGAGGAGGAATATTGAATGGATGGATGCACATGGTCTGTAATGTAACACTGACAGACAGACAGAGCTGATGAAAAACATTTCCTGTAGCACAACACAAGTAAGTAAAACAGTGTAACAGGATGTTGCAGGCTAACACATGGAGATGCTCTGCACATAACCGCATTATGGTGATGGGGGTTGTTTTTCTGTGCTCTTGATCTTATTAGTAATGGTATCCTTGGAGTTTGTCTTGTCTTATTGTTATAGCCAGCCTCTCTGCCTTTATGCTGGCTGTGCTCTCCTCATTTATTGCCTTTTCTTTCCTACTCTCCCTCTCCTTTTTGTTCGTCCCTTTTCTTTCTCTCAGCCAGCTACATTCCATTAAACCTTCAAAGATAACAGATGACTGCCAGGCTGCAATCCCTTGTTTTTTTTAAATGTATTTCTGTTTTATTTATGATTGGCCTTCCCTCCGGATAGGGAACACATGCCATTCCTAACATAATGTTATATTTCCCAGTGCCTGTCCTCAATGACACCGAAAAGACAGTCATTCTTTAAAAGCCCAATGCTACCTAGAGGGCAAATAGATGCTGTCCCAGTTGCTGAGCATGTTCCATACCATAATAATAATCTGCCTTGCTGATAGGGGCGGCCCCAACCACCTTTTTTTTTTTTTGTCTTTTTTGGGCAAAAGCAATATTTTCCCACCTACCCAACCCCCTCTCTGCCTTTATGAAAAAGTAACACTCATGAAATTGAAAAAGCCACAGCTGACTCTCAGGGCCATTTTTCACGTAATGCATTTCAATTGGGTTTTTAAGATAGATTGCATGAGGTCACGGCGTGCTCTAAACATATCTCATAACCCAGATTTTACAGCCCTGTTCCCGTGTCTCTGATCTGTTTTGTAAAGCGGCGGTGGTGAGGGAGATGTAAGGCAGTGTGTGTGTTGCATCAATGGCCGGCAATGCTACATGGTATGACCTTCTTTGATGGACGCCCTTTCTCCAGCTGCGATAGAGGCAGGGGAATTCAACACCCCATAGCGTGTTTCAGATGGAGAGAGAGAGACAGCATCAAACCTTCTTCTTGATGTCCCCGCTCTTTCTTGCTCAACAAGGGCGTGCACTCCATGTGGCGCATTCTGTTGTCTGTTTTCACACAAAGCCTTGCTTATGTCACCTCAGATCTGTCAGTCCCTCCGGGGAGATCATAGGCCGTCGCGCCCGGTCTCGCAGCACTCTCAGCAGGGTCGTGGCGGCATCACCCTCCCCCCTCCACTGCCTCCTGCTTTTTTTCCATTTCCATCCTGAGGCAACGGAGCTGTCCCATGAGACACTCGAAGGTGGATGAAAAGAATGAGGGGAGTTCTCAGAGATTTCTGTCAGGACACATGTTTTTGAAGCATTGTCTTATGGTTGGAAACAGAGGAGAGACTTACATGACATTTCCTGTGGGCAGAGGTCTGCCTCAGAAATGTTCAGAAATCTTTTCCTATGCTAGTGCTTAGCCAGTGACATAGTTCCATTCCATGCCCGCTGTAGTGCTGCAGCCACATTATTTCCTTCACTCCGGTTATTGGCACATGAATTCCATGCATGTCCAAAGTGCAAACTGATAAAAATGAAAGCTTACACTACTGGAGAGAACTGCACAGTTTATCATATCATAATAAATTACATGATTCATTCATTCATTAAAGTTAATCGGCTGGAATATTGACATTTTGCAATGAAACTTTCAGTGGCTCTTAAAGATGTGCACATGTGAGTTGAGATTTGAGATTTTTTCTTTCCTACCTTAACGTTGGAACTGGACAATATGTCTGGAAGACGGAAAGCAGATCTGTTCGATGTACTGTCTAAATGTATTTTATTTAGATTTCTATTGTCCTTTTTACTGGGAACAATGCAATACTTTGTTTAGTACGATATAAAAAGAGATAGATTAGACCTCCAGTTGTGATCACATTAATAATCAAACATCGCATAATTTTCTCTTAATTAGCCTAAAGAGTCTGACTTGGCCCATTATGTGAATCTTACTGACTTTGTGTGATCAGAGAGACCTGGATGTAGGTGGCTCACACCTGATCTGTGGGTGTCTGTTTGGGAACTGGGACTTGGGACAACAAAAAGACAGTAGTGTGCTGGTATTTTTACTTTAAATATTGAGTTACTCACTACTCCATAAGTATAAGTTCAGTAGATACTTTTGAGTACTTTTACTTCTGATTGTTTTTTCAAAATAACAGTACTTTTACTTACAGTTTGTGGCTATTCTATCCACACCTTAATATCATTATTACATCATCAATCTTATACCATGACCATGTACTGTACTAAAGCAAAAGAAGAGAGGCAGTGTTTGATTTCCATCTATTTTAAGTCCTTAAGCTCTTAAGATTGGTTAGTTTAGTTTGATCAGAATGTTGGTTAAGGTGTTAAACTGGAACTGGGTTTTTGAGTAGTCCAACTAAAACTGCAGGCAAACTTCTCTTCACAAACAGACTTTTTTGAAAGCTCCACTCCCCCCCTCTACATACCACATTAAAGCTGAATATTTTAGAAGCTATTTCTTTTTAGTTGTCTGATATAAAATTAGCTGAGAAATAGCAATAAAATATTCTCTATCTGCAGATTTCCCCATTACTTGATGAGACATAAATGAGAAAGAAAAAATGCTGACTCCCTTTGGGTGGAAGTATTCGCTTTACTTTGATAAGAAGTGGAATAAAAGTTACTGTATCTTTCCTCTGGTGGAAATCCTTTCTGTTTTGGTGAGACATGGGGAAAATGTTGCTTTTCTCCAAGTGGAGAGTGGAAAAGTTGTTTTTGTGAGGAAGTGTTCAAAAATAAGGGTGAAACCATTCCAAAATTGTCTCATCTGTTTGATTTAGAAGGACAAAATCCAAAAGACAGATTTTCATATCAACTTGTAATAGAAACCTTGCTTCCTGTGCCGAGGCGAATTATGAGACTGCTGCAAGATCCATGGCACTGAGACCCCACCACACTGCTGAGCATGGAGTGTGTCTTTAAAGTACTATATATAAATAGTGTAAGTTTTGCTTACCACAAAGAGTCTACACAGTTCTCTACTTGTACATGAACTTGAAAAAAAAGTGTCTGCCGAATGGCAGGCTTTTACCTATTACAGTCAGTCAAATCCAGGCTTCCGTTTTTCTACAGAATTTCTTCGCCACATGCAAAAAAGTACATCTACATGCATTGTCTTTTCCTTAATATAGTTCAGTGCTGCACCTTTATGCAGTATGTGGGCCTTTTCAATTTCCTCGTCACTCTCTTGGCCTAGACAGGCAGTTTGTGAAGACGGAAGGGTCAGGGCCACAGGGCGTACCTTAAGTGACTGATCTCTCTCATCATCTTCAGTCTGGCCATCTGTAACCTCGGGTCTTGTGGTGTTGAAGCAAGGACCGGAGTTAGACAGCGGTGTGAAATGAAGTCAGGCTACCGTGCATCTGTCCCTGTTCCTCCTCTTGTGATGGCACTCAATGTTTGAGCAATTTCTGCCTCACAGGAATTAATTTATATGTAAAACACAGAAACCCAAACTACAACACTGCCAAGCACTATAAACAGCTAAGAAAGTCCCACAGGTTTTATGCAATTGAATAGTGTATTGGAAACTTTGAACTTGGCAACATGAGAGACAGCCTGATGTGATCGGAGTTAACAAGGCAACACTGTGCTCTCCTTTGGGCTCACTTGTCATGCTAGCTTTATGAGCCTCAAAACGAGATTTTTAGTGTGTGATTTTTACAATAAACTGTACACAGAATGAGAGCTAGGACTTTACTAAAACAGACTTTACTTTTTATTAAAAACAAATGAAACCCTCGAGCCAAAAGTCAAACTTGTTTATTCACAAATAAAACCATTTGGACTTCTGACTAGAATTAACAGAATTCCTCATATGAAGTCTCTTTCAAAGCGTAACAACAAAACACTTGCACTTCCAATGAACTGTTTCTCTTTTACTTTTACAAAACTTCTATGACATAGAGCAGGGTATCAATCTCTCACCTTTTTCCCTATTATTTCTTGTTTACATGACTCTTTCAGTTGGTTGTCCAAGATGGATGCCCCTGGCTGGATTAAAACAGTTCAACACAGTTTCTGTTATCCTGACAACCTCGGCCAAATACCCACAGCTGAGTGCAAAAAACATTTCCTGAACCTGACACCATTTGCCATAGGCTATAACCATTAATTAAATTTATATTCAGACACACATAACACAATCCTGACAGCCTCGGCTGATTTGGTAGACCTGTAACTGAATGGACTTCAGCAAAGTTTAAACTTACCATCCAGATCTTAAAAGAGAATACTCACAGACACGGTAACATTATCTCCTACTATATGCATGTAAATGTACAACTACTGAGTTATCATTTTACACCCAATGCCAACATCCAGAGCTAATGCAGCTTGGAGTGTTTTATTTAAAGCTTAATTAAACACAAAAATGTTTTTGAGCTGTAAACACATTCATATGTACCAAATACATAAGGACTATCAGTTTTATCATTATTAATATTACATATTTTGCTGGCAGTGCATATAAAAACTCTTAATGTTTTTGAGGATGGAAAAAGAAGTTAGACATCCTGCCGTGGCTTGTGAATTTCGCCGCTGCTGCGCTCTGCAAAATCGAAACACAATTACACCAAACACTGAACAACATGTCTGTCCTTGCCTTCCAAAATGACCCTTTTATTTATGCTCCGATGCCACTCGCTCATCGTTTATCAGTGCTTTCCAAAACCGATATGAATGACTACAAACATGACTCATATGACCATTGAGCACTGATTTGCCATCTCTATAGTGAAGGTTTGGTAAAATCTCTGTATAGGGAAGGTAAGGGTCATAGTCAAAAGAGAACACTGTTGACTGTCGGTATGAAACAGGAAGTGAACAGTATCCTGTATCCAAGTCACAAGTTTTTTGTGCCATCCATCTACCCCAACCATTTTTTGACACTATTAATGCCACACTGCTTCCACCTTTGATCCTGGCAGACAATAAATCATTCACACAGCGGCTAGAGATGAAGGCAAACATAAGTTGATTTTACGTAAACAAATGTAGTTTTCTCATGAGGAAAGTTTCATTATATTTCTCTTTCTAACAGGGTTTTTATGTTGTGACCATATATAACAATCCAAAATATATTTGAATTTCATGTTTTCAGTTTTCAATGACATGACTGATGCAGGCTTTGTTTTCTGAGTTCCATCTTAAGGAGAGTTGTTCACAGTGATAGATAATAGAATCTTGTAACATCATGAAATGAATGCATGCACATTTAGTTTTCAGGTGGGTTGTTAGCTTTAAATCAGCTCGTCCTCCCCTCCCTCAGAAACCACTTAGAACATCTATAATAATGATGCATTAAGGTGTCAGCAGTGCAGGCTGCCTGATTCATCACGGCAGCCTGTTCATGGTGAGAGTCTGTCTCCTGTGCTTACCTTCCCACATATTAATGTTTCATTGAGTACATTACACTACATCACATCTGTGTTTGACGATGATCACACACATACACACACACACACACCCACACACCAGACTTAGTAAATATTACTTGTTGAGGACGTTTTTAACCCAAATGGTTAAAGATTCTGCTAGAACACCAGCTTGGTGAATTTGTCCAGCATTCCTGTCCAATTTCACCAATAACCTCTCCACCCTGTATACGACAGTCCATTTCAGTTCCTCTGTTACAAATCCACATCCTGATGAATATGTTCATATTAGGGCACCTTTATAGCCACACTAGCGGCCTGGTTCTAGGGATGGTCATGTCCTGCCTGATTATCACAGTGATTTTCCATTTCATGTCACTTCATTCACCCAACCTGACATTATGGTCATGTTAGCCATTTTCTTCTGCGGAGCAGGGTTATTTATTTGTTTTTACTAACCAGCTGTGGGTCATCTATCCATTTGGCAGCCGAAGTTTTTAGTTTGCATGTAGTAGTTTCAGGAGTTAATGTTTTATCACAAGAAATAAAGAAAAATGTTGACTGCAAACAGCCTATATAACTGCATGAATCTCATGCACTTGTTGTTGCCATTTTCTGTCGCCATTTCTTATGGATGTAGCTCATGGCTCATAGCTAGCAAACTATGTAGAAAAATGGCGTCCCTATTTCTAATCCTACAAAGTTCTGATTGTTCAGTTGTTTCTCCAGCCAGCTGAGCCAGCCATCAATGCACACGACAACAGAACTCACACATGCTCACATGCTTTTACATTTTCTCAGTTACATGACTGTAATTAATTTTATTCAGGGCAAAAAAAAAACGGCTGCTCGGCTTTTGACAAGTGCCCCTGTCACTCCTGCTTTAGCCTCTCCTCACTCGTTGCTCATCAGTTTTACAACTGATCGCCTCAGATCCTCAGGCAGGACTAAAGGTCCCAGCTCAAGACTAAAGGTGACCGGGCTTTGCAGTCAGGGCCCCTCAGGTCTGAAACTCCCTGTCTGAAGGTCTGAGACTCACAGAATAAGTGACATCTTTTAAATCCACTTACCTAGCTCTTTATTAATTCTAGCTCACCATTTTATTTCCTACATGTCTTATCTGTTTTATTACTACTGTTATTGTTTGTATCTTATTTTATTGTTGGTTATTTTATTCCATTTTATTTTTGTATTATTTCAGTTGGCTGATTTTATTTGCCTCATTGCCTGTTGTGTTTTAATCCTGGTTCAACCATGTACAGCACTAAGTGCTATATAAATCATTGTATTATTATTTTTATCTATTTGACTCACTGAACAATTTGGTGATGCAAGTGGTGATTCAGAGACCTGGAACCAGGTTAGGCTATGTTTGTCCAGACTTAAGTATCTTGACATTTATTTGATAGATCTCCACTTTGTTTTTTGTTATTTTTTGTTTCTTCCTAGTCTTTGAGGTGGGGTGTTGTTCCTGCTCACTGTGGGCGGACGGAGCATAGAGGAGGTATTTTTAACCAAGGTCTTGCCCCGGCCATCAGCCTTCCTCCAGCTCTGATAACAGGTTGCAACTTAGTCTGCAGCAGGCCTCAGACCAGCTGGGTGTCTTTTGGCCTGATGTAAAGATGTAAAAGTAGGAAAGTGGACCCTGCTTGCCTCGGGTGCGACAGGGGGTTCCCCTCTACTCTACAAAGTGTTTTTCTGAGGAGAAAATAAATAAGTTGTTTGGTGTTGAGATGGCTTGCCTCTGGGCTCAACATCTCCACCTCCCACTCAGGCATTTGAACTCCTGGAAGGGAGAGATGCCGTTACAGGCCCCCTAAGGTGGATCGCCGAGAGGGAGGCAGGCTTCCTCTTCCTCCTCTCCCTCTCTACTCCTCCCAGTGCACCATGTACCTAACTCTTTCTCCATCTCTTTGTTTCCTTCCCCTTACTCTGTTGCTACAGATTATAGCTTTCCGTGCCTCCTGTTATTGATATGTTTTTTCTCAATATCCTTGTATATCATAGGAATCAGAAGGAGAGCAGTAAGAGACAGAGAGACACAGCGCTCAAACATTTGACAGACTTATTATGGAGCCAGTGGGGAATATTGATATGCAAGAAGACTCGGTTCAAAGACATTCCAAAGACAAACATGAGCACAAAGTAGTGACTCCAAACAGTACAACATAATAGAGTTCAGTAAAGAAGGAGTCAATTACAGACCTGAGCCACATAAATGTCTGCCTGTGGCTGGATTAATGAGTGGCGCAGCAGAGTGATTGAAGAGCATTATATTTTTGATGACACATTTATTCCGAGCAACTTACGATACAAGTCTTTCCTGTTTAACTCCTGCTGCGACTCTGTGTGTCATCAGCGCTGAACAGAGCTGAGTTATGAAGTTGTTATTACAAGAAATTGATTAAAAATCATTACTTCCAGTGCTACAGAACTGTCATCTTTTTGGTCACCGTCATGTTGTATTTGTAAGACATTTACAAAATGGGACTTGATAGACAGGTGTTGTACAGGAGGTCTGTATTAGTCAATTCATTGTGCCTGTTAATTGCATGGATGTTAGACACAGCTACTGTAGTGAAGTGTGTTTGCTCCCAGGTAAAGGTGGAGTCACACATTATGATTGTTAGGCCGATTATGCATCTAATTTGGGCCTCACGACTAATTGGACCAAGTGGGAGTTAGTCAGTTTCAGTCTGGGACATTTGTTTTTTAATGATGCTAATCGGGACCTTGAAAATCACGTCACAGGAGGGAAAAAAAGGAAGGTTAAGGTAAAATAGAGTGGTGTGCAATGACTAAGAATTATTTAATGATCCAGTTCATCAGATTTTAGCCACAGCTCACCACCAATTCCATATTTTCAGTCTTTTCACTGTCTTCATTTCTTTTTTCCTTTTTCTTTACACCTGCACCCTCAGAAGTAAAAACAATTACTTTATCTAGCAGCCAATACAGGCTCAACTTCATCGTTATGTGCCACATCTGCTACTATAACAGCATCCACGGTTCACACACAGGTTTTCTAGCAGAGTTCGGAACCTGGTTGCTGGGATTTGTTCCCATTCACAAAAATTCCCAGTCCAACATGGATGTTGAGTGTTAAGGCTGGAAATTGGCCCATGACATCATCACCTCCTTTCAAAAATCCTCATTTGTGTTACATAAAAATCCCTATTTGTGTTGCATGATGCATGATTCATCTTAAATGTCTTTATATTTGTCTATACCTTAGACAAAAGACTTTACCCCCTGTTGCGGCAGTGATGTTTCCCATCTGTGCTAAGTTGGTATCACAACTAGAGATCATCAAGTAGCTATTGACCAATCGACAGCGTTGCGATGATGTTTTTATTGGTGGTCAGAATCCTCCAACTGCACTGCCTGTGAGAAAGTGGCACAGTGAGCCAAATTCTAAATGAGCAGTGACACACATAGGTTTGTGTTGTGAGGGTAAAGGCTAAGGGCAGGCCGTAATGCAAGGGCTGTTTCACGAGTAATATCTGCAACACACTGTTTCAATCCAGAGAGAGCAGGAGGGTTAAAGCTTGATTAAGAAAGAAAACACAAGTGAGAATAAACAGTTTGTCTTAGATCACAGGACATTCTGAAAGGCCTATAGTCTTGATTTACCTTTTTTTCACCCTGTATGACTGTTTAGTATCTGTTTGTTCCAATAGTTCCTGGAAAAATCCATCTTAAAAACAAAGATGCCATGGATTTTATGGTTTAAGTCAAGTTTAATGGGTTAGAGTGTACAGGCAATGTTAATTTGTGACGATGGAATCAGTGGCTAAGACAGAGTTAAAGAGGCTGAAGATGCATGAATAAGAAGCAGGGCTGGATCGATGCACTTGAGGGTTGGTTTTACGGCCAGCAACTTTACTGTTTTGGTTTAATCCCACAGCTCTTGTCAACCTCGTTTCCAGCAGTAACAGGCAGCTGTTTTGCGGTAAAAATCTGCACCAGCAGACAGACATGCTGGGGAAGACACCAACAGATCGAAAAACAGTCAAAACTGGATTTAAGTTAGTCAGGTAGTCAGAAACAGGATTCCAAATAAATGATGATGTCCCTGTGTGTGTTGGATGTGTTATTAGGCAACTGTCAGTCACATTAGCATTTTTATATGGACATAATCCATCAAAGATGTGTGTGACGTTGTATTGCAGTTCTGACCCCAAGTGGCTGAAAAACTGATCAGTATAAGGCCCTTATCATTTCAGTTTATTTTGTGCATTTTACCCAACAAATCTGTAATTAATCAAAATACCTCAAAGTAGACTTGGGGTGACCTAGGCCCTTGAGAGTCTGAGGGTCTGGAGCATCAGAGCAGTTGCCCACTTTACCTGAAGGGTAATCCAGTCTTGCACAGTTTTTTTTTAATCCAGGAAATGAATGAAAACAATTTTTACTAATGGTAATTGATATGAAATTGTGTTTCTATTGCACTATTTCAAAGTGCGAACATGATTTTCATGGGAGAACTTTTCCATTAAAGTTCACTTTAAGTTAACTACATTCAACAGATGGTCTAACTGGAATCCTCTTCAAGAGCCTAGAAACCAGTTTCATGACAAGCAAAGAGTTACACATGGTTAAACTAACAAAACTTATCCTGCCGGTTGTTCTCAGCTCTGTGTCCTGGAAACTCTCCACAGTAAACTATCCCAGCTTAATATTGAAACCCTCAGTCTGCTGCCGATCTTCCACTTAATCACAGATGGAAGGAAATGTACATGGCTGTTAGTCTACTACATGGCATTTACAGAGCATACCACTTTTGTCCAATGAAAACATTGCTTCTTTTCAATATCACCAATTCAGGAACGGACTAAAAGAGTCTTAATCTACATTTCTGTTATGTTTCTTTGAAGATCTGGTTTGGTACTGGTTTATTCAGGGTTGTGTAATGTTCTGTACTGATGGAGGAGCTTAAATCCCTTCAACTATAATATGAAAATCTCCAAATTTTAAATTCAGTTCATATTGCCAACGTTGACAGAATACATTGCATCTCTAAATTCTCAGGAACTTAAAACATCTTCATCTCAACATGTCCATCATGCAGTCTGGTAGTCTTCTCTACTGTGAATTACATTCATACTTGATGATTCTGCATTAGCAATTTATGTCCAATTTATGGCTCAAACAGGGTCATAATAATAGTTTTTTTGTGTGTGTGTCTTGAAGGGATTACAACTTGCATTTCAGTGTGCAACCCTGTGTTGTAAAATGACAAATAAATGCACATTGAATCTTGAAAACAGTGAAACACCCAGATTTTACTAGCAACTACAGTTGTCCACATATGATTCCATATGTTGTGTAATCTTATGTGGGATTAGGTATTTTGATGGAATCAGATCAAACTGAATTTATTCATCACTAGCCAGTGTTGCTACTATAACATGTAATGAATCTCTAATGAATTAAATTACACTGAAATAAAAGCATTTGTCATTCTGCTGGAGAACCCAGCAGTCTGTTAAGGAGCCTCTGAGTGGTCCGGCACCACACTTTAAACTCTTGTGCTCCACGTCAATCAGCTTTAACTGTCACAGCTGGCTGAATGTTGCACTCATATCATCAGCAGAGTAAAAACTGCAGTCTTTTGCTGTTCATTTCATGTTATCACTGTCCCATGTCACTGTGTGAGAGAAAAAGCCCACATCTCCATCATTAGGGCAAATACAGCTGTGTTTAAACGTATATTATAATTGTTGAGCTGCTGTCTCACTGTTACATTCACAGGCACTATGCCCCACGTTGACTTTAATTAATACCCGTTTGGGAGAATGTGTTGTTCCGGGTGAACTGTCTCTGCTATAAATTCACCAAACAGACTCTATATCAGGCTGCTTGACAACTGTTTACTTCTGAGTAGATCAAAAAACGATGCACAGGGCTCTTTATGTGAGGATTAGCAAGCTGGAGAAAATGCTTCACAAGTGATATTGGCAGTGTTGATCTTGGCAAGGAAAAAAAACCCAGAATTGCTTTTGGCATCCAGGAATGTGTTCGCCGACACTGCAAATGATGTAAACACGTGTGCATATGAACACAGTTTCTATGTACGTGCACACACAAGCTCAATAATGTGTTCCCGCTACACACACTGTGCACACATTTGCTGTGTGCCTTGCGTCATGCCTCCACATCACCATGACAACAAATAGTGCCTGACTGTTTGACCAGTTTTCTGTGTAGGTGTGTGTGTGTGTGTGTGTGTGGGTGTGTGTGTGTGTGTGTGTGTTTGTTCTCATTGGTTTTTCCACTGAGCAACAACACATCATCCCAGTCCATTTTACAGTATTATTGACTTCAGGCTGCAACCTGGTTATCTCTTCAACACAAATAGCAGGCTGACAATATACCTTAAGTTTCTCACTTTTTCCACAGACATCTGTGTGTATTTAAACTCACTAAATATGGAAGTAGTCACTTCTGTTTGTCCAGTTAATGGATTATTAGGCAATTAGGTTTAATAATGAAATATCTCATTTTAAACCAAAACCAGCAATCAGCTGGTGCTACGAGTAAGTAAATATTGTGTGTCTGATATAGCTATTGTTGCACTGGGTGACACTGGTGTTCCTTTATTACCATGAACACACACTGTAGTTTATTTTGACTCAGTCCCACACACACACCATCCTGCTGCCAGAAATAGTCACAAGAGCACCAAACAGAAATTAATACACGGCTGAAAATAGCAGAGGGGGGAAAGTCTGTTTAGCAGGTCTTGAGTCTTGGCCATGAAGTCCGGAGTCAAGTCTGAAGTCAGACCCAGTTGTGTTTTCAGTTTAATTGTGGTACTCGGAACCACATCAGCAGTCGGCTAACGTGACTGCTGGACACCCATCAGTGATAGCGAACATTAGATCCTGCAGGATATTTATTAATTTTAGAAGAAAACACATTGATTTCATGTTTGCAATCTACTAGCTTGCAGCTTATGTTAGCTCAAGTCATATCTGGCCCATGAACATTAATGCATTTCATCATTTTTTTTGTGAAGGCTCAAATGTTGAACAGACCTCAGCATTGTTTTTACAACGTACTGTCATAAGTAGGTTTTTTCATCTGTAGTCTGTCTTCTGTGTGCACTGCCAAACACAAGGTGGTTGTCTGCTGAAAGACTGATTCAAACTATAGTCACTGTCATGTAAGTTAGGATTTAATTATTTATTTAGTTATTATTTAATAATTTTATTTCCTAATTATTTTTATCTTGTCAAGTCTTTAATCACAAGATCTATAACCCAGCCATATTTGTGAGCTGTTTTTAAAGATTTAAGTCAGCTGAAAGGAATGGGCTTGGGGCTGAATGCCAGGTAGTCAAACAGACAGGGTAGGAAAGTGATGGGCTAACATATTGTTGTTTTGTTGTGTTTATTGGTTCTCAGGAACATTAGAAATCCCCCTTGATTCATTAAAATCCAGTGCCATCCATCCAAATTTAATTAGAATCAGGTGGAGACAACCTATCAGAAAAAATAAATGCTTTTCTGTCGGACAGTACGTCCTGTCAGAAGTTCGGCAAACACATATTTCTTATCAACATAAAGTTTAAGTGCAGTTGTTTGTTCTTCTTTTAGAGAAAATTTACTGTCCAGTCCGTTTAATACTGCCGCTGTAGCTGGCTGGGGAACGGCAACCATCTTGGATATTTACAAAGATACCTGAACGGCGCTCGTCTCTGTCAGTCATCGTATTAAACCTGCCTCATACTAGATAAACGCTTGTGATTGGTTAGCCCGATAAAACAGCAGAGAAGTCAGTTTGAATGTGAGAGGGGCAAATGAAACATGAGCTCGCAGATTTGTCTGGTTCCCAGGCTAGCTTACCACTGCATTACCAGTTGCATATAATTCCAGTTTTTCTTCATTCCTGCAATTACACAAACACTGAATAAATGGCGAATTGCAGATTTTCAGCTGAATCATTCCTCCAGTATATGAAGCCCAGAGCTGATTCCAGATGTTGCCAGCGTGTTTAGCTCACATTACTTCAAGATAATCTCACAGAAAAAACTGTAATGTGGGGTTATTCCTTCTGTTGGGCATTTTCATCAGTTTCATCAATCTTATTAAAACAGAGCAGCTCTTCTCCACATGAAGGTGCTGCTCCCAGCAGTAGAATATTTTAATTTAGTGTTTCTTTAGGCAGCACTGCGGAAATCCAAAAACATCATAGATAATGTGTATGACTCAGTGACAAGTGAGAAGTATTAGAAGACAGTTGTGACTGCTTTTAGTTTTGCTACAAACTTTGCAGTGAATGTGTGGTGAAAGTGTTTAGAACAGCTGTAGAACCAGGACAGCCTGAGGTAGGGAGGATTGTTGGTATTTTATACTGTAAATACTGAGCTCAAGATTCCAAGAAACCCCCAACAACAGACCTTGTGACTTTTTTTAATGTTTGATTTTCTACTAATGCCAGTGGATGTGATGAAGACATGAATAACAGTTCATGTTTTTGGAAGAGAGAAGTGGTCTAATAAAAGAGATGAGGAACTTATACATTTATTGAAGCTGACATTACACTTAGAGTATAGGATAGTGGGTCAAGTAAAAAGTGGGTATTCATATGATCAGGAGCAATAATTACAGTCTCTGTTTTGCTTGTATTTAACTGCAAGACGTTTTGAGACATCCACTTATAATTGTCTAAAAGTAAAAGACTGCCAGTTTTTTAAGACTATTTGCAGGGCGACAACTTTGATGTGTCTGTCATCTGCACAAAGATGGACAACAACTGTATGTACAAGATGTCCTAATGGTGTCATGGACCTCACAGAATACTTCACTTTATTTTAAGTAGACCTTAAAGTAATATATTAATATATAATGCATTGATACGTGGCTGTTATTATTTTCCTTCCTTACATGGCCACATGATTTGCTACAGATACAAATTCCAAAAGCGATGGTGACATTAGTATAATGTATATTAATGGTCACATCTGTTGTAGCGTCTTTATTGAATTTGATGTGAAGGTCTTAGTCTTGTATGTGTCCTCTGACCTCACTCATTGTTTCTGTTCCTCACAGATGCAGATCTACATGTACAACTCAGATGACTTCGACAGCCTCAGTGCAGCGCTCAGGGAGAAGAGGATCATCGCAGCCATGTCTGTGTTTTTTCAGGTAGGAACCTTTTTTTTTTTTTATCAAGACTGTTTGTTTTTGTTTGTGTGTACTCTTATTTTAGTCTTTATCACAAAATGACTTCTGTCAATATGTGTTAATCATTGTGTAACATCAACTAGGGACAGGAGGGACATGTCCCCCTGATTTTCTTTTATCAAGTGAAACAGCTTGGTAGCTCTCTAGCGACTGATATTCTCTGTTGGATCAACTTGGACTAGTGTAGTCCCCCAGCATACACCACTGATGTTGTTATATAACACTAATTTGATGCAACACAAGTGTACGCTGGGATAGTTATCAAGTGGACTGCTCTGTGAGCCGCAGACAGTTTGTGACTACAGTGGTTGCGTAAAAATTAGATGAATTGATCTCGGTCTTTAATTGATTAATTGATGTCTTTTACCATCTAGTCATAAAAAAGCTAAAGTTAAGTATGGATACATAAAGGTAAGAAGTATTATGTTCCTATAGGCCATTTAATTTAAGACAGTGAGGTGTAATCTGTCCTCTGTTCAGAGGAACATGTGTTGGTAATATTTGAAAAAAAAAAGGATAGTATAGTGATGCTTAAGCATAAGGTTAGTTTAGTTTGGGGTAGGGTCAGGAATAAGTTTGGTCAGAAGCATGGCAGTGGAGGACTGTGTTGTTGTACACCTCCCTCAGAGCATGTATTGTATGTGTCGTCTCTCACTTCACTTTGCTTTTTGCTGATGTTTTTCCCGGAAGCTAAGAACACTGTTTTTTTCTGTGTTGTGATGGGGCATGAGAATGAGCTGTTAAATGTGTAGATCAAGATCCAGGCACCAATAAAGTCCTCTCTGGCCTGTTGAGTGGAGTTGTGGGTGGACTGGGATCGTTGTTAGCTCTACCACCCTCAATTGGCAGGAATAAAAAGTTCATTTGAGGCCATCGATTACCTAAGTGGGCTTTTACTTGGACCATTAACCCCCAGTTAATATTTCCTCCTCTCACTTCAGTCTCTCTCACTCTGTCTGTTTCTATAGTCTCTATTTCACTACCTTGCTCTCAGGCTCTGGATATGTCTTATGCAGACAAACATATGCACACTGTACTGTTTTTACGTAAACCAAATCATAAAGACACCGTCCTATCTCTTTTTCAGTATTGTCTCATTCTGCTAAAGTTAATAAAAGTATGTATCACTTATGCATGTATTTTTCAGCACAAATATACAGATATTTCTGCAAGCAGAGATTTCTATGTCTGGTGTTTACTCACTGCATAAAATGAAACTATTTGTAACGGATTTGATTTACTCAGTGCATCCTACCCCTGTTGCTTTTCACACCATAGTAATGCTATATTCCACTCTTTTTTCCCCACCCAACCAATGTCCTATAATAGTCATCACTGTCAATAAATATATAGTGTATTTCTGTATGTACAGTGTTTTTTTTTTTCTCACATAGTCTCAATTTTGACCTGAGGGTGCGGTAAAGACATAATTGTCTGGAGGACCATGTATCCCCACAAAAATGAGTAAGCAGTTAGCAGGAATGGATAGATTTGCAGTTATGACAAAACCGTGGAGATGAGTAGGCTGATGGAGAGATTGCTTACTTTGAAGCAGCCAGATGAAATGGCAGAAAAAGCTAACTTTATTTTGAAAGACAGCCAAAACTGCTACCTTTACTGACAGATAACTCCAGTTGTCCTCTAGCACAGGAGTCATTCTAACTGTTCTTTTAGTCCTTCCCCTCCACCACCCTTCTGATTCATGATATGGCAGTACGCACACATTTCCTCTGAACCTGATGATATTGTGCAGTTGCAGCTTGCGAGCTCAAAGATTGATTTGAACCAGTGCCCTCAATAACTTGGCTCCCGCAGATAGATCTTGTCAGGTTGTGCTTGTGTGTTTGTTCCTATGCAAAGAGGAGTGTGTGTGGGTGCCGGCCTCAAGAGTGCATTTTTCTTTACTCATTCAGGTACCACTCGCTCTCCTGCCCCGCTCACATGCTCCAGTTTGTCTTTAGTAACCTGAGAAGACAGGCTCAAACTGTGTGTGTGTACAGGAGGCACATGAAGTAGTTTTTGCTTTGAAAAGAAAAATACAGATTGTATGATGTAGTAGGTGTAAACATATACACATAAGTCTGTAAAGATGTGTGTGTGTGTGTCTCTGTGTGTGTATGTGTAAATCAGGTGTTTGCATTGATGCATTTTTAATCACTCCAATAGTTTTTGCTTTGTGAGTTAAAATGTAGATTGTGAACCTGTATGTGAGTGTGTCTCTGTGTTGATAAAGTGTATATGTTGCAGTTTTGCAACTTCAATAGGTTTTGCAATGTGAGTAAAAAATCTAGTGTACATTTTAACTTTATGAGCCACTATATTTCTGTGTGCGTGTGTGCAGAGGAGCTTCTTTTTCTGCTTGTGTTGACGCTGATGAGTCCTGGTCAGAGTGAAGCTCTCCTCACGGACTGACGAGCTTAAATGTGTCCTCTGCCAGCTGTACTGTACTACAGCAGCCCCTCACACAACACTCCATAGAGACAGACAAGACTTTGTGTGTGTAAGCTACAGTAAGCAGTTTGCCCTTAACAGTTAATTTTCTGTCTCTTTTTCTGTCAGCAACATTGTATCGAGTTAGTGTTCAAAGTAAATCTCAATCAGCTGTATATGAACACATACTGCATACTTCACAGTACTTCGCAGTGAAATTACTAAATATGTGTAGGTATTACAAACGGTATCAAATGAAGTTAAAGCAAGTGACAGATCAACATTAAATGTCACTATCTTCACATGTATAAGTTGATCACACTGTGAAGAAGCTCACCACATGCTATAACTGATGTGTTTTCACACTGGTAGAAATACCCTCAGTGACCATAAAAACAGAAACCTCTGATAAGTGTGATGCAGTTCAGTACAACACCACAGTAAATAACAAGTCCTCTGTCATTTTTAATTGTTCAAACAAAGCAGTATGCCATGAATGTTTGGGGGGGGGGGGGGGGTCATTTATTCCTGTGTACCTGGGCCCTGCCTTAGACATATAATTATTTTAATCTCATTGTCATTCCTCTCTCTCTGTGGAAACACGATCAGCCCCTTGCCTGTCTGATTTTCTTCCCCTCCTAAGTGTTTCTCCATTCATTTGTGAGCTTCTCCCTCCCCTTCCATCAGTGTGTTTCTACAGAGACTACATTGATGCTTCTGTGTCATCTATTAATTAAATTATTACACTTGTGTTACAGGACAAATTGGCCCCATCAGCCCGGCTGAGCTTGAGAATCATGCTTTTATGATCCAGCATTGCATTGCATTGCAGCCTATGATTGAAATAGATTGCAGTTGTAAACAGCACAGCAGTCATTGCCCTTTTATTTGATATTTTGATACATCCACTTTACTTTTTACTTTTTCTTCCTTAAGTCGACTTGAGAATCCCGCTGAGTCTCATTTCTTATGATTTCGGGGCATATGTACCCCAGCTAATATTATAGAGTAGAGCAAGAGGCAGAGTAGGGAAAGTAAGTAAGATACAGAACAAAGAGAATGACAAAAAAGCTTTCTTGGACTTAAACTCCACATTGCTAGTCATACACACTTTGCTTACTGACAAAAGAGCCTATTTAAACTGCTCTGTTTCTTTAAAGTAGTCAAAGCAAAGGATAGAAAGACAAAGAACTACTCAAATCCAGCTGTTTGTTAATCTAACCTGCACCTGATTTTGTCATAGAAACCAAACACGCACTCCCAACTCATCAAATAGGGACGGTTGGTCAGGGCATCACTTTTTAGAGCACTGGGTACCCCTTTGGCGCAATTTCTGCGGTCAGGTTAGCAATAATAAATATGCAATGCCTGGTTAGACTTTCAAAATAAAGCACCAAAACTACTAGGTTTAGGAAAAAGATCATGGTTAGTTAAAAAGAAGTTGACTCAATGTTGTTGTTTCGCACAGGAAACAAACAGCGGCCTCCTGGATGAAAGTCCTGTGTTTCACCCATCCAACCACCTGGACCTCCTCCCCAGGCGCACTTTTGTAGAAGTATATCGGACTGTACTGCACGTTGAAAAAAGGGGTAACCAGTGCATTAAAAAGTGACACCATGGGGTCCTGACCAAGTGTCCGTATGTGAAGACTTGGAGTGAGATTAGGTTGGGAAAGTTATATTGGAGGCAGTACTTGACACAGTTGAAATAAAGTGCAAGAGAAACCCATTTGCCTTTTATAAAAAAAGATTAATAGAATAAAGACACTCTCTGTATGTTCAGTCCTGGATGAATTCCTAGACAACCTTAAGGTTCACTTGAATTGGTTCCATACTTGGGGCGGGAGGTCTGTTCTTCACATTAAAGGTAGCAGTGTCAGTGGAGATGCTCAGCAGGAGTAAGAACAGCATGATGAAAGATTTGGTTTGAAGACATAGGAGACTTCATACCACTTCATTCTGCTCTAAATCCAATACCCCCAGTGATGGTAATTAGGCCGTATATGCCGACACTGCACACTACCACTGAGCTGCTTCCAATTCAGCACAGTGCACACCACTTGAGGAGACATTAGCCTCAGCGGTTATGCAGCGAATCAGAATTTTTTACATGTAATTTGCCGCCAGTCGTTTTTTTGCAGTTTGCCATGGATTTCAGAAGATATCTCATTACTGTTGTTTAAATCAATTAACTATTTGTTCATCATTGTGGTGGGGTGATTGGCCGTCCCTTCCCTTCATGACTGCTGCCCTACTTATTACACACAATCGCACAGAATGAAGAATCCAAGGCCACTGTCATTGCTCACCCAAAAACAAAAAAGGATCCCTCTTGTGTTGATGTCGAAATTTGATCATTTTTCTTTGTAGGACAAGAAGAGCACTGTAACAAAATTATGCCCATATCTGAAGCTTTATAATTCTTTGAGGGAGAAAGAGAGGGGTTTTGAATGGCTTGTATGTTTACCCTTATATGCTTAAAGAGACATGAAAACATGTTCAGAAGAAAAGGGCTGTAGCTAACACAACGAGCAACAACTGGGTTAAATGGTGTGGTATGGGTATGATTACACATAGTGGAACAAGAAGAAATGCAACATTATTTCTGTAAAGCGTGTCTGTAGGAATACAGGACTCTTGAGAAGTGGTTCAAAACCCTTATATCTCTAGGGTGCACATTATGAAGAATGAATGCACTGACAGCAACAGCCATGCTTGTTCCACATCCAATTCAGATTTAATGCATCATTCATGCCACATTTTAAGTCAAGCTGCTTATACTTTTCATTCAAAAACCAACAACTTTAAAAGAAACAATACTTTCTTGCACAATAAGTTATTCATCAACTAGATTATCAGCATCACAGATGTAGGTGGCACATGTGAACACATGCTGTTTAATGTGAGAGAGATATGCTGGTTGATGTTACACAGGATATTTCAACATGGTGTTAGTCTTAAGTCAAATTTGAAGGATCACCAGATGGCCCAGCCCCCTTCAGTCTAGATCTAAGAATACCCAGAAGGTTCAATTCGCTACATTTGTCTACATCTACTGAGTAGTCTAAACCAGCTGTATGAATGACCAGAAGCTCTGTACTCCTGGGACAGGCGTGGCATGGGGTTTGGATTAAGAGCAGCAGACCTTGACAGGATCGCTGCCCACTGCATCTTTCAACCACCCAACCGGACCAGCTGGACCAAACGCCGCTACAGGTATTGTGACTGGTCTAGGAGGGGAGGGATGAGAGCCGGGATAGAGGTTAAGCCAACCCAGCTTGGACCTGAGGCTGCTCCTGGCTAATGTCTGGTTGCAGGAAAATGAAGTGGATGAAATGGGACTCTCTTTATTGGCTCTCTTTACAGATACCTGGCTACATCTCAACACCCGGGATCAAGCTATTGCACTAGACGGGTGGACCGTGTTCTGAGCTGGCAGAACAGCAGGACAAGGGGAGGCGGGCTCTGTGTTTACATCAATGATACTCGGTGCTCAAACATAGTCAGAGTTGATGGACAATGTTTCCCAGATTTCTAACTTTTAATGTGAAGATGAACACTATATTATCACCAGTGTCTTGCTGTTGCTGTTTATATTCCCTACCACGCAAATTAAAAAAATGCATTCCAGAATTATTTCCTGGGTGTATATGTGTATATGTATATATGTACATATCTAACGGGTAAAGAACAGCAAAATAATGCCAGTTTCTTTCTGCCTTTCTACCCTTCTTCCTCCACCTACTGACGAATTGGTCACTGATGTAATTCGTAAGTCTGCACTCCACTGTGTCTTCTTGAAACAAGTCCAACCGTTAAATTCATTTTGCCATTGATTCATCAGCGGTTAGTGCCGCCAAAGGCAAGGGGAGGAGAAGAGTCTCTGTAAGATACAGATGGAGGTGAAGGCAGTCAAGAGAAAGAGGATCCATATTGAGGGATCTTGGTTGAATGACAGTGGGACGAAGGGACGCGGGATGAGAGAGAGAGAGAAAAGTGGTGTAGGAGAGAAATATGAGGACATGTCACATTGTACCACGGTTTCTTTTTTTTCTGATTTGTCACTGCAGTGGCTTGTCCCTGGAGAGAAAGGGGAGATGGAGCTGTAGGGAGGAATGAAGAGAAAGCGCGAGAGAAGCAGGATTTGAAGAGGGAGAAGGGTAGATAAAGAGAGAGTGGGACATTGTGATGTGAGGCCCGGTGGCTGTGGATCTCAGGGGACGAGCCTGTGGGCTTTCAGAGACAAACATTAATAATGAAACGCTAATTCCCTCTGTCCTCCTTTCTTTCTCTTCCCCTCACTGTCGCTCTGTCTGTCATTTTCGCTCTGTGTCTCCATGGCCGCCTTCATTTCTTTTAATCTCCTTTCCTTAACATACACCTTTTTCCTCACTTTCTGTCTTGCCATGTACCAAAAACAAGCTCTTTATTGCAGTTCCAGATATTAACTACTTCTGCCTTTTGACTGATTGTACAGTGTCTGTGTGTGTGTGTGTGTGTGTGTGTGTGTGTGTGTGTGTGTGTGTTTGTTTGTGGGGGTAAGTTAGAAACTGTGTTTAACATTGCCACAATAAAACTTTTTCTACTTCCATTAAGTCACTTTCACGTTAAGTGTTTTGTGTTCTTTGTCAGCTATATAAACCCATGTTGTTCATGAGGGGGCTTTCACATGGACACTCAGAGAGAGAGAATCCTTTCCCGGTGTTATCATCAATGGGATTCTGTTGGTCTTCTTCTTGGACCGGTGGGTATAGAGGTCCTCTATGGATGGCAGCTTCGTCCTGGTGGTGTGCTGTGCAGTTTCCACCACCTTCTGTAATGCCTTATTGTTAAGGGGCGGTGCAATTGCCAAAACAGGCAAAGATGCAGCCAGTCAGGATGCTCTAAACTATGCACCTGTAGAATCAATGTTGAGCCTCATCAGCCTGCGGAGGAAAAAGGATGTCGAGTATGTGGTGGTGCCTATCCAGTCAGGAAGTTCAGGATCCAGTCACACAGGGTGGTGTTGAGTACCAGGTCTCGGAGCTTGATGACCAGCTTGAAGGGCACAATGGTATTGAAAGTTGAACTGTAGTCAATGAACAGCATTGTCACATATGTGTTCCTCTGGTCCAGGTGAGAGAGGGCAGTGTGGAGGGCTAGGGTGATTGCATCGTCGTCCTTTGATCTGTTGGCGGTGTATGCAAATTTTAGTGTGTCCAGTGAGTCAGGAGGAGAAGGGGCACTCAAAGCACTTCATGTTGGTGGAGGTGAGTGCTACTGGGCAGTAGTCATTTGAGCAGAGGGTTTAGAAAGTAGAGTTTGTGGAAAAAGTTGCTGAGATCCAGACTTCAGTGGCAGCTATGGCAGTGGCAATGCTTACAGTAGTAGTATTAGCAACATCAGTAGGTTTTAATAGTTGTTGCAGTAGTAGCAGTCGGCTGGTTGTAGCAGTCGCCACAGTGGTAGTATTGCAGTATAAGTACCTAGCAGGCCTAGTAGCTTAGCTTAGCTTAGCTGTAGTCAGTTATCAGAAGTCCGAAGTGCACTAGTGGCGTACAACACATGACAAAACAAGTATGAGATTTTACTATAATCTACACAAAAGCAATGTGGGTGGCCACACTGCCCAGTAACAGAACACACCACTGTCTTATTTGTAGTTTTGATGCTAGTTGTGACACAGTGTGACATCCTGCTTCTTCCTGTCTCTTTGAATATGATTCATGAGAGGCTAATGTATTACCATGACCATTAAATGCTCCCTTTGTAGAATAGAGAATACTTACCCTCTATGCGATACCCAGCAATACAGACTGGTTTGATTTCTATTGCAAACCCAATATAATGGAGGTGAATAGAATTTGTTTGTTTCAAAGCTCAAAGCATTGAAAAATATAATTAAATTAAAAATGTGGACTAGGTTATATATTAAGAAATCTATCATGTGTACATAAAGTCCACCTTGACTTGGTAGCCACATTATATCTACCTTTTTTTAACAGGTCTTTAGGTTTACGCCTTCTCTAATCTCATCTTTATGTTCTTTGTTTCCCTCCATCCCCCTCTTTCCCCTTCTCTTCCCTCCCCTTTTGTTCTCCCTACTATTGATGATGTACCACTACTATTGATGATGTACCATCCTCCCAATAACCTCATTACTGTAACACATATAGGTATGTAAGCTGCTACTGACAATGACCCTGATGAAGACATATGTAGGTCGCAATGCATTAGATATTTTAAATATATATAACCATGTAAAATAAAGGCATTTTCATTTTGCACAAATCCTACAGTCTGCCTTGGATTTTTGAAGGAGTTTTGCATTTTTGACTGATACCATCTTCCACCCAAGCATTGAAAAATTAGTGGTAGTATGTCCTTCCAGAAACAATGTCCTGGTCAATCTAAATAATCAAGACCTCACTGTTCCTAATAAAACCTGTTGACAGTGAAACAATGACAGTGGGAGCCAATTACAAACTGAAAAATGAATGCACATGTAGATACAAAATCACTCTACTACAGGAAGTCAAGTCATGTCAATTTTATTTGTATAGCGCCAAATCATAACAAAAGTTATCTCAAGACGCTTTTCACAGAGTAGGTCTAGACCATACTCTTTAAAATATTATTTACAGAGACCCAACAGTTCCCACCATGAGCAAGCACTTGGCGACAGTGGCGAGGAAAAACTCCCTTTTAACAGGTAGAAACCTCAAGCAGAACCAGGCTCTTGGTGCATCGACCAAGCTGGGTTGAAAGGGGAGGAGAGAGGGGGAGAGGGGAGACCAAGCAGGAGGACAGACAACAAATCAGACTAATAATAATAACAACTGCAGCAGTGAGTGTGGAGCAGGAACATGGGGGCAGTAGATGGCCGGCAATCACAGATCCAGAATCTACAGCTCCAGAGGCGGAAATACCTGCAGAAAGTGAGAAGGCAAAAAAGCACAGAAAGCACAAGAACTCTCGGTGGAATTAGTAACATGTATTAGTGGGATAGGAATGCTCACGGATAGAGAGGGAGAGGAGGAGAGAGAAGCTCAGTGTATCATGGGAAATCCCCCGGCAGTCTATGCCTATAACAGCATAACTTAGGGATGGTTCAGGGCTCACCTGAGCCAGCCCTAACTATAAGCTTTATCAAAAAGGAACGTTTTTAGCATACTCTTAAACGAAGAGAGGATGTCTTCCTCCTGAACCCAAACTGGGAGCTGGTTCCACAGAAGAGGAGCTTGATAACTAAAGGCTCTGGCTCTTATTCTACTTTTAGAGACTTTAGGTACCACAAGTAACCCTGCGTTCTGTGAGCGTAGTGCTCTAGTGGGGTAATGGGGTACTATGAGCTCTTTAAGATACGATGGTGCCTGACGAATAAGAGCTTTGTAAGTGAGGAGGACGATTTTAAATTGTATTCTGGGTTTTACGAGGGGCCAGTGCAGAGAAGTTAATATTGGACAAATATGTTCCCTTTTGCTAGTTCCTGTCAGTACACGTGCAGCCGCATTCTGGATCAGCTGGAGAGTCTTTAGAGACTTATCGGGGCAACCCGATAATAAGGAATTCGAATAATACAACCTATAAGTAACAAATGCATGAACTAGTTTTTCTGCATCTTTTTGAGACAGGATATGCCTGATTTTTATAATGTTACGTAAATGGAAGAAGGAAGTCCTTGAAGTCTGTTTTATATGGGCATTAAAGGACATGTCCTGATCAAAGGTCACTCCTAGGTTCCTTACAGCGGTGCTAGAGGCCAGGGCGATGCCATCTAGAGTAATATCTATAAATAGTGCGTCTCACAGGTGTTTAGGACCCAGAACAATAACTTCAGTTTTGTCTGAGTTTAACAGCAGAAAATTGCAGGTCATTCAGTTTTTTATGTCCTTAATACATTAACTAACTTATCGGTTTCATCTGGCTTTATCGATAAGTATCATTGAGTATCGTCTGCATAGCAGTGAAAGTTTATGGAGTGTTTCCTAATAATATTGCCTAAAGGAAGCATATACAAGGTAAATAAAAGTGGTCCAGGCACCAAACCTTGTGGAACTCTGTGACTAACTTCTGTGTGCACAGAGGATTCATCATTTACATGGACAAACTGAAATCTGATAAATACGACTGAAACTAGCTTAGTGCAAGTCCTTTGATGCCAATCAAATGCTCCAGTCTCTGTAATAGGATCTGATGGTCAATGGTATCGAAAGCAGCATTAAGGTCTAACAGAACAAGTACAGAGACAAATCTTTTGTCTGATGCAATCAAAAGGTCGTTTGTCACTTTCACCAGTGCTGTCTCTGTGCTATGGTGCACTCTAAATCCTGACTGAAAATCCTCAAATAAACTATTGTTGTGTAGAAAGTTACATAATGACGACCGCTTTCTCAAGGATTATGGAGAGAAAGGGAAGGTTAGATATAGGTCTATAATTGGCTAAACAGGAAGCAGTGATATGTACTTTTTATGCATATTTCTGTTAACTTAATGACGGGGATTTTCTGCCCTTTTTAACAGCATGCCATTCAAACATATCTTATCCAGCTGCCTTTCCAAAGACTATTCCAAGCAGTTCTCACAGGCATTTGAATACAAACTATTCTCATGTAAAAAACTGTGATGTATGTACATGAAACAGGTCAAACCTTTGCAATCTGAAAGATTTCTTTCTACATAGCAAACACTTTTATGTGCATTTTAGCAAACACTTAACCATAGAGGTGGCAGATCAGGAAACATTCAAATTAATCCTTTTTGAGTGAACATGTGCTGTCTTGGAAGGTACTTTTGTATTTTGCCATTTAGGTATTGTTTTTTATGCTTTAGTTTCATTGATTTCCTGCTTCCATGACAACAATGACACTCTAATTGAAGATATGACATCACACACTCTTTGAGTTCAGATGGAGAGGCTGTTTGAGAGCTTGTTGATTGCTGCTGTTTGTTTCTCCTAATTTCACTGCCCTTGTTTTCTCAGCATCTCTGTGCTTTTCGACTTATTTTCCCTCCACCTCTGTCACATTTATCGCACATTTTCTTTCTCCTGATAATAATACAATCTCCTATTTATTTTATGTTTTTTTAAATACATATGGTAGGGTACTGCACACTTAGTGTTATTCAGTTAAATTGACAAATTCATAGGCAATTGCACATAGATATGGGCATTATGTAAACTTAGATTAGTGGACCCTTCATGACTGCAGGGCACTGAGTCACTGCAGCAGCAGAGGGCACAATATACAGTAGTGAATATTAACAAATACAAAAATGAATAAATGTAAATACACTGTAATTTGCTTCACCATGAAATTAATATATTCATATTTTAAGAAAAAATGTGTTAATATAGCCAATATAATTTGTGGCTGCAAGAACAGATAAGCAATAAAGAAAAACAACAACTAAAATGTATCTATCTGATTTACATGTTATGGATCTTATAAGCAGTGTGTTCACCCACACACACTAGGATTACATAAATACAAATAAGTTAAATCATATTTTTCTAACCTTTTAATGTAGCCTATGCACTGATGAATAATAGTTCTATCTGATGATCACTGTATCTTTTTGTGTTCCTCAGGTGGGAGGAAAGGACAATCCTGCTGTTGACCCCATAATCCACGGCCTGAAGGGTGTGGTCCATCATGGTGAGTGGCAGTGCCTTTGCCCAGCCATAAAGTGAATGATAGCTATTGAGTGAAAAGAAAGCCACGGTTTAAGGTGTTTAGATTTTATGAATGTATATACATTAAGCATGTGTCAATACACATCACATTTAGCATCTTTTAGCTCATTTGTTTTGGTTCTTTAGCCCACACATTTAGTGTATGACCAGCCCTGGTCCTTGACCATCATACTGGATTTGGATCTCCCTTCACTTTGACATTTTAGTCACAAAGAGATAAAATTGGTCACAGGTATAATTGTATTGAAAATACAAATTCACCGGAAGGTAGGTAACATTCTTATCAGCTTATTAGGATGGAACAATGATGTCAGGTGTGTAACAAAGTAATAAAATAGCATGATATATCTACAGCACAAAAAGGCATCTTCCATTAAAGTTAATACCAGTTCTGCCACTGGTGGCCAGAAGGTATATATGTAGGAGACTACTGTTTTCAGTAGTATTGCTGTACTATAGCTTCTGTCATCAGCCATAAGCCTGTGGCAGATTGGCTTTGTTGACCTGCTATTACGCATTCTGTGTTGAAATGTGGACTTGAGTACCTCATCAGTCCAAAATTCAATTCACTGCATTGCTGGGACACCCAGTGATTCTGTCCAGTCAGGCCAGTTTGCAGCAGTTAAACTGGAAACTCTCGACTCAGAAGGTTCATCTCATTTACTGTACATCTGAGGAACTGCTGCTGTCAGCCAATCAGGTTCCAGGATTGGAAGACTTCAGATTCATTCAATTTTACTAATTCAGTTCAACTTGCAGCTGCATTTATCTGCAAATTACTACAGCAGAGAAATATTCGTGTTGTGAGCCATGATATATTTGAAAACTGAAGTTGTGAGCCTAGATCAGCTTTACATACTGATGGGGCGTAATATTTGAACTGTAAATTTACTTTGCTAATTTCCTCACTGTACTCAAGAGGGGTGTGGAATTAGCATGGTAAATTAGCAGTGCTAACTAAGGCTTTATTACTCTGAGCTATGGTGGCATTATAGGCAGATTGTCTGCTACAACCAAGAATTCCCAAGGAAAAGCAAGGACATTGAGGTAATGGGAAATGCCTTAAAGTCATTTGAGATAAGAGATAAACATTAACATGAACTTAAATGTATCCAATATAAACACTGAGAGGCAAAAAAAGCTGGTAAGTATGCCCAAGTCAAAATATAAGATAATAAAAAGGAAACCTTCTCTTCCTCACATCTGTAAATCCTCAGGTGTGCTACTACTAACAAAAGAACAGAAACCCCCCTTCTGCCAGTGTAGATAAATGTAATAAATTAAAACATAAATTTGGGTTTTATTTTCATAGTTTTGACAATCCTTATCTGTAACTCCTGTTGAGAGTTGCTGAGTTACTTGCTGAGCTCTGGAAACACAGCACCATCACTCAAAAGAAAATCAGCCAGGGGAATTTATTTGGGAAAGAAATCAAAGGCACAAAGGCAAACAGTAAATTATCACCCATACTGTTATTGTCAACTGCTTCAACTTCAACACATCACACTTACCATAGAGTGAGGGATTATTACTGATATTTAAAGTGCACTCAGTTGGAGTTTTCCCTTCAAACCAAGTGGTTTAGATAATGTGGCTAATCGGCTGGTTTGTGCACAACCCGTCTGATCACCTGGCGGCACATGTTTCTTGCCTCAATAGACTTTGCTTTAGCAAAGTCACCATGTTCCCAGTAGGGGTGGGCAATATGGCCCCTAAAATAATATCACAATATTTCAGTTTATTTTTGTGATCACGATATTCCTTGACGATATTACAAAATACTGAAAAATATTTTATTATTAATTTCAAGAACATACAATTGTAAAACAATAAGTGTTATTGCTTTATATCATCATATCATAACAGTTTTGCTTCAAATATCATTAAAAACTCAAAGAAAATGGTCTTTCAGTTATAAATATATGTATATTCAAAGCTTCTACAGTTGCCATGGTAATTGACGTCCACATCAGTACTGGAATCGACTGGAATGCAGTTCCAGCTGCACCCAGTGGGCCCGGCCATGTCACCGGAGCTGATCGCGACCGTTCTACACAGTGCTTGTGATTCCACCAGACACATCACAGTGCGTTTTCAGAAGAGGCTCTCCCTATGCTTCTCTTAAAATACACCAAGTGTATTTTATGACAGAAGCCACAGATTGAGCTGGGCAGGAAGTCAGACCAAGGCATAGAGTAGCAGGTTATTTTTCAAAATAAAACACCCACTACGGAGCGTAAAAACAGACAAAAAAGAAACGATGTTACCTACGTAGCCTACATTCTTATAGCCTGGGAACCAGACAAATCTGCAAGCTCATGTTTCATTTGCTCTAGCAGATACGTCTGGCCACTCTCCCATTCAAACTGACTTCTTTCCGCCAATTTATCAGGCTAGCCAATCACAAGTGCTTATCTAGTGCAAGGCGGGTTTAATACGATGACTGACAGAGATGAGAGCCGTTCAGGTATCTTTCTAAATATCCAAGATGGCACTCCCGATACGGAACGTTCAGGGGCCAGCTACAGCGGCAATATCAAATGGACTAGACGGTAAATTTTTCTATAAAAGAAGAACAAACAACTGCACTTAAACTTTATGTTGATAAGAAATATGTGTATGCTCTGATTGGTTGTGTCCGCCCGTTGATAACGCCTCTTGAAAATCAAAAATGAACTGAGAGATTTTTTTTAAGATTTTCACCTGAACTGGAATGTGTCGAGCCAATCACAACCATTTATCTAATATAGGGCGGGTTTAATATGATATGATAATATGATGCCGCTGAGGCATCTTCCTAAACAACCAAGATGGCTGCCGCCAATGCTGAACATTAGGTTGAATCGACTTTTGCATCTGTATTAAATGGATTGGGTTGGTACATTTTCTCTGTTTTACATTTTCAATTTTCTTCTGTTTGCTGAACTTTTGACAGGACGGGATCACTGTTCAAATTGGTTGTCTCTGCCCATCGATAACGCCCCTTCAAAATCAAAAATGAACTGAGAGATTCCAGACTAATACGCATTTTTGAGTTAGTCTAGCGATGCCAGGTTAACATTCTCAAGTTGTCCTTTAAGCTAACTGTGGTCCAGTCCCAGTGCAGCTTTTAATGAGGACCTTAAGTCAAGTCAAGTCAAGTTAATTTTATTTGTATAGCGCCAAATCATAACAAAAGTTATCTCAAGACGCTTTTCACCTCAGTAATTACAAGATAAACATTACAAAATACACTTTCTGGTTATCAGAAACAACAGTCAATAAGAGACAAAGAGGCTATAGTTTCTCACTTCAAATCACAGCTGTAAGACAACTATCCGCTTATCTGGACTGGTGGATCAGTTGTAGGAGGCTAAGTGAGAGCCAGGTCCACAACATGGGCATGGCTTTGTAAGAAGGGAATCTGCACAGTGTATGATGCATTTGTTCTCTTTTAGAGAAAAGATGCAAAGAAAACTCAAGTGTAAGTGGGACCTTAGTGGGAAAAACATTTGATGTATACTATTTCATCAAACTTTAACTGCAGGGTACTCTAGCTTTGATTGTACTCCTCATCAAAAAGTCTTAGCCTTTTGCATCATTTAGTGACTCACACACAGTATATTCACACAATAAATTAGGACTTCTGGGATCATTCTGTGTTTTTCTTTCTACTCTTCTCTTCTTCTACTCACATACCAAATTAGAAAATGTAGCATTGTTTTTTGTTAGCACTGTTGCCCCCAGTCAAAAACTGTTGTCTCCTACACACAGCCCTGAAGTGCATCCCTGTCATGATCAAAACATTTATCCTAAAGCAATGTTCTGTCTTGTCCTCCCCCCCAAAGGGCCTTGCTCGCCTTGCAACAGCAGAATGGTTTCAGAGTGAATTTTGAGAGCTTCGGCGTACACAAATAAAACTTTGATAAAACCCCACCACATGATACTTGCACTTTAGCTACTGCTCAGCTGTCTTGGAAAAACTGCACTGCCTCTATAATTCATCCAACACAAAGACCACTCAAGTTCAATCAAGACCACGCTCCCATCTTTCCCACTGGGAAGGTGGTTGGCTAATTTGCTCTGTCTCCACTAGCGCTTGTCTATGGAGCAGCGGGTGGTTAAATTTTTCACAGTGCTCTCTTCTCTTGTTGCTGGGCTTGTCTGACGGACACGCACCGCAGGTCTGACTCCTCTGTCTTTGTACCTCATGCCTTGTTGCATTTTACATGAAACCTCGCTGGAACATATGCCCTCTGACTGGCTAGCCAGCGAGCGGCTCCACGCCATCCCTGTGAAATCAGCCCGGTAAAAAGGCTGAATCTGATTTACATAGCGGGCTCATGAAAGGCTGCAGCTGCAAAGAGAGGAGCCCATTGTCTACAAAGGGTTTACAGGGGCTTTGGGGGCAGATGCAAAGACTGAGAATGATGTGATGGAATAATGGGGAAGACAAGAGGCGTCAGCGAGGAGGAAAATGAGCACCGTGATAGGTGGCTCACACTCTTGTGCTTTTCATTTTAATGTTGATTATAGTGAATTCTGTATATTATCTAGAGGCATCATCATCATGTATTGCAGAGATCATCGTCATTACTGTAAAACAGTTAAAACACACACATCTGGAATACTGACAGCTGTTAGAAAAGTATATAAAAATCCTCACACTATACTGCTGTCGAGGTGCATTACTCATCAGTAACACAATAGAGGTGAGGCACTAGAACATGGGACACATGACATTATGCCTTTAGACAGCTCCTGTTCAACAGCATTTACTGAATGTTTAATGTACATAATATATTCTCAATATACTGGAAGTCCCAGTGGAATAGAATATGCATTGTAATGTGCACAAAAAAACAAGAACATTATATTAATTAATGTATTAATTATGTCAACAAGTCCTCTGAACTAATTGACAAAATACAATGTTTGTCATTTTCCTTTTAAAATAACAGCTTTTTCAGATCTGACACCTCCACTGACAGGATGACATTATTTGTCAGTGCCTTCCAAAATTACGAAACGATGTACATATTCTGATTGTCCACCTCTATACTAACAGTTACGTGAAGTTTACGCAACTAAACCTTGCTTGGTTAAAGAGTAACTTAATAGCAGGTAGTGTTGCACTGCCCTCTCTGGTTGAAACTGTTTAGTCTGTTTCACATATGACCATAGCCAGCATCACTGCTGTGCTCTGCTGCACACAAAGGTTTGTCACAGTGTACGGACACATCCTGGACTACACTTGTACACAGCTGCAGCAAACTGACAAGTTAAACCATTGGAGGTCAGCAAAAACAAGATTTTAGGGGGTGTTAAGTTGCACTTTAAGGTTCGGGAAAGAGTGTGATGATGGCTAGAGGAAACCAACAGTGACAGAATCTGATCAGTGGTAACATAGGGCTACTTTTATTATTTTTTATTCAGTTTGTTTTTTGTTTTTTTTCTGATGAGTTCAGTCTCCAAAATGCACAGAGCAGTATTTACCTGATATTAAAAGCTGAGCCACTATTGTTGAATCAAGCCCCATGTGTTGTTTGACATTTCATAAATGATCAGTCATTTTGAGCCTGAGGGCCCATAAGTAAATACAGTTTTGTAATTTTTGCGATCTGACTGCAGATGACCCTCTTCTTTCTCTTTCTGTCTTCATTTCATGTCTTCATTTCATGGAAGAATGTGAAATTATGACCACTTTGCATCATTTATAGTCAATATCATTGGCATCGTTTTCACCTGCACTTCATTGTAATAACCATCCCAATCAACCACAGCAAAACTTCAGCAAATTATATGGCAACGTTCCCATTAGATTATTGTGATTTCTTTCCTGGAGGAAAGTTGATGGAATGCCCTCTTGTGATATTAATTGTCCAAATTTCACTACAATCTGGCCCGTAGTTGTTGAGATATAGAAAAAGAAATACTCAAGAAAAATAGTTGGTTTATCTTTTTCTTGAAGAAGAGGAACAGTGAGAGCACAATAGATTAAATTTTAAGAGCACAGAGATGTTTATCATCTCATCCAAACTCTTCCAAAACAGCAGGTCTCATTGACATAATAAGAGGATAACGCTGGAAATGAGGCATTTTTAAGATGCAGTGCAGTTCACCAGAAAGGCTGAAGGAAAGGAGTACTGACCAAACCAATAGCTGTAAATAAATGATAACTGTAAATTCCTACCTGCTAGTCCAAAATGATGGTCTTAAAAAAATCTTGTCATAACGAACTACTCTCTCGGCAAAACTGCCAAGATAGAAGTTGAGAATAAAATCCTGAAAAATACACAACCAAAAAAGGAGAACAGATGAACAGATATGTCTGCCCCACATTTCAGGAAATCCTATGGAGGAGAGGATGAAAAAGAAGCTTAACATGCGAGCACTGTGCAGTGGAGCCACATCAGATCTGATGTGAAAGAAAACACTTTGGGATTAAACCTCTATTAGCAGAGGAGTGGTAGACATACTGGTACAGTAGTACAGACGGGGAGAGAAAGAGGAAATTAGCGCTGCATTTCTCTTCTTATAATTCCTGTAGAAGTGCCACAGGGTTGACACAGCACCTCAGACCAGGGGAGACCACCATTAGCCACGTACAACTTTTAAAAATGAATTGCCAATCAGGGTTGCCGTGCCGAGTCAGTGGAGACTCCATGCAGTGAGTGAGATAGAGAATTAATGGACTTGTAATTTGTGTCGGGTTGCAGGAATGGCTTCATTTCAGCACTGTGACATGAGAGCAGTGGGCACAGACGCCTGAGTAGATAAACAGAGGAAATAACACAGTGCTGATACAGAGGGGTGTGTAAATACACAACGCTATGCAGCACTTAAAAAATGGCAACACACCAAAAGCCTCCCTCTATGCACCATTCTATACTGAACGTACTCCAAACACAGACTTCTTAGGCCATAATCCTTCTGTCGACAGGCAGTGTTGTACTTTGCATGCTCATGTCCCTCTTCTTGAGTTCACTGGAATGGACGTCAGACACTTTAACAGAATCACAGACATACAGTTTCCTACTAAAACAGATGTGTTCCTATTCCAATGTTCACAACACAATAAATACTGGGTGTACATTATCAGCTGTGTGCCGTTAGCCAGTCATAGTCCAGCAGGGCTTAACATGAACACACATAACCCAAAATATATGGGAGGGTTAGTAAATGTTCATCATGCAGATAAGAAAATAAATAAAGCTGATTTAAGAGTTATTTATTTGTTATTGTGCTCAGTTTTCTGTCGCTCTGATTGGCTAAGTGTGCAACTAGGGAAAACCATCACCTTCAGCTGCTTAAGTTATGACCTTGCTGCAGTGAGGCAGAAATATACTCAGGGTTGGTCATCACACCCTACTTATCATGTTAAAAGAATAGTTCAACATTTTGGGATATACACTTATCTGCTTTTTTTCGGACTTACATGACAACATCGGTACCACTCTCATGTCTCTGCATTACATAAGGATATCAAGCCTAGAGGTGGTTAGCTTAGCTTAGTGTTAAGAGTGGAAACAGGGAGAAACTGCTTGCCTGGTTCCGTCCAAAATTCCCAAAATACTCTTACAAACACCTTTACAACTCAGTTATTAACAAGTAATATATCACTGGTTTAATCCATGCACAAACAGAAATTTCTGCTTTTAGAAGGAGGTACATTTGTACCGTTTACTGTTCTTACATTTTTGTTTGCGTATGGATTAATCAAACAAGATATGTGCTATTTAATAAGCTTTACAAGTTTTGGTAGGCGTTTTTGATATTATATTCTACGCTATGCTTATCGTCTCCTAGCTCCAGGTCCACACATAACACACAAACCTGAGATTGTGATTTATCAACTAACTCTCTACTAAAAAGTGATAAGCGTATTGTTCATAGTCAAATTTGTCCTTTAAGGTACTCATAAAGCCCACTAATAAATTAAATAAATAAAATAATAATAATAATGAATAAAACAGTGTCCAGAAATAGATGCAGTGATGAAAACCCATCTTGTCTGGTGATCCAAATGTCCCTTCAACTCAGTATTTTGACACCTGGGGTATGTTAGCAGCACTATAGTCTGTACAGAATAGATTGCCTTGCATTGTTCTTGGAATGTAATCTAACAACATGTAATCTGTCGATCCATACATACACAAGAGAGACATTTGAAATGCTTTAATATCTGGACTATCCCTATCCACACATACTGAGATAACTAGTTTGTACATCTAAATTTACTCATTACTTGTTTTAATATGTAAGAAGGTCAAACAGGGAAGTCAGATGAAAGAAAACAATTCACTCTGCAAAACTAATGCCATAGTTAAAACGTTAATGCTGAGAGAAGTATTGTTCATGACCATAAAGCACTCAAATTAATTCAAACATTATTGTCTAGGTTTTACAATAGGACACACAATAAAGACAAGACATAAAATCTGAATAAATCCACACAATAAATCCCAACATTTACCATCTGTTGATGAGGCTGGTAAGGAAGTCACTGGCTCAGTGTTTTGCAGTAAAAAAAAACAAAAATCCACTCATCACTACGAAATACAAAGTTCTCACCCAGGCATAAAATGCCACCTCATTTCATGTGCAAATGAAGCAATCTAACTGCAGTGCAGATAAATGAGTCCCTGGTTCTTTTATTCTTTAAATGCCCTCGAACACTCCGGGATTTAGAACTGAAATATCTCAGCTTTTTAAAAAACGTGCGTCACTGTCCCTGTATGACTTTTCCAAGACCCACTTTCTCCACAAAGCTGCACTGTTCAGGAGTTCAGAGATCTGGGAAAAAGCAGTTGTGACTCTACTGCGTTTACACCCTTTGATCATAGATGCTTAATGGTTGTGCACTCATGGTTACCCAGAGGCAAACAAACACCTAATTCATTCCGACACCAACGCTTATTCTAGGCCATTAACAGGGGCTGTTTAATATGGAATAATTATAATTTTCAGCCGTGCATGAAAGTGTAATGCCCTCCCCAAAAAACTCAGTTAGAAGAAACATGCATGTTGTTCTAGTAATAATCTTCATACTATTTTTATTTAGTATGCGTTATCATCAAATTGTTAGCAACAAATTGTGTTCCCAAAGTCTTTTCACTGTCTTGTACTCTTCTGGTTGAAACTGTGAACCCAACATGAAAGCTTTCTAAGGATGCAGGCCTGTTTTAATCACCGATCCTACATGTAGAGTGGTAATTGTAATTATTCTAATTAATAATTACATGGTTTAATTTATTGAGAAGGACCCAGATTCCCTTCTTTCCCAATGATGATAATCGCCAACAGCCCATCTAATAATGATTCTGATCATTCTTTCAATATCATAAATTAGTCAAGAGAAACTTTTACTGGGAAGAAGAAACAAGCCATGAGGACATTTGATTCTTCCAGCATTTAGTGCAAACGGATTTACTAAAATACTTAGTTAAGGTGAGGGAAAGATTGTGGTCACTGTTGAAAACAAGATTTAGTCTGTACTTAGGCACAGTGGTGCCTTGAGCTAAATGCTAATGTCAGCATGTTAACATACTCACAGTGACAATGCTAACATGCTGTGTAGTATGTATAATTAGGTTTCCCATGTTTACCGTCATAGTTTCACATGTTAGTACTAAATACATAGTTCAGTTGAAGTTCATCAATCAAATTATTTGACAAATTTATAATTATTATTTATTTTTGCATTTACTGCTTTATTTATACAGGGACTAACAGAGAGGAAATTAAGGAAAGAGAGTGGTTGACCTGCAGCAAGTGGCCCGTGGCCGGACTGGCACCCGGGCTGCTGCCATAAGGACACAGCCTTGGTGTTATGCACTTTACCAAGTGAGCTACCGGGGCACCCTGAATGTTTTAAATTTTGATCAGATGATGGCACTATATGAAAAGTCAGGGTCACCAAAGTGATTAAAATTCATCCATGGGGGTACGTGAATTTGTGTACCTCATTTCATTGCAATCTCTACAGTATCAAGAAATTTCCCTCAATTCCACAAATCTCAATCTGTCATTGTGGTGAACCATGAATGTCTGAATCAAATAGATGCTGAGATATTTCTCAGGTTAAGTGAAAACCTGAAAAGTTAGGGGATCACCAAAGTCAGTAGGATCCATCTTTTGGTACAATGTGCCATGGCAATCCATCCTGTCACTGCTGAGATATTATAGTCCGGACCAAAGTGGCTGACAGATTGGCCGACTGACATGGCCATCCAAAAGCGGACATTCATTGTAGGTCTGTGACAATACACAAACTCTCCCACATCAGAATCAGATTCAGGTTTATTTCCATGTAGGTTTTTCTCTATGTGGGCTTTCATATGTCTTGCACTGAGGAGAGGCTTCCGTCGGGCCACTCTGCCATAGAGCCCCGACTGGTGGAGGGCTGCAGTGATAGTTGACTTTGTGGAACTTTCTCCCATCTCCCTACTGCATCTCTGGAGCTCAGCCACAGTGATCTTTGGGTTCTTCTTTACCTCTCTCACCAAGGCTCTTCTCCCACGATTGCTCAGTTTGGCTGGACGGCAAGGTCTAGGAAGAGTTCTGGTCGTCCCAAACTTCTTCCATCTAAGGATTATGGAGGCCACTGTGCTCTTAGGAACCTTGAGTGCTGCAGAAATTCTTTTGTAACCTTGGCCAGATCTGTGCCTTGCCACAATTCTGTCTCTGAGCTCCTTGGGCAGTTCCTTCGACCTCATGATTCTCATTTGCACTGACATGCACTGTGAGCTGTAAGGTCTTATATAGACAGGTGTGCGCCTTTCATAATCAAGTCCAATCAGTTTAATTAAACACATTTGGACTCCAATGAAAGAGTAGAACCATCTCAAGGAGGATCAGAACAAATGGACAGCATGTGAGTTAAATATGAGTGTCACAGCAAAGGGTCTGAATACTTATGACCATGTGATATTTCAGTTTTTCTTTTTTAATAAATTTGCAAAACATTTTTTCTGTCAAGATGGGGTGCTGAGTGTACATTAATGAGAAATAAAATGAACTTTTTTGATTTTAGCAAATGGCTGCAATGAAACAAAGAGTGAAAAATTTAAAGGGGTCTGAATACTTTCCGTACCCATTGTATGTGCAATATATATTTTTAAGATGAAAATAAAATAAAATAAAACTGTGCAGGAATGTGCAAAATATTGTCCAGGGAGTGTGCAACGGTTAGAGTATGATGTGTTGTCCATAGGTGTGTGTTAATGTAACGCATTATGATGGGGGACTGTACGTTAATGTAACGCGTAGTGTCTGTTTGGGGAGGGGATAAGGGTCCGTGTCAGTGGGGGTCCTGGACCTTGTTAATCAGGCCAATTGCAGATGGGAAGAAACTGTTCTAGTGGCGAGAAGTTTTGGTCCTGATGGACCGCAGCCTCCTGCCAGAGGAGAGAGTGTCAAACAGTTTGTGTCCAGGGTGGCAGGGGTCGGCCACAATCTTCCCTGCACGCCTCAGGGTCCTGGAGGTGTACAGGTCCTGGAGAGATGGTAGATTTCAGCCAATCGCCCTCTCTGCGAAGCGAATGATACGCTGCAGTCTGCCCTTGTCCTTGTGATGGTGGAGGTTTTGAAGCAGGCTGGAACGTCACATGTCTCCAGTGAGTTGTTAAAGATATCCGTTAACATTGGAGACAGCTGATTATCACAGTGCTTCAGGGTGGATGGAGTCACGGAGGATGGTCTCTGGACTGTTCCATTGTCTTTCGAAAGAACTTGTTCAGGTTGTTGGCCAGGCTCCAGTTGTTAGCAGAATGGAGGGCTCTGGGTTTGTAATTGGTGATCTGTCTGAGCCCCTTCCAGACAGAAGCAGACTCCTTGGCTGAGAACTGGTGTTGGAGTTTCTCAGAGTACAGTCATTTAGCTTTTCTCTCCTCCTTGCTAAACCTGTACTTGGCCTCTTTGAACCTGCCTCTGTCTCCACTCCTAAATGCTTCCTCTTTTTGCGACCGTAGCTGTCTGAGTTTGGCTGTGAACCAGAGTTTGTCGTTGTTGTAACTCACCCTGGTGCGTGATGGTACACAGCTGTCCTCACAGAAGCTGATGTAGGACGTCATGGTGAACTCATCCAGACTGTTGGTGGTAGTCCTGAAAACGTCCCAGTCAGTATAGTCCAAGCACGCCTGAAGTTCCTCCACAGCCTCACTGGTCCACTGTTTTGATGTCCTCATGACAGGTTTGCAGAGCTTTAACTCCTGCCTGTATGCAGGAATCAGGTGGACCATGATGTGGTCAGAGTTTCCCAGTGCAGCTCGGGGGACGGCGTGGTAGGCACTGCTTACTGTGGTCTAACAGTGATACAAGGTGTTCTCCTCTCTGGTGGGGCACTTAATGAACTGTTGGTATTTTGGGAGTTCATGTGTGAGATTTCCTTTGTTAAAGTCACCAAAGACAATAACTAAGGAGTTCGGGTTTGTTCACTCCATGCACTGTATCTGGTCGGTGAACGTGCACTGAGCCTCCTGCGCGTTGGCCTGCGGTGGGATATAAACACTGACCAGAATGACCGAAATAAACTCACAGGGGGAGTAAAAAGGCTTGCAGTTGATAAAAAATGATTCCAGATCAGGAGAACAGTGTTGCAGCATCACTGTCATGTCGTTACCCCAGCTACTGTTGGTATAAAAACTTTTCCTCGACCTTGCGTTTTGCTGGAAAGTTCCATGTGGCGATCCGCTCTGTAGAGTTGGAAGCCTGCTGGCTGCAGCGCAGAGCCCAGGATTGATCCACACAGCCACGTCTCCGTGAAGCACAGAACGGAAGATGTAGAAAAGTCTCTGTTTTTCCCCACCAGTAGCTTAACTTTGTCCATTTTATTGCACAGTGAACGCACATTGGAAAGGAATATTCCTGGCAATGGTGTGTGAATTCTGCATTGGCGGTGCCGCACCGGCACGTTGATGAAAGTGGGAATTAAATTCACAGGGGTTGTAGCCCTGAGGTTCATGAGCTCTTCTCTAGTGAAAGAGCTCCCGGTACTGTCACAAAACACTGTGTTTACACACAAAATAAGAAAAAAAAATGAGCACCAACACACCGAGGCAACCGTCTGTGGCGGTATCTTGTGTGTAATGAACATTGGATGCACTTTGATGTCAGATCTAAATCCAACATCAGTATCATAAATCATGTACGTCATGTGTATAGCATACTTGTTTGTGTGAAATGTTTCTCAGATGAAGAATATCTTGGTCTTTTTGAACATTTTAAAGTTGAGTTTTTCAGTCTTTCACGGCAAGTCTCCAGCCCTGTCGGTAACCTTATTGGTTATTTTGCTTCATCTCAAGCTGTCAAACCAGGCAAGGGCACAAGATTTAAAAATGGATTCAATAAAACTGTGATAAAAAAGTCATCATGTTACTGGACATGTTAAATGAAGTTCATTTTCTGTAGGAAAAGCCAACCCTCAGGTTGGCTACTTACTGGCTGCATCTGTATTTGTCTTCAAAAAACAATCTGCTCTTCTTCAGTTGTCTGCCAATTCAATTTCCTTCCCTTGTATTACAGGGGCTTTGGAAACATGTTGTAATCTTTAAACTGCCATGTCCTTAAGCTCCTTAAGGAAGAACACAAAGTTATCAAAAACATATGCATGTGTCATCCACTCTGATACTCTCACGTAAGTACTGTATAGTCCACTCTGCCTTGGCCTGCATGCTACCTGTAAAAGCTGTAACACATTATCAACTTGTTTCAGAATACAAGCTTTTATCAAACAATTTCATCTGGAGGGAAGTGAATGCTACCAGCCTGAACTCATTTACTTCCCTGGGGTTGCTCTCTTAGGCAATTTTATAAACATGTAAAACATGTGAATGCAAATGCAGTGCTCAGCACTGGTCTTAAGTGCAATGCTTTCCCACAGGCCATACTGTATGTTCTGCTGGGTTTCTCAGTGGGATTGAGAACAGGAACACCAAAAAGAAAAAACAAACAGGGAGGTAGTAGGTATTGTATCTGTTTGCTTTATGTCTACCTCAGGTTATAAATGAAATAAACACTGGGAGTATTAAAGCAGTGTTAGGAAATGATGGGTAGTACTTCTGTTTCTGATTAGATTAAAAAGTGTTGCTAGAATTTTTTGTTCAGGGCAGTAAATTGGGTTTTGGAATTCAAAGCGTTTCATTTTTAATAAGAACATTTCTCAGGGCGTAAACGAACACTGATTATCATTGATGAGATGTTATTGCAGTGGGACAGATGTCGCTCACAAGCGCTACGTTTTACAAGATCGTACTGAACAATCTGAAAATGCACCCACACAACAGACCTTACTCTTCTGTTGCTACCATCATTTCTTTGAATTGTAATCTAACACTCCGTGGACCACAAAACTCCATCTGTCTCTTTCTTGCTTGACAACCCATAAAATTTGACTGTTTTAATTTACTTTGACCACAGATGGAATCTACTCAGTCTCCTAATATGAACATAACAGTGCTGTCGCATTACAATTCAGTCCTGTCAATATTCATTCCATCTCCCATGCACCAGACTGCAGACCATTTACAGTTTGTGTTGGCTCTGCTCAGTATACACACATCATAAAGTCATTTTTCTGGGCTGAGTGCAGGGCAATGTGGTGACTGTCCTCACCAGAAAATCCCCACATTTGTTAATATTTTAAATGCTTAAAACGATGTGGTCTGCATCTTGACCCTAACCCTTCATTGTCTTATTTTAATCATGACCATGATGCTTTCCTAACCTTAACCAAGCTCAACTCAAGGTCCATTAGCTAGCTTGTTCCAGAGATTTCAGTTGCATCTTGTACTTCCATCTAGTGGATGGAATTTGGTCAGCTCTCATAGAGATAGTTCAGTTGTCATTTGGTGACCAAAGTATGGAACTTGTGTCATGCGTGTCAAGAGTGAACTTCCATGCTCTACTTGGTTAAGGTTATGGAAAGAACTTGATCATGGTTAAAAGACACCAAAATTGATTGTTGAAAGGAGATGTGGTTGATAGCTCCAGAAAAAGCTAGCAAGTGGATCTTGAGTGGAGTTGCTGTTGCATTTTGGGAGATCGCTGGATCAGAAAACTCTCATATGGATTTTATAATTTAGGTTGAAGGACTTGTTGCACTACAGTCGAACAAAAGTCGCACTGAATGACAAAAACTGCAATAATCCAAACCCAACGATGTAATGAAGCTTCACCTGCTGAAAACATGTGATCTGGCCATTTTGATATGCAACTTGAATCTTTAAAGTTTTTGTCAAAAAGGTTTCTAAGTGCTTCAGATCACATTAACAAGCTGGACAAAGACAGTCCAGTCAGGTTACAAGCATAAGTGAATACTGGCACCAAATATCAGTCACACACATTCAGAGTCCTTGAGTGCCTTTAATAAGTTACTTTGTGCTAAGTGTGTGTGCTTTTCCTTTGCTGTGCAATGCAATATTAAGACTGTAGTGAGTAACTGAGGAAGCTAATGGACAATTAGATGAGTGGACAGCCTGACAGCCAGACGCCTCGCAGGAGGCTCAGAGCTTAAAATACTCGCCCTGTGATTGCTCACGCTGCTCCTACTAATGTTTCTTTCCTGGGCCGTCCTCCACCGTCACTGCTGCTGCTGCAATTGCTGGTGCTGGTGGGAGAAAAAAAAACCCACAGGCTGTTATTGCATGGGCTGCATCGCCACGTTACATCTTCATCCTTTTCCTCTTTCAAGCCCTGCATGCTTGCATGTGGTGCAGGGTGTATATAAGTATGTTTCCTGAGTTTTGTGTTTGAAGTGGGACATGCCAAAGCGTGTGTCTGGTTATTGAGAGTACTAATGCAGATGCATAAATCTTGAAGAAGGCCCATCCCATCTTTTTTCATCCTCACTCCACCAGTCCCCACCCCATCACTATCAACATCCCTTCTTCTGTCTCTGACTCTTCCTCCTTCCCCCGGCTCGCTCTGTCGCGCAGATTTGACGGAGCTGAAAATACATCTCTGAACTGGGCGTTGGGGAGGCAGCGGGAGACAAGTCTTGTGAGCAGGAGGGTGAAGAGGAAGAGGAGGGAGGTGTTAGAGAAAGACGTGGGTGTAGGGGGGGCCTAGGATTCTATCTGTTGCCAATAAAGACTATTCATCTCCCCTCCCGCCCGTCGCCATCCCTGTCAAGTTACCAGCATCACCGTACGCATCAGCTCCACGTCCCAGACCCTCTACACACTCCCTCACCCTTTACTTCCATACCTGTCCTTCCTTGTATGTTTCATTGGAACAACCCTTCGTCTCATCTCCTAATTCCTCTCCCCTTTGTTGCCAGTTTCTTATTTTTCTATTTTCAACCCCCTTTCCCACCTTTCCCATTGCTTCACAATTCCCTTTCTCCTTCTTTTCTCCTCCGGTGACAACTCCTCCCTCCTCCTGTTACACTCTCTCTTTCCTCTCCTCTTCCCTCCCTCCTCGTCTACAAAATTTTTTTCTTGTGTTCTGAGGCAGATGAGTGAAAATGTGTTGAGGAAAATTATGGAAGTACTATTTATTCATTTTTTTGTCATTACAGCATTTTGATGCACTACCTATATTCTGAAGTGTAACCATCTTACAAAAAGTTTCAAGTTGCACTAGGTAATGCAAATGCTTACCTCAAAGGGCAGTTAAGAGGTAATGTTTTGAATTTTTGGGATTTTATTAAGGAATAATGTAAGATATTTAAGTCCCTAGTGTCTTCTTCAGTGAGTCCAACTTTCTTTGAGAACCTTCAGTTATTGCTCTTCAGAAGACACTTTGCGATTCTAGCTTGAACCATTATTCATTATTTAAAGCTGCACTAATCAATATTTTTTATATTAACAATAAATCAAATTACTGTGTAATGTGAAAGCTGCTTTTCAGCTAAAAACCTTGGATTAACCCACTGTACAACACCTGCTCTGCACCAAAAATCAAATGTACAAAGTTAGCTGGTTAACACAGCGGAACATTTAGCAGCTAAAGAGCCAGATATGTTTTTCAAGAACAAAACACTAAAACAACATAGAATTTTAATAAATGCTAATGTTGCTTCATGTCTTCTCGATGTGTATAAGCAACTATTTGCTAACATATTTGTTTAACATGTCAGATGTCGTGTTTTCATCTTGTTCCACTGCCATGTGAACAAAAATATCAATGTATGCAGGTTTAAAGATGATGTTCCAGCAATCACCAAGCACACCTGATACCCAAAATTATTTGGGGCAAATGGAATTACTGTGCAAATTCATGCTTCCCAGACGATGTCCTTTACTGCTGCTCAATCGTTTTTTTACATTTTTAGTCCAATTACGGTAAGGCTGTGACATGGTGGAAAGTAAAATCCTGTATGCCTAGTTTGTTCCACTTAACACTTTTGGTGTAATGAACATAGCAGCCTTTAGAGGTTGCTAACCAGACTATAAACTTTTAGTCATATTATTTTTACCAATTTTATCTTTTCTTTATTTTTTTATTCAGGTTAGCCAGGACACAGCCTGCGAGTTATTGTCAAATTCAGCATAGCATGGCAACAAGAACTAGAAAATTTCGGAGTGGGCCGGTAGGGCGAGGACGCTCACTGAACCCCGTATCATTTCAGATAACCGAGCGCTACGTGCAATAAGTTCCAAAAACAAGTGTGGAGCTCGTAATTATGAGAAGGAATTAAGTTGGTCAATTGATGTCACACACCATCTGGTGATAATTCATGTTTCATGTTTGCTTCATGAACAGTTAAAAAAAAGAAAGAGAGCAGGCCAATTTCAAAAACACCATTATAAGCGGTACAGATGACCGTATCTGTGTCCCCCCTGTCTCCTCCTGCAGAGGTCTGTGCTCACCCCCCCGTCCTCAGATCTTGTGCCCATACGGAGCTGTTCTGTCTGCTGTTCCCGAGTGACAACGGGGGCTGACTCTGTCCTGTACACAGAATGAGCTGAGAAGAAACCTTTTAAACTTTAACTTTCAGAGAATCCAATCCCAAAAATAACTCGACCATCGAACAATCACGTTCTGCTGAAGTTAAATATGTAACTTTTATGTTTGTGGTGTTAAAACTGTGGACATGACAGGGAGGTAGAAATATAAGGAGAGAAAGAAAAGTCAGGGTGTTTCTGTTGCTCTATGGAGAGCTTGCTGGTGCAGCCATCACTAAAAGCTTGCTTTGTGATTGGAGACTCAGTCCGATTGATTCCAAGACTACAACAATGTGAGCTAATTAGTTTTCTTACGTTTTGAACGTGCAATTATGTCTGTAGAGTGAAAATTGTAGGAGTAGGAGACTTTTTAAGAGAAATTTTAAGAAGAATTTGCTGCAGCTCTCCACTCTAGGTCTTGTGACACACCAATGGTAAAAATCTGGAAGAGTCTCAAAAGACACACAAAACAAAAGCAGGGATAGTGTGAAAACTGTACTTCCTATTAATAAATGGCGGAGTTGGGATATAGTCCGACACCTAAGGAATAATTCAAATGTTGAATCATTCTTCTACAGCAAAGTATGGCGATATGGTGTTCACTCAAAGTGGAGTGAATTTGAGCCTTCTTCAAAAGCGGTCCTCCATTCATTCCGAATGGACAGAAAATGCTCGTTCTATTGCGATTTGCGCTAACACTGTTTGGTTGATCTCTTATAAGAATCGTAGCCACCGATTCGAGATTGAGCTGCACATTTGGATGTATTTTTTGCGTGTGTGCTTTCAAAACTGTGGAAGGAGAAGCGCTGCGAAATTTCCTGGTGGAAGAAGAATAATTATAAGAAGAGGTATGGAGTATAACAATAGTGCGCCTCTGTGTTGTCACACAGCCGGCCCACTAATAATGTAATAACACTCGGTGGGGTCCTGCATACTTTTTTTAGTTAGTTTATACCCGCATAGTTGAGATCCATTTTAATGGAAACTGGCGGGTGACCTAAACTCAACACCATTTGGGACTAAAGAAAACAGCTTGGTACATCATCTTGCTCACTCTGCTACCAAGAGCTGAGTTGTGTTTTTTGTCCACTGTAGAACACAAATTAACAAATAAACAAATTATCTCTTCTGAGGTCAGTGGTAGCTCAAGCCAGCCACTCAGAGAAAATAAACTGACAACAGTTATAGTGTAAACCTGTTTGTCAGGTTACTTTAATTGTACTGTAAAATGCCCATTTCTGGGGGATCTGGGTTGCTCTCACTTAAAGTGCAATTTAAAAGGTAGACAGACTTTTCTTTCTTGAAGCCTCCTTTATCGTTTAATTAACAGCCTAATTTCCCTCCTCCCCACAGACCAAAGTGTGTTTCATATCAGTAATGATTTATGTTTGTAGCACACATTGTTAGTCAGTGAATAATTCCTCTGTGTCAACATTTGAGCTTGGAAAAGTGATGTTGAAGCGTTGATTGTATTGTGTATGCCATCCAACACCAAGACAGGTATAATTATAAGTGTTCAGTGCAATTATGTCTGTCAATAGGGGGACATTGAGCGAGGCAGGCACAATGCAAATGGAATCAATAGCATAAACCTAAAGGCTGTGAAACAGTAGCACCTGGATCTGCTCCAGAAAGCCTGGTCACCATAGTTTGCAGTAAAATAAGGAGTGTTGTGTAGATCATGTTGTATTGATCCGAACACTTTGTCCTGCCCTTTCTCATATAGAAAAAGAGACAGTCCTGGAGCCGTTTGTGCTGAAGGACCTGCTGCCGTCCTCGCTGGGGAGTTACTATCGCTACACCGGCTCTCTGACTACTCCACCCTGCAGCAAGGTGGTGGAGTGGATCATCTTCAGCAGACCTATCTATGTGTCCTACAAACAGGTAAGAAACACATATATGCACCACAAAAACAGGTTGCGAATATTGCACTTGTTGTTTGTAATGTCATACTCAAGGATGAGGTTACCTGTATATTTTGTTTTGGTATCAGTGCAGCCATACTGAGGCCTGCTATCTTAAAATCACAACTCAATCATTTTGTTACCTAAAATACTAAACCATTATCATTATCTTGAGATTTAAGTCCATTGTCCTGAAATAACGATTTGTAATCTTGTCATCACTGCTTACATGTGTTATTATTTCAGGATAACAGGCGTCCATATTTCAATGTCTAGGAGAAGTCCGGTGAAAGCAAATTCCTCTGTGTCCCAGAAACATAATTTGTCATCTCTAGAAGATTAGATAATTAAGTCATCATAACAAGAATACAGTTTACCTAACCATAATTAGATAATTAAATCATGATCTGGAAATAATGACCTTAAATTACTAGTAACAACAAATGGTCCCTGCTTCTGTAGAGTGTATTTAGGTTTACACTGACTAGTTACAAACAAAATATCAAATAAATCCCATTAGACCCGCAAGAAGTATAGATTTAAGGTTAAGTAATTTATAAAGGGCCTCTTTGTTCCCTAAACCCTGTGGTATTTTGAATCTTGCATCAGTATCTTTAAGCCTTAAATGCTTTCGGCATGAGACACATTGGGAGAAGTTCTTATCTTTTGACATTTATTATAGAAAAAATGAATGGCTCTATATTGTTGAGGAGAAGATTTTTTGGTTGCCAGCACCTAGCGGTCATTCATGGTCCATGATCTTGAGGTGATTTTATGAGCTCAGAGTTGGCTTGAGGCATAAGCAAAGTGGAACTATATACGGTCCACGTGACACAGGCAGAAGAGTCGTCTAGCTGTTTGAATTCAACCATTATTTCCAATGACTGTGAATGTTAGTAATTAAATGATTATCTAGGCGACTACAAAAAGTGATTAGATAGGTCCTCCTGCAGCGATAAAACTAGCTTTTGTTCTCTGAACCTAACACAATTAACTAATTAATGAACCCACTAGAGCAGGGGTGCTCACACTTTTTCAGCATGTGAGCTACTTATAAAATGACCAAGTCAAAATGATCTACCCACTACAAAAATGCAAAACATATATTTATTTATAAATATATTGAGGATTCTTTATATCTACAATGTATGTTGATGTACATGCATAACCGCATGAGCCAATATTGCACAACACAACACAATTAACTATGTACATTTTTTGTCATTACCGGAGTTTACTCTAATGACTTGCACTGAATTAAATCAGCCAGGGATGCATAGTCCGGACAGTAGCTGCTGACGGCCAGCCTCAAGCACACTTCCAAATGTTCATCAGTCATGGTGGAACGGTACTTGGACTTAATTTTTATACTCTTTCTTAGGTTTAAGAGAAAAAACCAAGGGCTAAAAACTGGAGTTAACTCGCTGACTAGCTTGTTAGTTTTACTACACTTCGCGCCGTTGTTTGCGCATGCGCAGCGACCTAAGTGTCAGAAAAATTCAGATGTCATCTGGCTGGCTGCCCTGTATATCAATCAAGTGACGGGATGGATGATAGGCTGGCATCTATTTTTTTTAATGTCATGCGATCTACCAATACTACCTTTGCGATCGACTGGTAGATCGCGATCGACGTATTGAGCACCCCTGCACTAGAGTCACCCCCACTTTTTAGTCATTGCTTGACTGGATTCTTGTCTTACATAGAAATTGAATTTTAAAAGCTGGTGTTTTGTCAGACTCCTTCAGTGATCCTTCAGTGGTTTGCTGAGTGTGACAGATAAATATACTCAAATCACGAAAATGTTTTAAAATTACACCATATAAGAAAATGGAGCCAGACTTGTTTCTTAATGGTTATGTTGATATTAATTGGGATGGTTCCAACTAGTACCATCACTAAGGTGATTAATAAACACGCCTCCTGAAAACTTTTTTAGAAGTTAAGGGCAGACATTCACTTTGGATCAACTCTGAACTCATCTCTCTTTGAGGGATAAAGAAAATTCTTCAGACAAGGGAAGATGCTGTTTGGGAAACGTATAGATTAATTACTATAAAGAATGCCTTCGTGATCATTTCAGAAACCAAAAACAATTCTGGAGCAAAAAAAATAAATATTTGTTTAATCTGCCATTGTCTCTGTGTGAGTCTCTATAGAAATGTGCATGTGTTACTCCTCTACATAAGGGCGGTGATCCCAATAATAACAAACCAATTTTAATTATTAGTTCCATTGTCAAAGTATTTTAAAAAACAATATTTATAATCAATTATCACAGTATCACAAGAACATAATAACATCCTTTCTCAATATCAGTTTGGTTTCAATTCACTACCAGTGTTTTCTCTGCATGTGATAGTGGTTATATCTCAACCACATATTTGTTTTACTTACTAAAGCTTTTGATTCAGTAGATCATTATCTTTTTTTAGATGCCATGCTAATTGCTTTTCCCAACATGCATTCTCGTGGTTTAATCTGTAACTTCATAACAACGGATCTGATTTACACCCTTGTACAACAACACATTGCTTTCTAACTCAGCAAAAAGGAGTGCCTCAAGGATCTACTTTAGGTCCACTTCTGTTTTCTATTTTCATGAATGATCCACCATTAATTTCTTTCTGACTGTCAGGTTCAGTTATATGCAGATGATACTACTATATATATACACACAGTATATAGACATCGCTCCACATTGTGATTCATTGTGACGAGTGGGTATATATAGACATCGCTCCACATTCAAGAGGCTTTGCAATCTGACTTTAACATTCTACAAACTCCAAAACCAAATCCATCTCTATAGTTTTAGCTTTTAATGATGGCACATCCATCATTGAGCTGATACAATTAAATGTTTGGGATTATGGATGGACACAAATTGAACACATCCTGAATTTTGGTTTTGGTTTTCTGTATCTCTGTATCTGTATTTTAGACATTTAGTGTCAGAAAGAGACTTGCTTCACAACATGTATTTTACTGACACTGGACTATGCTGATATTGTTTATAAAAATGCTTGATATCCTCATATGGCTACCTCTTGATACAAGATACCAGTTAATTGGTATCATCTTATTTTTAAATGCATTCAATTGAATTATCCCTATTGTATATAACTATTGTTTGTAATTTACATCAAATGACTCCTCTTTAGTCCCCTTTGTCTCAAAGGAAATTTGATGTATGTATCTATCTTTAATGTTTAGGGCTCCCTCAGATTAGAATAATTTACCTGTACATATTTGTTATCTGTCTTTGTTTGGCTTATTTGAAAATGCTTTAGTCTCTTTTCTTAAAGTCAATTGCAAATGTTTTCAGTTATGCTACCATTGATTGTTACTCTGTAGTTTGATACTTTTTATCATAGTATCTGTCCTATCGTTGTAACTCGTTTCTGATTTTGTTATTCAGTAAAAATTTTTTTGCATTAATGTGTTATTGTGTTATAGTCCTTTGTTTTTTGTATCATTTGCACTTTTTGAAGGAACAGACCTTTTTGATAAGATTATACCTGAAGGCACAACTATTATTTATATATATATATATATATATATATATATATATATATATATATATATATATATATCTTTCAGTATATTGAAAACTAAATAGACGTGATAGAGGTTTGTTTTTCATGTGATGACCTTGCTTCATGGGCAGGATGACAGGTCTGTATGCACACTGCGTGCTGACTTCAGGCTTTTTTCTTGCCCGTGTTTAAATCACTGTTGAAAAAGTTGTCCATCACTGCACCTATTTAACGTCATGTTCAACTTCAACTGCTCCTACTCTGAAAACATCCATAAAGTTTGTGAATTGTAATTAGTTCTGCTCAGAGCCAGCAGCAAGTGGTCTGCTCTGACAATACCATGATATTTTTATGATATTATTTTGACCCTGAGTTAGTGTCCATTCACGCCAAAACAGCTACTATAATAGCTTCCTCCATTTAAGTTTATTCATCTTTCAACGCTGAGAGAGACAGTTTGCCATTGGTCCCTTTGTGTGTCAAGCTCACCAAGTCGAACTTCACATGAAAGCACTACACAAATTAACTGATTGTGTCAAAACGTCACAATTTTAAGGCTGATGTGACTGAGCCTTTAGGGGAAAAGTAAGGCCCAATTCAATTGGACACCAAATGGCCAAAGTGACCTGACTGTCAAACGAGATCACTGAATGGATTGAAGATTATGCATTGTGTCTAATAGAAACAGAAACTTTGAGCAACCTCTTGGGGTGTATAAATAATATATATGATATACTGTAAGTTGACATGTTAGACCACTGACGATAAAGCACTTATAATACAAAAGGTCATGATCAACCTTTACAAATTAAAGTCCAGGAGAGAACGATTCATCATGTGTCATTAGAGGCTCACTAACACACACACACACAGTACTAACATTGTCCCACCCGCTCTTTTTCGTTCTTTTTTTTAAACACACACACATATATAAATTAAGTTATTTTCTTGTAACATTTCACATCCATTATATCGCCAACGCCTAACAAGGTGAAAAATAAGTCAAGTCAATTTTTATTTATATCATGCCAAATCATAACAAAAGTTATCTCAAGATGCTTTCACATAGAGCAGGTCTAGACCATACTCTTTAAAATATTATTTACAGAGACCCAACAGTTCCCACCATGAGCAGCACTTGGCGACAGTGGAGATGAAAAACTCCCTTTAACAGGTAGAAACCTCGAGCAGAACCAGGCTCTGGGTGGGCGGCCATCTGCATCATTGAAAGGGGAGGAGAGAGGGGTAGATGGGAGAGAGAGCAGGAGGACAGACAACAAATCAGACTAATAATAATAATAATAATAATAATAATAATAACTGTAGCAGTGACTGTGGAGCAGGAACATGGGGGCAGTAAACGGCCTGTAGTCACAGATCCAGAAGCTACAGCTGAAGAGGCAGAAATACCTGCAGAAAGTGAGAAGGCAAAAAAGCACAAAAACTACCGGGAAGAGGTGGAGTTAGTAACATGTATTAGTGGGATATGAATGCATACGGATGGAAAGGGATAGGAGGAGAGAGGGGCTCAGTGCATCATGGGAAATCCCCCGGCAGTCTAGGCCTATAACAGCAAAACTAAGGGATGGTTCAGGACTCACCTGAGCCAGCCCTAACTATAAGTTTTATCAAAGAGGAATGTTTTTAGCATACTCTTAAACGAAGAGAGGGTGTCTGCCTCCCGAACCCAAACTGGGAGCTGGTTCCACAGAAGAGGTGCTTGATAACTGAAGGCTCTGGCTCCCGTTCTACTTTTAGAGACTTAGGTAAGTGTCACGCCGAGTAGCCGTTGGCAGGGGTAGGACCCAATCGCAGAGAGGAGAGGAGACCGGCAGGTATGATGACAGGAGTTTATTCTGAACACGACTAAACAACAGAGTCCAGAGCAGGCAGGCGACAGAAACGGGTAACCAGGCAAATGGATAAGTCCAAAACAGGCAGGTGAATAATCCGGTAGCAGGGCATCCAGAACCGATACAAACACATGGAAACAAGGAACGGGGAACGGGAACCAGAAACGGGAGATGTAGGAACAGGAACAGGAACAAGAAACACTACGCAAGGAACAACACACACAAGGATCTGACCCCTGACAGGGAAAATGAACTAGTATATATAGATGGCTAATGGCTGAGTAGAGGCAGGTGAGTGAACAGGTGAAAGGAGTGAGGCTGATGAGGAGGGAGTGGCTGAGAGAAGAGTGTAGACAGGTGTGTAGATGGGTGGGGCAATCAGGTGATGGGGATGGAAGAAAAGTCAGAGGGCATCTGGTGGAGGGTGAGGGATTGGCAGGTGAGAGGAACAGAGCAAGAGTCCAGGCAGTGAGCATAAGTGACAAACAGATCATGACAGGTAAGGTACCACAAGTAACCCTGCGTTCTGTGGAGTGCTTTAGTGGGGTAATGGGGTACTATGAGCTCTTTAAAATATGATGGTGTCTGACCATTAAGAGTTTTGAAGGTGAGGAGGAGGATTTTAAATTCTGCTGTTTCTAAGGCTCCTGTGCTTGAAATAATAATTTGGTAATAATAATAAACTAAACACTCAACAGTTTTTTTTCAGTTTCCTCACTCTATTCAAACTATTTTTGTCAGTCAGTGGTGTAGTAAATGGCTGCCATTGGCATTTTGAGGAATTGAATTATCAAAGACACTGTAATATAGTTAAAACAGTAATGGACAAGGAGAAAAGCAATATCAACTCGTGATAAGTCACATCACTGCCTCTTTTTTTGTTTAAAACCAGCTTAAAGAGAGAACTATGAGGACACAGTTCAGGGATGGAGAGAATAATCACGAGTGGATCTATCACAAAAGCTTCTCCAAAAAGAAGAGTATTTGCTGGAGCAGCACAATCATACATTACATTAATGTATGGTACTTGAAGGGAACATTCCAAATTTTATACAACCCAACTCTTACTTACATAGTTCTATTAGCACCGGTCAATTGGAAATGTATAAAAATATTAACTGAAATAGCAAAAAAGACATTGCAGATTAGACTCCATCGATGTGAAGCACTTTAATTAAATGCAGTCCCACAAAGACAGATCACCCCCAGACTCTACACACTGATAATGGTGGAGTAGAATCATTAGGTGTTGACTGGGAAGTGGTCATACAATAGCCAACAATTCCCCCAAACTAAATGACAAAATATGTTGTTTGTAACTGATCCTTTGCTAAACCCTGAACTTCTTAATTACTGTTGCTAGAAGAAATCACTTTGAATATTGGAGCAAAAAGAGGAATAAAGAAAAAATGTCAGAGGAAAGATCTCCCCTATTGAACGTTCCTATCAAACATTTTGTTCACCACCTCCACTGCTGTGGACCTTTGCTAGAGAGAGTGGTCACACAGCTGATAGATTGTCAACCCAGCTGTGTTTTGTCCTCAAATCGCAGTATATCCACCATAAAGTCAGACATTTTTTTTTATTCTCTTGCCAAGAATTTCTTGGTTATAAGAATAGAGTCCAAAACCTCCTTTTTGATACCTAAACCCTGTGGTGCATGTTTGACTCTTGAATAAAATACAAAAGCTACAAGTATCTGATTGCCAAGAACATGTTTTCATTTTGTAAGGATGACTGTCACAGGATTTTTATTCTTGTAATTGAAAATATGTCAAAACCCCCAAACTGTCATTTTGATACAGAACCAGCTGTATTTTCATATCAGAATCAGAATCAGAAAGGGTTTGTTGCCATGTATGTTTTCACATGCAAGGAACTTCTCACTGAAAATGTCGATGAAACTGAGTTATTTTGAACTGAACAGCAGCTCCAGCGTTTCCAGTGTTTGTGAAAAAGGATGCGTGGAAAAAGTCTTTAGCTCTCATCTTCGTTCCCCAGTCTAAAGAGCACTTGGCAGACTCGTCCCTTAATGAGACCAAATGAGTTTGCTTAAGAGCAGCAGTGGAGCAAGCCAAATGAGGAAGAAGTATTGGCTTCTTCGCCTTGAAGTTAGAAGAGCAGGTCAATGTAAAGCAGGCAGTGAGGAGACATTAAAAAGACTGATGAGATGGAAGAAGAATAATGAAGAACGCGGCACAGGCAGGGAGCCAAAAAAACAAAGAGTAAGGGGAGGTTCTTAAACCGGACCTCTGACAACCAGCAAACAACATAAATTAATGCAATAACTCACAAACTCCCACACAGTCTTACAAAGCCACACACAAACCAGTAAAAGTCGGGGCTGCAACCAACAGTTATTTCAAGTTTCATTTCAGCTCTCAATTTTTTTGTTTGTTTAAAATGTCAAACCAAACCTTAAATACCCACACATTCCCAGAGCTTAAAGGGATGTCTTCAGTGAGCAACAGTCCAAAACCCCAAAGAGATTCAATTTACAATTGATTAGTTGAATCAGGGAAGTGAACCAGTTAATGTTGAGTATTTTTGAGATGATTTAGCTATCAGACAAATTTATTACACAGAAGCTGTGGTGACAGTCGCTAAAAGCAGTTAACCTTTTTCTCATGAATTGAAGAAATATGTCAGTTTAAGAGTTGTAATATCTGAAAGTCAACTAACAACACACAGATACATCAATTAATTTTTCATGGATGTAGCTATGTATTTACAGATCCATAGGAAGATGGTGTCATCATTCTTAGCGGCAGTGTAAATTCGCAAGAAAAGGTTTTTGATTAATGTGTGTTTCTGTTTCCGTTTGTGTTGTTGCACCCTTCTAGGGGTTGTCTACAATGCAGCACTGATCATAGGCTACTTGTCATCAGGTGTGTTGTTCAGTACTGTATGTTCTCATTGCCATGCCAAGACAAAACAAATCTGTGCATGTCAGTGGAAAGAATTGTTTTGTGTGGGGTGTCTAGACTTGGTTGGTTTTAATAATCTTAAGGTCTGCTCCTAGCTTAAGGGTTGGAGCTCTAGCAACAATAACAGATTGGCATACATCAGTGCAGTGCCCACACAAGCACTATTGACATCAATCCTCTACTGCACACTTTTGAGCAAACAGACATTTTTTCTGACCCTCAGCCCTATCGGTAAAAGAAACCTTCCATTCGTTGTTGCCAGACTTTAGTCGAGCCTTGAGCATAATCAGACAGACAGAATGCAGATAAACTCAATTTGGAGTTTCAGAGCAAAAAGCCTGAATTCATATGTAAATGAAGTAGTTTGGATTTGCTGTAGCGTCCAAAAATCCGTAAAGAACTGCATGCAAACAGGACTGTTGGGGACATACCATGGGACTGTGCAGTCTTTATTTTTCATCATGCCTTTCCTTGGCATAAATTAATTCAGCAAAGATAACAAGGGTTACTTAAAAATCCACTGAGGGAGACTGAGGCCTTTCGTGTTCATTTTAAGTATTGAGGTAAGGCTAACAGAATATCGTCTCAGTTGGATCACACTTTAAGAGTAGTGAAGGTCAGACCAGGTTTGTTAGCTGGCTTTAAAAAGCTGTTTACATCCAAAACGTCGTAACTAGTCACCAACATTTTTCATTACAAAAGTTATCATACAGTCTGGCCACTTGAGGACAAATTCCTGCTGATAAACTTTGAAACTTTTTCGAACTGATGAAAAAGCATGTGGATAGATTGTCTCGCAGGAGGTGCAAGTTCAGATGAGCTATCAGTCCTCTAGTGGACCCACCTTTGTGGGTTTGGTCATTCAAAGGAGGCAGAGCCTGAATTGTGATGCAGCTAAGATTTGTTTAGTTTTTCTTAATCGAGTCCCATAATGAGACCACAGGCGTAAAAGGCAGGTAAAAAACTGACATGAAAGCTTTGCTGTTTACCACTGCACCTGCTTTCAGAGGATTCATTTTGGCTCTGTAGATTATAGCCATGACGAATAATAACGTGATATAAAGGGGAACCATGTGATCCCATTGGATAGCTATTTTAATCAAATGTCATCATCATCAACATGATTGGGCTCATTCTTTCCGTATATTTCCTTTACATATTGTAAAAAGTAAACAATACAAAAAGAAGAATTCAAAGTCAGCACATGGGAAATGATGCAAAGACCAAATGAATCAACAAAGAGTAAACAAGGAAGTGAGCGATGGGAGTATTGTTCATCCTTCCTGTTCACTGGCTGTTGATTCGTGACCATTAGCCAGTCTTTCTCAACATGTTTAAAAGCCTCTTTTGAAGTCCTTTTGTTTCCCCTTTTTTTCTGTGCGACTCTCCAGGGAAAACATCATGGAGAAAGATAAAAGGAGGAGGTTGGAAAGAGAATTAACACCGATGGTGACTCTAGTTGTTGTCTGTCTCTGCCTCTTCGTATTTTATTTCTCCCCCCTGTCTCTGCTAGTCTATTGTTTTGGATGATAGTTGAAGTAGGTCAGCGGGAGTGACAGCCGTTGCTTTGGGCCTGCTTTTAGAGTGGATCGATGCTCAGGCTCTTACACAACAATTCACCTAAAATGCCTTCCTTTCAAACAGACATGGACTTGCCACACTTGTATTTGTGCGCCTCTTCGCACATGTGTGTTTGTGTGTGAGTGTGGGAGAGAGGAAAACTGTCTCACATGTTACCAACCTGAGATGGTATGCCAGGTTGGTCTCACGTCACATTTACCCTAAATATAAGCTGCTAACTGGGAAGGACTGTTGAGATCAACCTCCTAGTAGCAATTCGAAGTGGGACATGTGGGATTTTTTAAGATAATTTCCCATCTGGCATTGTGTGTAAGTGTGCCAACATTCCAGCAAGCAGATAATATGCAGCCATATGGGTTTATTTTTCTTCTTGGGATCTTTTAGAAGATTTAGTATTTTTAGATTGTAAAATGCCTCCTCAATAAACACTGATTTGGTGATTCACATGTTCATATACATTTACACATATAAATTAAATCTGGGCTATGTACTCTTCTACACGTCTAGGATACATTTAACTCTTGTATTAACACTTGTATTAAAAACATCTTAATGATATTAAGAATATTTTAATGTGAACATATCCTAATTACACATTGATCTTTTCACTGAAATTCTGTTGAAACACTGCATATTATTAACCTAAAAGGGGTGTAGCTCCACCGTTCAGTACATACTTTGGTTTTCGGAGTTCGTTATGTTTTCAGTTTGGTCATTTATTTTGAAAAATGTGAATATTAAAAGGTGGCTCTTTGACAACATCTTTTATTATACAAATGTTAATTAATCAAATCAATTGCTGACATAAGGTCAGCAAGACTCTGACCTGCATATGCATTTCCCCTTGTCCGTGTCAAACAACATGAATTGACCATGAGATCAAGCAGCGCTGTTTAAGATAATCACATTCACTTCCGCAGTGCTAACCCTAGTAGCATGGTTTAGCTAGCAGACAACAACTGCCTCACTGCCAAAGCTTCCTAATGGAGCTCCGGTACTAATTTAATGTTATACACATGCTATGATGTAGAACTACTGTAGTTAGACTGTATTAGGCTGATTCAGCACTAATTATGAGGTTCATAGGGTGCACTGAACCAAAGATCAGTCACTTAAACTGACCTGAACATCCAACCAGTTCAGGGTGAGCACACACCGTTACATCTTTATAACCTAGACAAGTAGAAAAGTAACTTTTAACCCAGTTTCAGCCTATTTTCCTTTGTGGCAGATTTCCGCAGAAGCTAATTGCTACCCTACACAAGTCAAATGTAGAACTCCTTGAGTAATTCCAGTGTTCCCAGCCCACCCAATCGTCAGGAAATAAGCCCAAAATACTGCAGGATTTCCAACCCCTGCTCACAACACTGATCCACACACTACAATCCATCTGCCCCATACCACAGACACGTCAACACATGCGTAGGCCTTTTGGGTAATGTTTTATTTCTTATTTATGGCTTCAGAAGACATGAGAACAAACTGTATTTATTGCCTTTGAAAGAAAAAAACAGCTTTAGCTTGAGTCTGTGGTAACTCTTTGTGGAGAAAAAAACATTGGGTCCCTGTTTCTTTGATAGGTTATGTGGTTCCCCATAGCAACAAATACAAGCTGCCTATAATCTGCCTAAGCTGTCAGAGGAAACTCACTCTGCTAATTTCTGCTGTGACCAGGCTTTATTCTCTGATGGTATAGTGATTTCAACTCAGATTGTGTGGTGTGAGGCTGCACTGTGCTGTTTATGCCAGCACTGTCTGCATTTGATCCAGAAGTGGAGGAAGGGCTGAAGGCTCTCAGCCTTGTGCACTACTGCAGTCCACTGTGAGGAAAAAACCCAGATTGGAGGCAGGCCATAAATAAGGTAGAAGGTAAAAGGTGTCGCTCATAGTGATGTACCCACAGAGAATTATCACCCGATGCTGCAGTTCACCTCAGCTCAATATGTCAGTGTTGCACTCTAGCTTTAAGGATATTTGATAAATGTCTTGTCTACCATAAAAGCTGTTTTAGACTCATACAACAGTGGTTCGCATATGTCATACAAAAGATGTTGGAAGGGACAATAAAAATGACAGACAATCAGTGGTATAAAAGACTGTCAAACACATATTTTTAATTTTTGTCTGCTGATACGTCAAAAACTTGTTTTATCATTATAAAACAGCATCATTTTTGTAATGACCTAGATAATTCTGTTCCCAGAGTTGTTTAAGTAGTTTGTTTAAGTAGAGTTGTTTAAGTAGTTTGTCTTTTGGAGAAACATTTTTCATCAATGAATTCATGAATTGTAAATATGTGTAATTACTGATTGAGAATTGATGCCCACCTTTTATTCACATGTGTTAAACCTACTGCCTCTTTGCCTGCAGGGACTTTTCAGTAGTACAGAAACCACTGTAGGAAGTGTTATATCTTCTGTAGCGATGATGTGATGATGATGAAGGAATCTCCGCTGACACCGACTTAGTTGTATAAAAAGGTTTATTACAAAAAGTACAGCATCAAAACAAGCACCAAAGATTGCCTGTGAGAGGATCCGAAGCCAATGTGAATCTCTCTCGTTTTCCACTCAAACTACACCTTTTAAAGCCTCATGATATAGCTAATGTGTGGTGTCAGGATGTGTGGCTCAGAGCCAACCTCATAACCATATATGGCTATTTTACAAAAAGGGAAGGTGTGAACATATAGTTCATGTTAAAACTGATCTCATCTCTTTGGAACTTTAGGAAAACAACTCCCAAGGAACACCCATCTATGAAAGTAGCCAGACCTTGGACATAGGCTTATCTAAACATTACACACACAAGTATCTAAACATTGGATACACACAAGTATCTAAACATTGGACACACATGGGAGAGACATCTCTCAGCTCAGACACCTCAGAAGTCAAGAACTTGCAGTTAATTTAGGAAGTCAAAAGAGGCGTAGTGGCCACAGTTGGATTTGCAGATCATGTGATGCCCAAACAGACTTTCTTCATGCACAATCATTGCAAAAGTGTCACAACTACTCTGTGTGATTCTCAAATGAGCTGCTTACATTGGGAAGATTGGCGGGCCATCTCAGAACAAAGTATCCAGTTCTTTCGATAGATCAATGATTTAGCCGCATAGGAACCACAGGAACTTAGGCCCAGGAACCAAAACTGAAATCTTGGTCAAAGGACCCCCTGCTTTTAATTGAAAGCAGTAACAAATCCCTCTCCATTTCATGATTGGAAATGTAACCTGCTACCTGAAATAGGAGAGAAAGGGGGAAATGGGCTAAACCAAAAGATAAATCAGCAGTTCACAACAAAGCTACTCCTAGAAAGCACTGAACACCTAACACAAAGGGGTAGGCTAAAGAGCTATGCATGGATCTGTGTTTATTCTTTCATTGTGCAGTGTTACCTCCATCCTCAGTCTTTGTCCAGCCTAAACCCTGAGGGTTTATTACGGCTAAGTAAACAGTGGAGTCAGACTGGTGCTTTTTCTTATTAATCCATTGCTTCGACGCGTCAATATAACTTTCATCATCTCAGAAAGTCACCACTAAAGCTGGTCACCAAAGCTGGCAGGCTGATGTTTTATGGGCATTTTACATTTGTTTTGCAGCAGCTTGGGGGGTCTGGAATTTGGGTTTGCTGCAATGACATTCTGGTCATGAAAAAACTCTGGCTGACTTCCTCATCTGCTATTATTTTTCCCTCACAAAAGGCGGGGATAAAGGATGGGGATGATTGTCGGTTTATCCACGCATCACACTTTGTTCACAAGCAAGATATCTCAACATCTACCCTCCACATTGCCATAACATTTGTTATGGATAATAATGGTCCCCAGAGGATTCTAAACATATTTTTAATCAGAGTAAACAGCTTCCCCTAAACTGCTGCCGCCGTGGAGGTCATTTCAATCTAAATGTATAAACGCTCTGTCTGGTGCCACCACCAGACAAAAATGTACATAATGTAAACAAGAAATATTGACATTAAATGGACGGATTGCCATGAAACATTCACAATCAGTTTGACACTATATGAGCTTTCCTTTAGTGCCACCCTTAGGTTTTCAAAATTCATTCAGACCAAATTCAAAGTGTTTGTTCCCTACTAATACCCAATTTATCAACTGCTCAGATGTTAGCTTTTGCCAGTGTCGGGGTGCATGACATCGTCATTAAATTATCATAACAGATAACTTTATTTTGAAGGGAAGGAGTTTATCTACACTCACTTCCAGCTATCAAAGGACTATAGGATTTATTTTATATTTACTATATTTATTTCAAGTTTAACGGAGCACCACTGATCAGGCCTTGATGAGAACATTTTATGGTTGCCATTATTTAATCTAGCCTCGATCTGAAGGTTGCTATGGAATCATCATCTTCATCTTTCTTGCAGCCGGCATCTTCACACACCTCATTTGGCTGAGTGTGCTGGTTTCAGAGTTTCTTCAGTTCTAAGTTGTTAACACAAGAGCATAGTAGCTTCTTCAGAAAGTTCTCAGAAAGTTTTCAGAGTTGGCAAGATGCTTCTATTCCAGGCCTCGGAGGCTGAGCTCTGGCTGGGGGGAGCAGCCCCCCTCTGGCCGATGGGCCAGAGAGCCGTACAGTACAGAGAGGGATTTAAGCCAAGAGTGAACAAGGCATTGACATCTGATGTCTGTGGCATGCTCAAACATTTTCTTCCTCCTCCTTCTATCTCTGCTATTTTACTTCTCACTTTTCCTAATTTTTTTTTGAGGACAATACACAGACACAGGCACTTGGAATGTTATCTCAAACAGAGTGTCCTTTAACTCAAATTATCTTTATGGTAACATTTGATCAATGCACTGGTTATATAAATGCATATTCACAGTAATGAGTAAAAGAAATGAAAAAAAATGTCAACACAATGTCAGTGGCAATTTGGAGACACATATACCAAATCACAGATCTCACTTAATGCTACAGAAATAAATAAAGGCAGATCTGATTATCATGAACATAGTAACATATCATTTATAAACCCAAATGGTCTCTAATATAAAGATTTGTTGGGATAGCTCTGAGAATGTGTAATACACTGAATAGATTTAAAAGACATACTTAAAATAAGACCATTTACACATATAAACTGAGGTATGAACACTATTGTATGTATATACACATTTTGTGTGATATTTTGGGATCTATATTATGCCTATATAAAAGTTCAATAGCTAGGCTTAAGCCTTCATATTTTTGATCAATATAAACTCCCTTTGAGTCACTGTTACTGTTGTAGGAACGGCTTATGATTTAAATCTATTTAAATGTTATCGTTATTTGTTTCTTATTTATCTACCTGAATATTTGAGTCACATAATTGAGAACATATTAAACACAAGAACAAAATGAAACCCTAAAGACTAACACACAAATTCCTTATCTTTAGGATACTGCACTTGAGGTGCTGCTACTTTTTGTTAGTGAGAGTCTGATTGTCACAGCATCAAATCTCACATGTCAAATCAAGTCACTTTGCGGTCAGTCGGAAAGCAACTCTAGTGTATCAAATTTCTCCATATATTTTTTTTATCCAACACTTTTAGATTGTAAGGTTTAAATGTTTAAGCATTTTCTCTAAAAGCTATTAGCATTCTTATACTTTAATCAATGATCTTTATTTGTAAAGGTCTCTGGTTTGGTCTGTGGAGGGTGTTTGATTGACTGGCAGAGGAGCTTTTTCCAAAAGAACAATGGTTCAGGAGGATGGCATCGAGGACACAGAACCACTCCAATTTAAGTCCAATTTACAATAATAAGTCAACAGTCCCTTCAAAATTCATATTCATGCTCAAGATAGATGCCTTATTTGGCTGTGGTTTAGTTTCAGGTCTTTAACTGATTGTTGTACTGCACAAAGACAGTCACAGGAAGAATTTTCTTTCCTCAGACATCCCTTCCCTGAGACATTTACCTTAATTAAACTAAAGCTGCCTCTCAGCACCTCCTCCCATTTCCAGCACTCCCTTGCACACAAGCTGTTTGTCTGTGTGCATTGCTTCCAAACACATTGTACAGAGTATCCATCTGCCAACACAGACAGAAAGATGACACTTCAATCACACAGTGCAAATCCATGTCTGGTCGCACATCTTGCCACCCAGCACGCGTTTGACAAATGGCAACATGCAAGAAAAGGCCAATTTCAACATCAACCCAAAGCAGTACAAAATCTTCACAGCTTGATAGCGTGGCAGCTAAATTCAGATTAAAACAACTTTGGGAACAGTTTTACTGTGCCAGATACTAAGTTTTATCAATCACAGCAACAGCCCAGTATATGAATGTCATTTCTTCTTTAATGTTGGCACAGTATGTATGTAGGTTATCACAGGCTTTGATATCAGTATCTTTTCAGTGTTAAATGTACCTCTTGGAGCCACTTCCATCCCTCCAGAGGCACCTCCTAGTTTCCCAAACCCAACCAAGTATTCAGCTAAATCCAGCCAGGTGTGACTGAGTGTTCTTTCCCAAGAGGGCCAATTCAGCGCTGGTTTTGGCCCATACATTGTTGTTAGATTTAGACAGGTTTTTGGGATTGCAGGGCTAGGCCAATTGTGTCTGAAAACCACCTCTTTTAGCAGCACTAGAAGTAGCTTGGGGCAACAGTTGGCCCCCAGAATCAAACCAGTGTATTTTGGATATTTCTGACTCATCAAGGACTTGGCCAACTCTAACACTATATTTGTAATGCCGTTTGGAGTGTGTCTGTGGTTGTTCTAGCTGGCCACACAAAACGCAGCATGAAAGACAGACTGGCAGAACATGAATATGCAATTAGAACTCCAAAACCGCAATTATCCCCTGGGACAGCACTTCAGAGATACAGGCCACAAGGACCCACACTCACTGAAAGTTCATGGTTTTGAAGTAATCCCTCAGCATGTCTGGGGATGGGAGGTGGGTGGAGAGTTGGCAGTTGAGAGATTCTAACATATCTGGTGGGAGACCTGTTGGATCAAAACCCTCAGGTCTGAATCAGGAAGTTGACTTTTCCTCTGATCTAATTGTCTGGTTTAAAGTCTGGATATGTGAGGGTAAGATGCATATTAGAATGTTCAAAATTATCTGAATATGGAAAGATCCTGATTAGATCATCAGATTTGATTGTTGGATTCTAGTATCATCATTATCTTTCATGACCAGTTGAATGTGATTGCCTTTTTTTGCCTGTATGTTTGCTATATCCATGTAATGTCATTTTGCTTGTATTTAACTGCATGCAAAATCTAATTATTGGTTAGCAACAACAGGGACCTCCCAGAGATGTCCTTCAAGAAATAGTTACACTAGAACGCTACCCCTAAAATAAAGAAATTGTCTTTTTTTTTTATTTCTGTTTGTTTACAGATAACTTTGTGTAGTGCAGGCTAGCTATTTCACCCTGCCTCCAGTCTCTATGCTAAGCTAAGCTAGTCATCTCCTGACTCTAGTTCCGTACTTAACCTACAGATATGAGATTGGTATCAATCTTCTCTTTTAGCTTAGCAAGAAGAAAAATACATACTAAACCTCATTATGAACATTTTGAAGTGCTGCTGGAGAACTGTTATTTTGTTTATAGGTTGGAATAGTTTTAATGATGTCTATACTATTTAAAAGATGTCCCAGTGATATTTTCACTGTATTAGTAATTATTCATAGCTTCCACTGATGCATGGACACGTTGTTTGTGTTTTTTATATATATATATATATATATATATATATATATATATATATATATATATGTTGGGATTGTTATTCATGTATTTCCAATATTCTCCTGTAAATTCTATGTTTTTATGTAAAACCTTTGCTTGGCTGCTGCAGTGACTCAGTTCCCTCATGGGGATCATTAAAATTTAATTTTATCTCATCTTGTATTTCAATTAGATGTCTGCAAAGCATTCTCATATTGTGTATTTTTTTAGATTGTAGTGGCTCTTACTGCTGTATGATTGATTCAGAAATCACTAACTCAACATCACCACACTTAGTGCCTAGCACTAAATCTGTTTGTGTTCACTCTTCTTTTTCCATTCCTGTGTCTGTGCCATGCTCACTCTCCCCGCCGACACCAGTTGGAGGCTTTCTACTCCATCTTCACCACGGAGCAGCAGGACCATGTTAAGTCGGTGGAGTATCTTCGCAGCAACTTCAGGCCCATCCAGAGCTTGGACAACCGCCACGTCTTCAAGTCAGCAGTCAGAGACGCCTGGCTGCCTGACCTGACTGACAGTGGCAGTGGGCCGTATGGCACAGAGGCTTCTAAAGGTAGGAGTGCTGAGACTTTAAGTTCCAGATGTACAATTTTACTTTTTCCCTGTCACTATAAATGTCGGATTTAATAAAGAAACCAGTGTCTATAAAGAGCCTCTTTGACCCTACACTTAGATCAAAGTAGGACAAAACTACCAAAACTCACCTAAGTTATTCACAACTGTACTTGGCTGGTTGTTTCCTTTGTCAAAGTATTTTTAACTAATTAATAAGTTGTAACTCTTCAAACTACACACCAATGCCACAAGCCACTAAAGAATAAGGAAACACTCTTGAAAATCATTAGTTTGTAGTGATTTAATATTCATATTCAGTTCTCATCAATTAATCATTAGATTACTTTATGATGATAATGAACAATATGATCCTGATGATAATGTTTAAGTGCTGAATTGAAGGAAATATAAGCTAAATTATATGTCCGAAATCTGAAATGTAGATCTATTTCTATATTTTGAGTTCTAAAAAATGAACATATGCGTCAAGGTTCAAATTTTACAAGAAAACTGTTCACTTTGTTCTTATTGCATTTGAGCATAAAAATATATTTAACTTCATCCACTAAGACACTGCCTTAGTGCTTAGTGCTGTGTCTTTTCTTTTTCTACACACTGATCTATACAGCACCATTAAAGTTTCCTCTCTTTCTTCCCTAAACTGGTCCAATATTCTCACATTATTCCTTGATGGTGACATTTCTTAATGTTAATAAATGAGGGATATTCAGTGTTGCTCGTATGCCCAGAGGAAACTGATTGTCTTCTGTGTGTGTGTGTGTGTGTGTGTGTGTGGTCTGGGCTAGCTCTCTGTCATTTCACCAGCGAGCTGGGTAACTCCCCTAGCATAAGGCAGTGGGAGGCACACCAGCCGTCCTCCCACTCCTGCCTCATTACCACTCAAACAACACTGCAGTGTGTGTGTGTGTGTGTGTGTATGTGTCTGTGTGTGTGTGAATGCACGTGTGAGAGTGTGCACGTTTCTCTGTGTATTAGTGTGTTAGTGTGTGGCCTAGCATCTGCGCTGTGTCAACTGTCCTAGCAGGACTTGTCCCCTCCCTACCTTCATACACACCTCCATATGGTCGACTAGGGGTGCACCTACTGTAGATGTACACACACACATTGTATGTGTGTGTGTGTGTTGTCCTGGCACAGTGTGCTGCTTGCTCGTGCAGTATGTCCTTGAACGCTACAGTGGGACATGTGTGTTGTAAGCAGATCTATAAGGCTGGCATGGGAAAACCAGAGAGGAGGAGGAGGAAGGACGGCTGAGAAAAAACACAAGAAGGATTAGAGCTGAAAAAAACGACAGACAGACATATAGATCACAACACACCCTATGTAACATGCTACCATAGCTACAGCTGAGTGGGCTAAGGATGGAAATGTGCATGTATGTGGGTGTTCAGCTGGACTACAACCCTGCTCCACCTCCTCACCTGACAAATACACAGGATGAAAACCTGTACAAAACATATACGGCAACAGATGAATTACATAAGCAATTTTCTTTCCCCCTCCCTGTGCTAATTTATTCCATTTTACTGTGGCTCAGTGTGAACACCCTCCTCCTCCTGCTGCTGGTGATTGTTTCCTATCAGCCATGATGCTTCATTTGCTTTTGGGTCCCTGAATGACTGGTCACATTTAGTGAGGCTGAATGATGGACGCATGAAGTGTGTATACAGAAAACAGAGAGCAATAGTGTTTGGGTGTTGTTAAAGGGAAATCTCTTGTATTCTGAAGCCAGTGAGAGGACAGTTTCATCTCTGTGTGTTCAGTACAGAGAACGTCCTGTTATGTGGTTAACACACATTCACACATGGACGTAGGTAAGCTGCTTGCTTAGCTCCATCAAAACTAAAATGGAACACCTTCAACAACACTCAAAGCTGTCTTTTCACATATCCTGTTAACTACTGACTGTAGTAAACAAAAATTGTAAAAACGGGACAGTGAATTTTTTCCAAACCAACAAAACGTGGTGACTAGCTCACAATACAACACACAGAGTCCAGACTAGCTGCTGCTCTTTTAAATTTAATCCATCTGTCTCTCTGAAAAAATGAAGCATGTTGTGGGGTTTACTGCCTTCAGTATATTCTAACATAAATGAGAATCACAACACAGCATTACAACAGTACTACTGATCCGTTCATGATTTAAACAATTGCATTTTGTATGTTAGCATACAAAGGACAACGTGGCAGTGTGCCAAGTACATCTCATAACTGCAGTTGTGGAAGAAGTACTCAGATCCTAGTGCAATACCACACTGTGAAAATACTCCACTGCAAGTCCTGCATTCAAAACCTTTCTTAAGTAAAAGTGTGTGAGTATTATCAGCAACATTTACTTCATGTATGAAAAGTAAAAGTTCTCATGTTGCAGTAAAGTGTTCCATGTCAGTTTTTTTTTTATTATATCTGATTGTTCTGTATCTGTACTGCATTCACGTATCTTTAAAAAGTAAACAGAAAAACAGCCTGTTTTCAGCTTTGTGACATGCATTTTCCCGCTGATCCAAGAGGGGTTTTAATAGTTTTATTATCTTAGACAGAAAGAAATTCTTAATCTGTAAAGTAACTAGTAACTAAAGCTGTCAGGCAAATGTAATGAAGTAAAAAGTACAATATTCCCTTCTGAGATGTAGTGGAGTAAAAGGAGAAGGTAACATAAAATGGAAATACGCAAGGAATGTTCAAGTACCTTGAATTTGTACTTAAGTACGTAAGTAAATGTACCCACCATTGTCCTATATGTATATATATATATGTATATATATATATGTATATATATATATATATATATATATATATATGAATATCAAATGAACAACAATATTAGACAATCCTTAATCCATAATTTGCATTAGTATTACAAATGTGATTTTGAATGAGGTTTTCTTACTTTTGGAACGGAACCCAGAAGTTGCAGTTTGACTTTCTCTGTAAATAAGAAAGCTTTAGGATATATCAGGTTAGTGGTTTTCCCGCTTCCACCTTTTGAAGTCTGACCCTTTTACAAATAGATCATAATAGTTCAATCAAAACCAGATGAAAAGGTGAAAGGTGCAGTTATAGGGTTAAAACAGAGCCAGACTACTGGGCTGACAAAATTAAGTGAAAGCAGTTTGTTTGAGAGTCTTACTGTGTTTTTGCTCCTTGTTTGAAAATATTCTCTTACCTTTGAAACCTTTTTGGGAAAGAGATGAACAGCTTAAAATCATAACCAAAGATGACTTCTGCCCCATCTCAAGTTCCTGAATTAGTGACTGTCTGGCTTTATCAGAGGAGCTTTCCAGTGCACGCCATGAGCAGGGAGAAATCAAAACATAGCATCTATTATTATCACATCTAATGGGCACATGGACATTGTAAGAGTGCATTCTTTGCACAATTATATATTAGAAAGATAGAATTATGATAACTTACATGCACAAGTATTTAATGACAGGTCTATTAGAGGTTGTCTGATTGTTGGACTGTTACGAAATTGTCGACTTATGTCTATTTGAATTTTTCAAGTATTTTAAGTGCTGATGTTGAAGTAACAAGTTATTAAAGTCAGCTAAGTGAAATAAATTAATTATACATCATCATAAATTATGTAAGTCATGTTGCACAGCCTCTAATGGAGCCAAAAATAAGCAGAGAAGGAGCACAAGTAATGTTTATCGATCTGAGAAAACATGTAAAGTAACAAATTACTGATAATGAAAGTTATATATAATGTGCTTGCACTTACACTTTATGGCACATTACATTTATACTGTTAATGAGAAGAGATACAATGCATCAGTAAGCATTACGTGTTCTTCTCAGCATGCTCATAAAGCCTCATGGATGCCTTCTAAAGCCTGCACCCTTTTACAATAATGCACTGTGAACATGGTTATAGAAACCTTCTCTGTTCCATTGTGTTTAATGGGATTATTCAGATTAAATATATGGAGATATGGCTCATAGAGCCGTTTCCTGTTTACTGCAGAACCTTTATTCAACCCCTTTTCTTCTCCTTCTCCCTCTCCCTCTGCTTCTTCTCAAAAGATTTCAGTCAAAATGGCGTATGGCTTTATCTTCAGTTATGTTTGGATCTAAATGAGTGAAATATACACGTGCAATTTAGGATTCAAGTATTTGCTAACTACTGTAAGCACATTTGTGTAGGCTCAAATTGCCATGTACTAAAACAAGAAGTGACACTAACTTGCAATCTGAATGTACTTATTCGTCACCTCTCTGCACAACTCCTTTTTGTGTATATTTTTATTTGAGGTCAAAGTTAAGATGTCCAAGAGCTGAATGATGTCGCTGCATATTACCTAGAGATGCACCAATAACAGGTTTACAAAAAGGAAAAGTACTGTATCAAGTAGTTTGAGCAATGCAAGTGCCAGTCCAAGTGCTACTCAATTTATAGTCCTTCATGCCATCGAGTGGCTGGCTCTTTTAAAACACAGCACACAGATTAGCTATGCTGCAGAGAGCTGGACGGTCAATAAATATTAACTTCACACATAGCAGCATTTCAATTGCTCACATCAGAAGATATTTCCTGCCACGTTAAAGTGACAGTGTGTTCAAGCCATTATTATGCATTTTGATGACGTTAGTGATCGGGAAAGTCATGTCAACTAAATGTCATGTCAGTAATGCACTGTAAATGCTGCCATCATTTCTGCCTGAAGTTCCCCTGGACACAGCTCATTATTAAAGGTTAACACTTTTTTGTCCGCAACTTGACTCTTATTTTCATAGCTTTTGTAATAAGTCCTATTGTTTATAATGGCATTTCACTCACTCAGTGTTGATATGATGGAAGCAATGTTCCCTGCCTTTTTCACTTCCTTTCCATTTTCTTCACTGGATGACTGTCGTGCACAGTGGTTGATATTAGAAGTTCAAGTTTCTGTGTCCTGCTTAAGGGCAGTGGGTACTGAAGGATGAGAAAATGGCAACACTACAGAGGTAGAACAAATATGAACCCCAGCACTAAGGGTTTTGGCTGCTTGTCAACTCCATAAACATTTAACTGTACACAATTAATAAGAATGTAAAGCAGGATTTGACTCCAGCCCCTTTACTACTGGTGCATATCTAACAGCAGCACAGCCTATATAGTACTGTGGCTAAGTTCCCACCCAATCCCTCCCATTGCAAGACTCACAGACCGACCCACAATCAAGTCCCGGTCATCGATCAAATGTGGTCAACATGCTGCAGGGCCAAAGATGTCCTTTCCTCCTCAAAATGGCTTCTCACAAAGTTACTAGATAGAGATAGAAAGAGAGAGAGAGAGAGAGAGCTGTCCTTTGTGGGTTTTACCTGTGTCAGACACCTCCTCTCCCCATGTTCTGTTCTGTGTGATTGGGCCCTAGTCTCCATCACTCATTGCCATCCAGACCTCTACTCTGTGTGTGTGTGTGTGTGTGTGTGAGTGTGTTTGTGATGGTCCGCTTATCTTTGATGAAATCCGTAAGAGGGTCTCTTCATCACCCTGCCAGACTCACGGGGCCACAAAACCCTGTCAGTTGGGTTACACACAGGGCATATGAGTTGTAACTATTCTGCAAAAAAGGACTGCATGCAGAAATACACGCACACATACAGACACACACATACATACAAATTATAGTCTATTCCCAACAAGGAGGTGAAAGGAGCATGTGAGTGACAACGGCTTTATCCAAGGATTTGTCCAGATTGAAGAAAATACCACAATTCAACCCACGGGTACGCTGATGTAGGCAAAAGCAATTCATCTCAGATTAGCCCAGTAAGGCTTTCTAGTAGATAACTGATACTACAATTTTAATTGAAGCTTCAGGCATTTTGGGAAATATCCTTCTTTGATATCTCACCCTGATTAAGATGATCAATCAAACCTCTGTGCATCCTTTTACATTCTTTTTAGGATGACTTTGTAACATCTGTCCAGGGACTCCAGATGAAAAATGGCTTTGTAGCTAACTACAAATGTGCACCATCCCTGATTTATTAAACAATAAATAAATAAATCTGCTCAAGAGTGGTCCAGGATGTTTGGACTAGCTTTGAACAAAAGGCAGGGGAAACTGTTAGCCTAGCTCCTTTAAATGTGAAAAAAGTGCAACTAACTCTAAAGATGTCTTAATTACTTAAATGTTTGAATGTCTTGTTCTGTTGTATCTAGTTAAGTGAAATAGAAGTGTAAAGGAATATCATTGGAACCATTTGTTAGCTTTTTTTTATGTAAGTTCCATTTTGAAAAGTGATAGTTGTCCTGTATGCGAGGACTAAGTACGGTGGTTCTGTTCCGTGAAGAGTTGCTAAATTAGATGTTCGTCTTCTGCGTGTCTGAGTTAGTCAGGCCCTACAGACAGTTAACTGGCATTATCAGCAAAGCGTTGGTGTAACCAATAATGACGACTCTGTTCTGTTCAATGTTCCCATACCAGTGAGAGAGCAGGCACAAAAGCAGAGCCCATAAACTGATACTCCAAAATGGAATGCAGCTTTTTTTTATTAATGTTAACACTATCCGCGTGCTAAGAAATGTCAACATGTCTGGTGTGAAAAAGCTCAGTTTAACCTATGTGAATGTACATGCTTTTAGTACTGCAATCATAGTGGTATTAAAATCTTTCAACACAAATAAGCAAACACACATACACACATGGCTGACTGGGCACAGGTTGAAATAATTTTTTAAATATGTTTTCCCTGCATATAGAGGTCATTCACTGCTTGACTTCCAAACGATGCCTGTGTAAGTGCATGTGTGTGTTCTAGTTTGTGAGCGAGTGTGCTTTTGTGTGCGTGTGACTAATGGCTTTAGTAATGCTAAACCACATGGGGCTCGTCTGCAGGTTATGAATAGAAAAACTCCTCTGCAGCTATTTGTGAGCAGGCTAATCAATTTGGTTCCACCAGGCACGTGAGCTCTATTCTCAATCAACCCATGTTCATCATCAAATTACCTGATGCATTTGCATAATATGATACAGTGTTTGGAATAATCATTATGTGCATTGTTTGGTGCTAATATGCTTCTCCCTCTTTTCCAACAGTGAGTAGCGTAACCAATTCCTGCTAAGCATACAGTTACGCAGCAGATATGCTAACCAAAACATGTGGACACCCAAACAATCCACCCATATGTAAACGTGTCACTCCATCATTAATTTGAATCTGCCAGTTTATTCTCATATAATAGCTGGTATTCAAATAATGGCCAAGAGTAAAATCATGCTAGGGTGTGGCCAGCATGACTAGTCCAGTTGCAAAAACATTGAGAGGGGTGGAATTACCAGTACTTTAACAGCTAACATGGTAAATTTAGTATGTATACATCTCCACAGCACTAATTCTATCAGAGAAACAGACTCATGTCATACTCATCACTCCGCTGCTTCAGGTCTCTTTTTAACACAACAGCTGATTCTCTAATCAGTAATGCTAAGTCGCCATCAGTGAAACTGAATACTTAATGCAGATGTTTCACGTTAAAAACCTGCTTGGGATAATGTCATTTGAGTTGCTGGAAGGCTTTTAATGTGAAACTTCTATACAGGAAGTGTTGAGTTTCACTGATGGTAGCTTAACAACAATTGCAAAATGGTAAGGTAAAGGTAAACATGGAGGAAGTTTGCATTGGTTTTGCATCAACAGCAAATTAAAACAGGAGCAGATCTTAAAATGTGAAGGCATATACAACATATATGGGAGAAATTAGAAAAAGGCCTGCATCTTATTTACTTGTCTCCAGCCAGCGTCTGAGAAATTACAGTAATAATTATAAAATATTCAATGTCTGAAATCAAATACTCCATCTATAGTGTCCCAGCTGAGCAGACTGGTCAAACAGAGACATCTACTGGTCAGTAGCGGCCAGTGCAGGGCTGGTCCCATCTGAGTCAGTGGAGGCTTGGTATGCAAGAGTGTGTGTTGTTAAATTCATAATAAAACATACAATGTTTATGTGTTTGCCTTCATATCTCACACTGCCAGATATCTGAAGGCAGAGCAGGTTGGCTGCATTTAGCCTGAAGGCAACTAGATAGGAACTCGTCTTATTGGACCCTTTAGACAAAACCTGTCTCTGTGTGTGTGTGTGTGTGTGTGTGTGTGTGTGTGTGTGTTTTGGGTACTGTGTGTGTGGAGAGTCCAGCCATTCACACATAGACTTGTGTGTACTGTTTCTGTTTGTCTGGATCACTCACAGCAATATTAATAACAACTCACGCTCACATAACTCTCTCTCTCTCTCTGTATTTGAAAGATAAGCTGAGCCGATGTATTCTGTCATTAAATTAGCTCTCTTTGTCTCTTTCTCCCTTTAATTCTCACTGCTTCCTTCCTTCTCATCATATCCATCCTTCCTTCCATTGTTCTGTATATTTGCTTCCTTTCTTTCTTCATTTCCTGTTAATCCTTTCATTCATGATGTTCTCCCTTTCCCATCTGTCTTTTTTTCATCTGACTTTACTTCTTTCTCTCCTTCCTTCACTTCATTGGTTTCTTTGGTTCCTATATATTTCTTCCTTACTGTTTTCTTACCTTTCCAACTTACCTCTTCTACCAATTCTTCTCTCCCTTTCTCACTTATTTTTTTAAAATCCTCTTCAATCCTCTATCTTTATCCTTTCCTCTGTCCTTCCTTTCACTGTTGTTTTTTTCCTTCTCCTTCCTTGTCTTCTTTTGCCCATTCCTTTTTCACCTCCATCTCCTCATTGCTTTGATTCCCCCGCCATCCTTCATTTTGATTTTCTTTTTAATTTCCTACTTTTTTCTTCCCTCCTACCATTTTTCCCCTCCATTGTCACTTCCTTGCCACATCTGACCCATTTTCCTCCTTTGTCCTTCAATTTTAAATTTTTTCCATTATTTTTTCTATGCTGTCCCACTAACTTCGCCACCCTTCCCTTCCTCTTGCTTCTCTCCTTTTTCTGTACATTTCCCCTGCCCTCGCCCCTTTTTTTTCCTTTCTTTGATTACTGCCTCCACCCTCCTCCCAGTATGCAGCAGCGCTCCCATCAACATGAAGGTGCAGCATGTGAACAGCAGTGCTCTGGTGGTGCGCTGGGCTCGACCGGAGGTCACCTACCACCCGCCCATCCTCCACTTCCTGGTGTCCTACAGCTGGACGGCCCACGATGACAGCTACGAGGAGACGCACCTCACCGATGCCAAACACAAACTGGTGAGACTGGGGGGGGTCCAGAGCCGGTAGCGGGATACTGGGTTGCAACAAGTGCTGAATCAAACACATGACATAACACGTGATTGCTTCTCACATTGCTGGACTGCAGGGATAACAAAGACGTGTGAAGATGTTTTGTTTAGTATTTGTGAGTTACCTTATTGTTGCATGGCAAAGCAGCTGAAAAGTGCAGACTCGTTTGAAAAGGCCAACCTTGACTTATGTTGCATTCAGGAGCTGAGAGGATCTGAAATGCAAGGTATATATGAGAGTTTGCTGCTGAACAGTACTGTGTTGACGAGCTCTCTCTATGCAAATGATACACACATAAAAATGCTGCTGTTATAGTGTGATCTTCTTCGTTCATAGCTGATTGCAGTATAGTGACTTTAATGCATTAGTATCTGATCCTGTCTCAGAACCAGACCAGTGTGTCTGTCAACATCGCACAGCAGGAATTTTTGACAAACAATAGAGAGTTTAGTTAGAGGATGGATGTATTTAGGTAAATTGTAGACTTACCTAGGGTTATCCATAAATCTCAGTAATGAAAAGTAACTGGATTGTTGTTTCTAATTTTAAAAAACTTTTTATACACTGATGGGTTAAGCTTAAATAATTTGAAAAAAACAGAGAGGTTGTTGTACTGTGATGGACTGCATGTTAAAGAAACCATATTCAACTTCAGACGGCTCTCCTATAGAGGCAAGACAACCGTAGAAATATTTGGTGAATAAATGGTGGTGTGCTGGAGAAGAGTTTGTGCTTTTTAGATCCAACCATGTACCCAGACCTCCTCCCTGTGACTTCCGTGCAGTATAAGAATGTCACACCTCCTAGATCATAAAAACCCTTTCCTGTAATCAAAATCCATTTCCTTCAAATCATATTTAGCAAATAAAATGAGTTAGATAAACTCATGTTTTGAAGGAGATGGAGTTGCAATCATTATAGTGTCAGTTACTAAAGATCTGATAAAATCAACATCAGTGAATAATCATAGCTTTTACACAGAAAAGCAGAGCTTGAATCCCATTCAGCCAAGCAAAGATGCCAATAATCCACACGCAGTGCCCCAAATATGTCTGCATCTACAACAATCCAACAACCCAGATTCAGAAAATGCTATCTTTGGTGTGAAACAGTGCAACCCAATAAGACTCTGCATTCATATTTGTAAATGATATCACTATGTATGGGAAGACATAAAAATGCACATTGGCATAAGTGCTTCAGCGTGTCAAATGTAAGAAAAAATCTATGCATTTAAAGGCACATGCAGTCTCATGGCATGTTTTTTTACACCTGGCAGTATACTGTAACATATTAGGAAATCACCAGTATGGACAAGATTTTCTTAACATCAAATATGTGCACATATAACAAGCTCAGTGCTTTAAATCCTTCTTTGAGGGAGCTTTTTACACACACTCATTTCCCCTCTCATTCCACACAAATACTTGCAGTATTTCTCTGATGTGCTTCCTTGGCCTGGTTTGCGTAAGGAAAAAAAACCCAGCTCTGTTCAGATTTTACTGACTCTTCGCTGTCAATAGCTGTGTTTGTACTGCCATATATTCCACTGAGATACAGAAGAACAATGAATGCTTTCAGTTCTTCCTCACACGCAGCACAGATGTCCACAGATCTGTGTGCCTCATCACACCACTGTGTTTTATGCTTTGTGAGGAAGTCCATGTGTGAAGTCTGTTTCAGCGGAGTTTATTTCAGCTTCCAACCATGTCAGTCCATGTCCTTTCTAACACTGAAATCAAGCAGCAGCCGCGGCTGAATAATGAATGAATTGTGAATAATGAATAGTGAAACCAGTGCTTGTATGTTTCGTACTACAGTTCATGTAACAGCCACTAGACATTGGTTTCCAGAAATGGAAATTAACTGGGGGAAAAAAAACAGATTATTCCTTGAAAGCCATTGATTTTGTAAAAATAAAAACTAGAATTTGGATAATGGCTGGTCTCAAATAAAGGTCAGTGGGAAAAAGAAGAATAGAAACTACTACCTGCTCTTCAATGGAATAACAGAGTAGTCATATTCACCACTCTGTGGCTTTCTCTTTTTAACAAGAATGTTGTGCTCCCCTAGTGCTTTAATTCTTGAGATTTTAGTTCTGATTCATTTGGTGATGTCTGTTATTCCTGTACAGCAAATGTGTTTCAATAATACAGCTCCCAGTTATTGCGGCGGTCATTAAAGGATAGGCTTTCTTAAGTCTATCTTAATAACACACCCATATGCTACGTGCACACTGAAAGAACTGTTGGTTGCTCTAAGTAGAAGTGGGTAATATGTACAAAACCCTCTACTGTGATATATGTCATTTTGTATTGCATTATCCATATACATTATGATATAGTACATTTTCAGTTAAATTAACAAAAAAATAACTACAAAAAGGCTTCAGTGGTCTAATACATCTAGAAATGTTCAATGTTATGGCTTAATCTATGGTGGTTGACAAATCTATAAAGTCTCACAGTATTTACCATGTATCATATTGAGTAACCCTGGCTGTAATTTTTCCTCCTCGCCATACTGACTATGCAGAGATTACTTTCTGAAGAGACTACTACTGAATCCACAGTCCTTGTTCTGTGCAGAAATTCATTCTGAAGTTGGACAGAAGCTAATGTGAGGCTTCAGCAGAGTCTGACAGAGTCTGAAGTGTGCATCTTCCAAACGTAGTTTTTTTTTGTACAAAATCCCCTCTCTCTGTTTCCTGGGCAAGGTATCTAGCTGAGCCACAGCAGAAGCATACACTCTTGTAGTCTCATGTATGTTTGTTGCTAGGACAAAATACTGGCAAAAAACCTGCATACGACTGCCAGGACAAAGATACTCACTCAGTTTGGCCAACCTCAGACTGCTGAAATATGATTTAATGTTGGGATGAATTTTGAAATGCATATTTACACAGGAGTGTGGATTTTGTTCCTGCATTTTTTACAGTGTAGTTTCTCTACGAAGTAGTCACCTGTGGACGGCCAGCATGGGTGTAAGGAATGAGTACAGCACCCAATAACTCTCTCAATGTACATATGGCATGTGTGGGGTGTATTACGATAGACTTGAAAAAAATCTGGACATATCCTTTACAAGTCAACCTTTCCTGTATGTAGATGTTACATTAAAAGCTTTCCACAGAAAGGTTTGATTATATTTCCTGAACCACTGGCAGGATTTTAATATGAAATAAATGGAGGAGATGATCAAACATGGTAAGTGTTAGATCAGAAAAGACCAAGGAGGCTTCACAGAGAAATATAATAAAGTATGCTTTCAAAATAGGGAGAATTAGGAGTAGACCTGTCTCTGTAGGTCTGGTTCTGCGTTCATTTGAATAAAGAAAAAGACCCTTACTATTAATGATCATCTTTATAATAATTATTTTATTAGGGCTTAAAAGTACAAACTATTGTGTTAATAGCACCTCTTAATCTCCCATCCCAATTTTGCATGTTTTTCATGATGGTATTTGGCAACTTTGATACGGTACAGGCCATGAAAAACCTAAATGGGTCACACCAGAGTCCAGGTTCCAGATCAGCCAACCATCAAACTGATCATCAACCAATAATCAGATGATTTCCCCGAGGACCAACTCACATTTACATAACAAAGCACTCTATATTTGTAACTGTAGCTGCTATTTGTCCTCTTTTGCTTCTTTCTTCCCGCCCTCCCCTCTTCTGTCCTTTATTCCTTTCTCCTTTCCCGTCTTTCGCTTTTTACTCCCCCTACTTCCCCTTCCTTCTTCTGCAACCGCTCCCTGCTGATACATTGCAAGCTGAAAACACACCACCCACCGCCCCGGCCTTCAGCCATATGTTATTTAGTTAACTTGATAAATGGACTAACCTTATCACTGTAATACACTTCACATATGACCATATTTTAATGATCTGGTATATTTCCACGGTGTGCAGATATCACTGTCCAGATGGGTTTTTGATTAGACAGGGAAACCGTTTTGAACACAGCTAGCCAAGTCAACTTTATTTGCTGTAATTGTAAATTATGACAAGAATATTTTGGACTGGGAGGAAGCATGAGTAGTGTGTGTGTGTGGGTGTGTGTGTGTGTGTGTGTGTGTGTGTGTGTGTGTGTGTGTGTGTGTGTGTGTCTTATTTCAGAAGTATGGAGGATTTTACATCATCAGAAATATGACTGTGACGGCCTATAAATAAATAAATTGTTTTGGGACAAAACTGTTTTGACACGCACCAAATAAGCACTGATTGCATCATTAAAAATGTTATTTTGTTTAAAAAAGGCACATACATACACATACAGCATTAGCAAACTACAACTTATTATGAGAAAATAGGTCAGCAGAGGTTTTAATAAAGTAGTTATTAATATGTCTGAGGACTAAAGCTTTTGATCAAAAACACACACATGCCAACAGACACACACACACACACATACACACAAACCAAGCAACATCCTCCATCAATTCCATTACAAATGGTCTCATCAGGAGCCAAAATGAGCTATGAGAGAAGGCTGTGGAGCAGACAGGAGGTTCATTCCCTTACATTGTGGTCTGCCGGCCGGCTAGCGGAATACTAATTCTAAGCTGGAGGGGGTGCAGGGCTGCCAGCCTGTGCAAAAAGCATGACCTTGGGCCAGTGGCTCTGTGGGAAAATAGGAACGACAGCAAAAAAGGGATCAGAGTGCCCCCTGGCTGTGGAAGCAGCATCGGCTTACAAAACTGGGAATCTGCTATGATGAGAGATGGAGGGAGAGAAGTGGAGAGTGTTTTATTCTCCTATCATTAACCCAAGAGACTATCCCTCCCTCTGAAATCTACTTCACTCTCCTTCACCCTTCCTCCTCTTCCTCCCCGGGGCTCCCCCCACCCACCCTTCCTTCACACATTTTTTCTGCCTCTATCTGTCAGGCCTTTGATTCTGCTCTTATTCCTCATATCCTCCCTTGACGCCTCTATCTAGGTCACAACAGGGACTTACATGGCTTTGGGAGCTCCAAATCCCACACACACCCCTTGTCACAATCAGTGGAGAATCCCCATGTAATAAAACGCTCTGGACTATTTTATGGCCCATACCACTTGTGAAGAAGGGGGAAACAGGTTCCTAACTGGACTCAGCAGAGAGTGGGGGTGGGGTATAGATAAGATATTGGTGTAATGTGATGGAAGCTCATCATAATTACCTTCTTATACACTAGCCATCTGGAGTCAATGGAAATTTTGCCCAGTCCTAGAGGAAAATATGTAAACTATGATTATAGAAATTTCCAGGCACTTTAAAGATGTCTTTGAGAACCCATAGGCCCCCTGAGTGAGGCTGTAGAGCCAAAGAGGCTGTAGAAAAGAGACCTCTAATATAACCTGTGGAAGGCAAGTACGTTTATCTTGTTTGTGAACACATGAAAAAATAGATAATAAGCTGCATTCAGTGACTGCTTGCAGCATCTCAAAGGCCTTGTCCTGTTAGCAGGGTTGAAAAGGGTTTGAAAATGGTCCGATGACTTGATGGTCAGAAACACCACGGTGGCTCTTTAATCCTGGGCCTAAATCATTCTGGACACCCACAGAGGAAATTTCTGTCAATGTTCTCTTTTGTCTTTTGTCTCTTTTGGAAATACAGGAAATAATGCAGTTTACCATAAAAAGCTGGGCATATATTATGTTAAGACTCCAAAACTTGCACGACAAGCCCACCATCCCTTTAAATGTTAAGGTGTCCACATCTCAAGCTCATACATAGTGACAAAATGACCATAAAATTGATCCAACACCTCTCTAATAGAGTTTCAACAAAAATGGAACATTTTTTGAAAGTGTGTGTTCACCATCTTAGTTTAGCTTGCTAACATCATGCTAATTAGCACTGAATATAAAGTACAGCAGAGGCTGATGGGAATGTCACTAGATTTGCAGGTATTTGGTTATAAACCAAAGTATTGGACAACAAGATATTTTGATGTGATGATGGCGCTGGGTGAAATGGCATTCCATCTGATAGTTGTTGATTCACAATATTTGTAGAGTTATTCCAGTTTGGACCAAAGCAATGTAAGTGATTGACCAACCCGCAGACATTGTCATTCCTACAACTTCATTACTATTGTTTTTTCCACTTTTTCATCCATGTACAGAGGCACTGCCTCACCAAACACCACTTTATTTCATCTTTGGTGTTTTACGTTTCCTTATTCTAAACAAACAGAATGGCCAGAATGTCTGTTTATACTACCATCTGTAGTCTTATTGCAGCAGTAATGATGTAGTCATGATGATGTATGATGATGATGATGATGTATGTTTATTTAAACACAAAAAATGTATGAGTGTAAAAATAGAGTAATGGTGCAGATCAGTTCTGTAAAGGACAGAGCGATGTGATTCCAGACCCCTCAGACATTGCGTTTGTTTATCAGCTGCTTTTGATGCTACTTTACATTGAAGCCCTGCGATGTTTACACAAAACCTTTTGATTTACTCAATCTTTGCCACCCATCCGTGTGAGAGCAGCAGTCAGCTGGAAGCGAGAATTCTCCACAGCTTTGGTGTGAACAGCAACACCCGAGTCTGACAGAGCACTGCCTTCTCATAAAAGCTATCAGTTGCACGTCAGATTTCCGTACAGTCCCATGGTGCATTTGTTGTGATAATATCTAGTTCCATCTGAATACATGATAGAGATTAAAGGAGTCGTGTGGCAATTCACAGCAAGGGTGTAAAAACTTATAATTAACCCAGTTCAACTTTCAAAATGAAAAAAGTATTTGTTTTTATTAAAGGTGATACATGCCTCATTCTAATATCAGTATATCATTACCACATCAGCAGCAATGTTGCACCGATCAGTGTAAATAATGCAGGTGTGAAAGAAGGAAGTCGCACACTCGTAGCCATGATGTATTACCTGCATGATGGCTTGTCACTACAAGCGACACCTCTGACATTAAACACAGTAATTTGATCCATTGTTCGGGTAAATATTGATTAGTGCAGCTTTAATGAGTGCCAAATGATTTTCTTCATACACGTTTTCTACATGGAGGAGGAAGGAAACAGGAAGGAATGTATAGGATTATTAAAAATGTGTCCTTAATTTGTTGAAAATTAAACAGGCTACCATATTAATAATAGAGGCTATCAAATGGTTTCTTTTACAGTAAATATACCATGGTCAAACTCTTATTTTGATAATGATTTGTCAGTTTAAAAACAGGTGATATAATGTGATGGTGCAGCAGACATACTTGGTCTAGTGTCTCCCCCTGACTGAACTGATTTTACCTCTTTCAAAAACCCCAAACACAGCAGAGTATGATATTTTTTCATCGACCTACTGTATCTTTGCACTTTGTAACTCAGCGTGGTTCTGATTATCTGCAGTGATAAAACAGCTTATGAAATCTGTGGCCAATAAATTTGTCAGACTCGATTAGAAAGCGAGACTAGTAATGTAATGAAATTGTCAAAAGAGAATGAAACAGTAGAGTAATAAAGTCAGAGAGTCCAATATACTATTAAAACAAGTATATTCTCTTAGTGGTATTTTCACCCACTCATGTGATGGAGATGAATAGCAGAGATGGCAGCATGTACAGTACATGATATCTTTTTTTATTCAGCCGATCCAAAGCATCATTAATTCTTTATATTAACTGGTTTGGGAAGCTTGACAGAGGGGTTTTACATGATGAGAGAGACTTTATGAGACTGGATAATTTGGCAAATACCCCAGTGCTGATTCCAATATTTTCTATTTAATTGAGTGATGGTGAGTTTATGAAGGTGAGCCAATGGACTTAAGGAGGACAGGCTGTGATTGCCCATACTAAGGCAGTCAAGACTGTGGATGCCAGTGCTGTTAATGATGAGCAGTCTTGTTGTGTTGCTAGATGATAAGCATGCAGAGAGAAAGTTTTTCGAGCATGGACAATCATTCTTGACATTTGGGAAATGTATATGAGAGATAGAATCTTAGCTCAAAGGTCCACTCCTCCAAGTTTCTTAGTTGTGAACAGAGACAGGGGGTCAGCATTTCCCCACATACAGTATACAAAAACTTTGTTTTCACATGACTCATGAGCCACATTAGGGCATGTGATTTTACCTGAGTATCTACCTGTACTTCATAAGGAGAACACCAGACTACACTGGTCTACCTGCAGACCAGGCTGTAACACTCTAGTCTGGTCTGGTCTCAACGTTGGTCCCAAGTTTTTTTCTGTTGTTCTGCACTCTTGGTGTTGATTTTGATTTATAGTTGAAGCAGGCACATTCGACGCCACTTTAAAGGACATTTAAAAGTAGATGGATGAATTAACACCAATCAAATCCAGTTGATCTATCCCCTAAAGTTACCTACACCACGCACATTTCATATAAATCCTCTTCCCTACATCCAAAAACGAAAACAAGCGTCAGAATGCCCCCAACCACCCCCCAATATAGACTTGCTGTCCTGTAACTGAATGAACATGACTTATGATATGAACTTAGAGGGCCTTACTGATTTTGTATGTTTGTTTGTTGTGTGTATTTCCCAGGAGGCCGTCATCTCTCCCGTCTCCCCTGATGTGCTGTACCTGTTTCGAGTCCAGGCCGTCTGCATGAATGACATGCGCAGTGATTTCAGCCAGAGCATGCTCTTCAGAGGTAACACAGACACACACACACACACACAAACACACATCTGTTAGACTTCAAGTGCTCATGAATTGCTGCCACATTATCTCTAATGTCATCATAAATGTCAATATTAGCATCAGTACGTATCTCTTTCATGTACACAGCCCTCTCTCAACCTGCTGTACGTATTGTCTTACATTTGTGCAAACAGTATTAACAGCTGCAGGCAGAAGGAAAAATAACAGAGGAAAGAAAAGCAAAACACTATAAGCAAGCAGCTGAAATGCAGTGAGACGTGTTCATTTCATGTAACTACATTCAGTTCATTGGCCGGCTCATAAAGTATTCAGCGCCGTGTATTAACATTCTGTCATGTTGTGATTAATGAGCTTACAGTGCACTCATGGATGTCTTATAAACACCCCTTCAAGTGTCGCCTGATTGTCTTTCCTGTGTTTAACTGTGGATTATCCCGTTTTCTTCTTCCCTTCGTTTCAGCAAACACCACCAGGATCTTTGAGGGGACGAGGATCGTGAAAACTGGAATGGTAAGGGAAGCAGAGGTGAATCCCTACTACTGTCTTTTCACTTTTTATCCAGCAGAGAGCAGTGTCTGTGTTAGGAAAAATGCATCAAAATACAAATCCCTTTGTACTTTTCTGACACTTTGGCAAAACATCAAATCAGTCAACTTGAGGAGGGCATCATTTTATCAAAATTTCATCACACGCAACTTAAAATAAATTCCGGGTCCTTTATTTTGCTCGTCCTTGACTTTGTCACTCGTCACTTCATCACTCATAAACAAAGGTGATAGAAATAGTTGTGTGAAGAATGGAAAAAAAAGAGCTCGAGAGAAATGTTCACACCAATTTATTTACACACCCCCACACACCTGGCCAATCGCTGCAGACAATGGGCGAGTTTGTGGCAGCGTCGCTTTCTAACATGACGCAGCCCCCAATATTTTGTTTGACAATCCGACAAGCAACATCGATGGAAACGTACTGATATTACATCATTACAATAAAGTAATATCTACTTGTGACCCCCCAACACAGTTTATGGCCTTACTGTAGATATGAATTGATGATATGATATGAAAGAGTTTTCTTGAATGAAATGAAATGAATGAAACTTTCTGTTTGCAGTTATGTGTGCAAGTCACCAAAAAGGTCAAATCATCCAGTATTTCATTAGATAAAAGCCAAATTTAGAGGAAAGTGTAACAGAAATTAAAAATTTTCCTGGAGACCCCTCAGATTTATTTTGGGCTCCCCTGAGGGGCTCCTGTCCCAGATCCAAACTGAAGGACTGAACCCTTAAATACATCCGAAGAGGTTAAACTCCTCAGTCAATAATGTCTAAGCTGACTGAGGAGGAAAAACAACAAATGATTTCAAATTCTAATCAGTAAATTGTTTCTTCATCAGCCGACGGTGTCTCCAGCCTCCTCAGCCGACATGGCTCCCATCTCTTCTGGCTCATCCACTTGGACCTCCTCAGGCATCCCCTTCTCCTTCGTCTCCATGGCGACTGGCATCGGCCCGTCATCCAGTGGCAGTCAGGCAACGGTGGCATCGGTGGTGACCAGCACTTTGCTGGCTGGCCTTGGCTTCAGCGGCGGGGTCATCTCCTCGTTCCCCAGCTCTGTTTGGCCAAGCAGAGCTCCGACCCGTAATCCCACGTCCACACGCCAGACTACCGATGCCACCGAGCCTGTCAAAGACACCGCCGCCTCTGCCCCTGCTGTCACAATGGCCGTGGCCAAAGACAACGGTGAAGCTGGGGGCGAGGACAGAGAAAACAGCAAGGGTCAAGGAGAGGATGGAGAGAGGGAAGGAGAGGATAAGGATGAAGATGAGGAGGAGGAAGAGAAAGAGGAGAAGAAGGAGAGGAAGGGATCAGGAGGTGCGGGCGAGGTGGGGAGGAAGGACAACGGCAAAGCGGTGAATGAGCCGCCCAGCGAGACACCGGATGCCACGGCGAAAGAGAAAAAACAGACTGAACCAGACCCAACTAACATGCCGCCTGGTGTACAACACCAACTAAAGGTGTATACCCATAATCCACTTGACACTGACACCACTACCATCACAGACGTGGCAGCATTCCCAGCCTCCAAGGACCCAACAGCAACCCTCAGGCCCAGCACAGGAGGGGGCAAGAAGCACTGGCCTTTCTCCATCCATACTGGTGAGTCCGCTAATGTGCTGAATCCTCATGTCAACTAGCTTTGCTGCCTTGTAGAGCAAGAACAAGAAAAGTGGAATTCGGTGAATTTGCAGCTTTCCCCTTCTTGTACTAGTGTGATCACTTGACAAGAAAGAATTTTCCAACTCGTTTGGTGACACTAGCTGTTGTGAGCCAAGTTTGTTTTTCTTCCAAATGTCCATAATCTAGAAAAATCTTCTTACATGAACATAAAATGATATAACAGGTTAAGGTCCATTGTGCTTGACAAGGACTTCAAGCCGCTCTCCAATCAAGGATCCAACGAGGCCAACAATTTGAAGGAGTCCTTAAAAAATTCAATAATTCATCCAAGTGTTTAATATTTATGTCTGAATCAGATAACATCCCACCACCGTGAGGTTACACTGACTAAACAGTCACATCAAGTGTTGGAAGAACTGAAACCGTGTATGCCCTCACAGATTTCATGCACCTCAGTGTGATGAGGGAGTGATACCTGGGGTCTCTTTCATTCAAATAAGTAAGTAGTAAGTAAGTAATAATACCATGGTGTGACATAGAGCAACATAGCCTCTCTTTATTCACACAGCAATGTTTGTGAGATCATGATCAAAATTCACTATTGCTGCTATTTCATTTTAGTGGAAAGTAACAGGAAAATGTTGAAGAGTGGCTGCTTTGATCACAATTTCAGTGAAATGTCAGTGTCATTGAAACTGAGAGTGGAGATTAAGTAAACATTGTAGCCTATTTATGCTGCTGCTCTGTGGTGTAAGTGAAGCCACGACTAAGAAACATGTATCAAATACAGGTCAACAGCTTATGGTTTATCTGTTTAAGAGTTGTTGAACATCAATAAAAGAGAGTTGGCAGATAGGTGAATGTGTTGTATGCAGGGTAAGAAGTGGAACTGGGCCTATATATCCAAAGGTCTTCATGTTCTGCAGGACTAATGTTGCAGTGATTGAGACTGGATGAATTCCAGTGATGTAAAGTGTTAATAGTTCCAGCAGGAGCTGAGAGCAGACCTAATGCTTTTCCCCTCCTTACTACCCCCCACCTCCCCCCGGCCAAGACTTTCAGCAGGGCACTGCATTAGCCAAGCCCACACCATGGGACATCAATTCAATTTCAAGTGCTTTGAAACAGACTAAGCGCAGACATTATTATGAACAAAAGCAATCTTCTGATATTCCCCGGAAATGGCTTTCTCAATCGCTTTGTCTAAGCACGTTTGGCAAATTTTACTCGGTTTGAGCTGGAGGGACTCAAGGGCAAAAGCTTAAAAGTTGTCGCACTACTTTGTAAAAGTGGTAACTGTGTACATTCTGCTCCGACTTTCTGCTGAAGCATCAGTCTTCAGCCCATTCAAACAACAACAAATCGCAGTTTTCATGGCAGAGAGACTTATCAAACAAACGTGTCCGGTTGTTAACGTGCAACTGCTAGCTACAATTAATTCTAACTTTTAGTACTAAACACATATACCAGATGTGTTAAGATGACATGCTTTTTTACATTGAAAAACCTGGATCTTGTTTCAACATTTTGGCCATCATTCCTATTGGGTTAGAAGAACATTTTACATTTTTATTATCATAGCTGACATCTGGGGACAGGGTGAATGCGCCAGGCCCAGCCTTAACTTAGAATCCAGAGCAACAGGACGAGCAACATGAGCAGTCAGATGACCAGACAGTGTAAACAAAGCACCAGTTTAATGGAAATGATCCAAACCTCTTATTTGGATGTGAGAATCAAAGTGAATGCACCCAAAATGTCTGTTGTACTTTATTGTACTACCTTTTAGAGAGAAATATTGTACTTTTTATTCCATTACATTCATCCAACAGCTGGAGTCAGTGATTACTTTGCAAATAAAGTTTTATATACAAAACAATATGACCAGTTATATATATTATTATTATATTATATAAAAGCAATGCTAGACCAGACTACTACCAACACTAAAGTGCTGATTACATGAATACACCTGTAATAATATTTCAATAATATAACATATAAAATATAACAGTCTGAAAGGGTCTATTCTGTATGATGAACTAGCTTGTTTATTACCACAGTCCACCTCAGTAACCTCATAGAGGTGGTGTGATAGTGGAAAGTCACGCAGTTCTACTAGGGCCACACGTGGGACCCTGATTCAGCAGCCTGTGGAATTTACTGCCCCCCTCCCTTCCTCTCACTCCTCCAGTGCCCCTTCATTCCCTCTCTGCCTCTCCCTCTCTCCTTGCTCTGATCTGAGTGCTGGCCTACTTTCAGACATGGCGAGAGGAGATGAGGCTTGCAGGCTAGACTCAGCTGCAGGGGAAAGAAAAAAAAAGCCTCTGCTCCATTTATAGTTACGTGTGTGTATGGTGTGTGTGCTTGGTGTGTTAGTGCCTGTACAGTATACAGCTCACTGAAAATTAGTGACTAGCTGTGTGTGTATGTTATGTTTGCGTGCTGCTGGCAAGGGTTTATTTATTTATTTATTTATTTTTGGCAGACCGCCGTAATCGTAAGAGAAAAGCAGAAGGAAGGGAACAGAGGCGGGCAGCATCTCCTAGCTTTCCTCTGTGCATGTCTGTGTGTGAGTGTGGATGTAAGGAAGGAGGTGCAGAGTTAGTGGCGATGCAAGCCGGCCGTGGTGCAGTACAGGGGCCCGGCTTGGTGTAGCGTTTGGCTCTGGGCAAGCCGCAGATCGAAGGCCATGGGGGCCGGCGTCAGCTCCAGCAACATCACGGCTGCAGCTGCTGAACTGGGTAGGTGGTGGTGACGGTGCTCGTGGTTGATTCAAGGACCTGAAAGCAAATTGGATTTAACAAATGATTCATATTATCCAGAGCTGCGTGTTGTTTCGATGCAGGTATCTGGCTGCGCTCATTCAAAGAAAGTGCAGAGTGTGCAGGGCTCAGGGCAAGGACTGCGTCAGCTGGGAGCTGCTCTGTACTGATCTGTATTTATTTTTGATTTATTTGATGGTTTTTATTTGTGGCAGCACCCTCAGTATTTCAGTCAGATGAAGTTAAAGGAACAACCTTGTGTTTTGGGAAATATGCTTGTTTGCTGTTGTGCTGGAAATGTCTGTAATAAAGAGCTCACAAACAAGAGAGTGCGCTTTGGGCTTTATTGTCACACTTGCAAAGGAGGCAGTCACAGCCTTCAACAAAGTATCAAACTGAGAGCGCGCCTCTTCTTCTCTCAGGCCATTATTTATACAAGACGTGGTTCGGCCTCCCAGACCTGAGGGAATGTAACTCGTCACCATCAGACAGTGCTGTCCTTGCTGATATGCTCCAAGACAGCCTCACATACCTGCTAAATGAGTACACTGTAGCAATATGCTAGAACATTAGGTCACTGGAAGCTAAAGGCTGTATGTCTCTGTATTCTTGCCACTACAGCTGTCTTATCCAGCGTGAGATATTGATCTGTTCATCTCTGTGTGCTCAGTACAGAGATACAGTGGGCCCAGGATGTGTTTAGCCTAGCTTAGCAAAAAAGCTGTGTCCCAATCCCACTTCAACATGAACATGAGTAGGACATTAGACAAGATACGTTCCGACGGATGTCAAACAAACTCTGGAATGCTTCTGCAATATAATATATAGGAATCCTAACATGGGGAGAACAAAATGTTTGTCCAGTGCTTTCATACTTTTCTGGCCCTGTCTCACCACTGTCCACAATTAGATTTTTTCCCAGCTGTTAGCTGTTAGTTAGCTCCTCATTCCCTTTGTGATTTGTATTATTGAACAGTACTATACAGCAACAGCAAGTGCATTTATTCATCCTACTAATGTTTTTGAGAGGATTTAGTGAGTTTAAGAACATAGCTTCCTTGGTTTATTTTAGTAGGTCTGCCGTACTTACTGATTGTTTTCTCTGTTGATTTTTAGAAACAATGGAGCAATCGAAGCCGCGTAGCCAGGATTAAGAATGGGGATGTCTTCTTCTTACGTAACTAACAAGCTACATCCATGAAAAATAGCGACAGGAAAATGGAGGACCTAACATAGTTCACTTGTAACAATAATAATTGCTGATAAAAACAAACTTTAAATTCCAAACCTTTGGAGGGCCCTTGCCATGTTGGGGCCCTGTGTACTTACTACTACGCCCCTGGCAACCGCAACCCCAGCTTCTGTGCCAACTGTCCCTCTGTGGCCAGTGCCTGTAGACTTCATTTGTTCACCCCATTAATTTCTCCTTCTTTTTCTTCCAGACCGTCCCAGTACCGTTACCAACCTGACCCACAAGGCGAGGCCCGGGTCCGGGGCAGGGCTGGACCGTGTGGAGTGGCTGGTCCCTTTGGTGGTGGTTTCAGCTGTGACTTTCCTCTGCTTCGTGCTCCTGCTGGCTGTGCTCGTCTACTGGAGGTATCGCTTATGAACTACTTTTGAGTCTGTGGTTGCCCAGAGGCTGGAAAGGTTGACTGTAGGGTTGCATATGTGATGCTGCATTTGTTTTATGGTTGATGGTGGTGTGGTATATTAGAGATACTGAGGATGGGAAACATGGACACCAGCAGGGGAGTGCATGAGCTCGTGGCTGCTCACAGGCACCACAAACGTTTCAGTCTTTAGCTTTGATTAAACAGAGATGTGCACAGAATCAGCCTGCATCATGCTCCGACTGTGTCACAGCTTGCAGAGACGATCCTCTGCCCTTCTAGCCTGTGCATGTGTGTACACAGGGTCAGTGTCTGGAAAAGTCCCACTCTTTGAAATTCTCCCTGCTCCACCTGGTCTATATTTGCCAGAGCGGTTTGCGTCTCTGAAGTGTGAAATTCACTTTCAAATGTATACATGTATCTGTGTTTATCTGTATTTATGAATCTGTATTTATTGGATATTGGCCTAAAATGTATTTTTAGTGACACATTTCATTTGTTTATGACTTTGTCTTCACACATTGACACAGGAATCCTGCTGTGTTCATGGGTATTTGTAATTGGTGAGAGAGAGAGAGAGGGAGAGGGAGTGAGAAGGACAAAAGCAAGGGAGGGAGGGAAGCAGCTTGGTAAACCTCCTATCTGTCCCCTCTGTCTGCTCTCTGGGATCACCGTCGCAGCAGAATTCATGATGCAGTTGTTCTCATTAACGTTATAGTTGTTCTTGAGTATTTAGTCGAGAAATAAATGAATAGAGAAATATTGCACCATGTACACCATCGTGTTTTGTAGTTTCTGTTTTTTTAAGCATGAGCTGAGTGCTAATAGTTTCGAAAACCATCTCCCTGGTAACATCAGGGTACATCACCAAACCCTGCTTGTAAACCTAAATGTGTGCAGCATTATTCTTACACTGTAAATACAGGAGGTAGGGATCTATATTACTGCATAAATTAGGGCCTTCTCCTTTTAATTAAGCTGATTAATTCCATTCTTTATTTCACCAGAACTGTATACACTCACTGCACAGCTTCATGGCAGGCTGAGAGTCACTGGGAGTCGTTTACTGTGAATCTGTCCTCTGAGTCATGGTGTCAGGGGATGCCAGACCTTTTGTTGTGTTAATTAAAGCTCAAAGAAATGATAAAAAAGACAAAGAGTATTACCTGAAACCTCCAGGGTGGCCTATTATAAGGAGAAAACTAGTTTTCACGATAATATTTAGCACAGTTAATAAGCTTTTTAGGTATTAAAATCCCACCCAAGAATTAACTAAATTTATCTTTTTGGAAATAATAATTTCCAGTTAAGGCAGAGACAAAACCAAGTCTAGTTATGATTTAAATATCTCATAGACACATTTTTCCGTGAAAGGTTTTAATCTTGATTTATTGATTTTTTTTCAGGCAAATTCTGGCAATGAAACCAGTGAGAAATTACACATGTAAATGTGTAATGCAGCTAAATTTTTCACCACTGTGTCTTTGATTCACTTAACTGACTTAATCAGACTGTTATGTTTTCACTATGTAACAATATTAGCACTACATAATTTACCCAAACAATATTTTGGTTTCATTCGTTAGCTGAGCAGAGGTTCTGTTTTTTATTTAGGGGATTGTGATTTCAAACTCAGAGCCAGTCACAGTCCAGCCTCTGGCTTCACTACAGCTTTGCAGGCTCCCGTGAGCTCCAGATGGAGATGCAGTGACATGACGTCTGATGTCTGACATGCACCAAAAGCATTAGAGGTGCTCTTAACTATGTACTTAAAAAACCCATTAAAAACTGTACTAGAAAAACAACAGTATCAGTTGTTTGTTCAAAAACATACTTGTAAATATAAAACAACAACATATGTACAAGCAACAAGTATATTTCACAGCTAAAATAAATTCTGCACAACAACAAATACAATCCTGATACTGCCTTGTAAATCACAGGATGATGGCTTTGTTCCCTCGTCTTGAGTCATTTTTCTGTCCACTTCCTGTGCATTAAACAAGAGCAAATACTCAAAATATCCTAAATTTTGCAAAAAGGTTCTTCTTCCTGGCTGAGAAGAATATTGTATAATGACTTTTCAAATATACGTTACACGATTACATTGCAGGACTTGCTTCAACCTGTTCTTCCTCCCGTCTTATCTCTGGAAGTGTAGACATTGCATTAGCATACTGATGCCATGCTGGACCAGAGTTATAGCAGCTCTGGTGATTCTGTAATCTTCTCAGAATTCACACAACACAACAGTTAATGGAAACACACAGAAATCCCATTTTCTTGCAGTAACTTTGGTAAATTGACTTAAATCTGTTTAGCATCTGGATAAAACCTCCAAGTGTATAAACGACCCTTACTAGTTCATAGAGGAACCTCATGGTGAGCTGACCCTGGTCCATCTTGTCAGACTGTATTAGACTGGCTTTAGTCCAAGTAGCAGACTGAATGTCTGAAGGAACCAACCACACCAAACAACCGCTGTGTCAGAAGCTCTAATGACCACTTCTAATATTCATTAATAACCAAAATGTCCAAACCAGCATCTATAGTTATACTGTAGATGTCAATTCTCCCTGTATGACTAAAAGATAATTTGATCACTGTGATGAATTATGTTTCACACCTCATCTTTAGCAGGGTTTCCCTGCTAATACAATGCAGGAAATACAATGCAGGAAATTTTACCACCAACACACTGTTTTACACAGCAAATGGGCAATATACAGTACATGAATGATGTGAAAGAGGGTGAGACAGTTCATCAAATTGATTCAAGGGGAAAATTTAAGCTTGAGTTCAAGGTAAGCCCAGATAACGCCAGGAATACATAGAGCAGTGTATTACAGTATAGAGCAGTGGGCTTATAGCACAGGATAATACATGCTTTATTATTCATGAAGACATGGCAGTCACACATTCCCTCCACAGCTGAATTACATTTCCCTCCACATTACTAGAAGTGATAAACACCATCTTAAATGTTGCCTTGAAATGATTCTTTTTTAAATTTGGACTCCATATAAATTTATTGAACCATAAACCCTAAACCATATGATCATAAAACCACACCTGGTGTGTTCATGTTTGAGTGATGCAGATGTGTTTTTCTTCCTCTAACAAAAGATAATTTGATTGATTGTCTTACACTCATAAAATCAGTCAGTCTTTGGCTGAATATTACCTTGTCTTTGTGTTTAAACAATTACATCATACAAAAGTGAGAGCCCTTTAACTCAGCAGCCTTCTGGTTTTATTATCAGTAGCTCCAAAACATTGATTGTGGCCACTTCCTGTTTGATTTACACGTCAGTTTCTAACATCTCCCTGTTGAAAATACTGTCATTACATTGTGGAAAAATAAAGCATCAGATGGTGATTATATAACCAGCAATAATTGGCTATATCGAGTTTGAAAACAGCAGCGTGGTCCTTTATTGAACTATCAGAAACATAGCAAATCATTGGTGGCATGTGAACAAAGACAGAACGTAATAGTAGACAATACTGACACAACAGTCATATGGTATTAAACATTGTGCCTGACATAAGCCTAACAGGATTATAGTTTTGTTATTTTCTTGATTCTTTTTTACATTACATGGTGAGACTGACCAAAAGCCAGTTTTGTTGTCTGAGTTCTTATTGAGGACACAGGTTAGTGTTGAGAAATTGTGCTAACCGTCACAAGCACACACACATGCGGGCCTGGCAGCAGGTGACAAGGGTGTGTTAGGGTATGTAATCCTATTGTGGAGCAAAGCTCAGGTCACCACCCCATGTTCCACACAGACTCCACCCCCGCTGCAGTCCTATTGGCCCTCCAGCAGCAGTTGGTGCTGCCCTCTTTATCCCCAAATGTTGCTCTGATGCATTCAGGTCCTATGGTAAAGATCTAAATATGACCTTCTGAAAGTTTACCTTAATAATATAGTATTTACTGTAAATACTGTCACATTGGAACTCACTTGATGAGCAATATCTGGGAACATTATGCAGCGTTCTTACCAGGATTTGATAGTATACATTTTTACACTGTTGCACTGCAAACACAATGTCATTTGTGAATTAAAAGGCAAAAATTTAGCAAGCAGATAATAAGCCTGTTGATATTTATTTTATACTACATTATTTGCAATATTTTTACATATTTTTACATCTCCTAAAAAAAAACAGAGCCTCCGCTCAGCTAACAAAGGTTGGCTCTGAATGCGTGGTCAAATATTCATTGTACTGATCCTTTGATTAGATAAATCTGTACATAATAATTTTGGTTTCACTCTGTATTTTTTAGGCACTAGTCTTGTGCAGTTGTTTTTGTTAAGACATCAAACACTGTTGCATGTAGATTATTTTGTTACATGAAAAAAAACTTGTTTATATTCAGCCTGTAAGTATGCAAGTATGATATCAAAATTAGTACCAGGATCAAAAGTCAGGCATCATGTTGGCACTGGTATTGAAAATATTTGAACAGCATCAAGACCTACAGTGGTGTTTGGTAGATCTTTTTGGTTTGTAGTTGCAACATTAAATGCAACGTTTTGTTGGGTTCTGCACAACTCAAGTGCATCACTAAATAAGTGATCCAAAGATTCCAAGGGTGAACAACATGTTCAGGAGTAAATTGAAGATCTGTGACTTCCTCTCGGCTTGTAAATAATTTCTATGAACCACAGCATGATTGTGTCAACTTTGTCCCATGTGACTTGAATGCATCGTGACACCAGCTGTCTCACACCAGGAAGTGGCTTTGGATTGACCTGTGCTTGTGTGTTTGTTTGTGTGTGTGTGTGTGTGTGTGTTGGTGTCACAGAGAGAGAACAACCCCCTTCAGGCCTTGTTAGGAAAGCCGTCTTCCCTCCCTCCGTCTTCCCTCCTTCTGTCTCCGTGCACCCACTCTCAGTTCATGTCAGCAGCAGCATGCGGCAGCCTGTCAGCTCTCCCTCCTCTGCTTGTTCACCAGGATGAACACTCTCTGCTCTCTGCTCGGTATCAAATACAGGTAGGGAGGGTCACACACATTTAGATGCAGTGGGTGTTGAGTAACTGTTGTTGTCACTGGAAGTTGTAGTAGTAGATAAGGGTACCGTAAAGGGTAGATGGTAGCAGAGACTGTCAGTAAGTTTAGTTTCATTTCGTGGTTGAATGTACCTTCTTTTGAACACCGTTTAATTGGAATGAAGTGTATAGATAATGCTCACTAGGTGTGTTCTTATGTCAGATGTGCAATCAAAAGTACATATGAGTGTTTGCTTCCATCAACTGGTGTTACAGTATCATGGCACAGGATGATATAAGCTTCATTCATACTTCTGTATTTCTGGTAAATAGTGAAATCATTGCACTTTTAATGTGGACATATGTTACGGAATGTGATCATTTTCTCTACGGTCCACACACACTGAGGGATCTTTTCCTCAGCAACTCTTTGGATACTGTATTTTTGGTTCTGTATAATTTTGGTGGATAGAGGTATGTGATTGTCCTATATTTCACTTTAAATTCCGGTTGCCTTGAGCAAGATGCTGAACCCCTGACCGCTCCTGATGAGCAGTTGGCACCTTGCATGGCAGCCTCTGCCATCAGTGTATGAATGTGTGTGTGTATGGGTGAATGTTGGCATGTGTTGTAAAGCACTTTGAGTAGTCGTTAGACCAGAAAAGCACTATTTAAATGCAGTCCATTTACCATCAGCCCTCATACAACAAGTCCTCATACTTAAATGACAAAACAGCATAACATGCTGTTGACAAAATTCATTTGTATGAGTGTTTTGTGATCCTCCACCTCTATGGTTAAGGTTTGGTTAAGATTAGACAAATTAAACCACAGTCAGGGTAAGATTGTGGTCATGGTGAAAAGAAACCAACAGTGACAACAGCAATCTCCCGTGTCAAAGTCAGACACTTTATACACCGAAACATCCTGCCCGACCTCCTGCTTAAGATGTTTTGCAGCACTGTAACAACATTACCTACTTCTGCCGGTGTTCCTGACAGACAAGAGTCATTATTCACAAAACCACAAGAGCTTACATGTCAGGAAAATATAAACAAACAGCAGATGCAGTGGGTTCTCATCTTGTCTTTATCTGTGCACCACCTTTTCTTCCTTAGCCAAGGGAAAAGCATTTATTTCTGGCATTTCCTTTCAGGTTTTTGATGTACCAGTTGAACATTATTCGTTGATATGAATCATGCTTAGATTACATTTTTAGAACATGGAACAACCACCCAGAAGGTCTAATCAAAATACAGAACTATTGCAATGGATGCATGTGTTCAGTGTAGCATGGTGGTCAGCTGATGAGAGCTGAGCTGAATCCTCTTCCTGAAGTAGTTTGAACCAGAAAACAGCAGTAACACTGATTTTGTCAGTCCCAAATGAAACCCTAAGACCTCCCCTCAGTCCAGTTTGGTTTCAACAGATAACCTATCAGTCTTGATGGATGGAAGTCTCACACCCAAGTGATTCATTTGAAATGGATACAGTAAGTGTTGAGTTAAAATTTATATATTTTTCTGTGACATATATCCTACAGATATAGACATTGAAACTGTAGTGAAAGATGTAATGTTGCTGGTATGATGTCAACAGATTATTTTCACTGTCTATTTTTGCTGAGAACCGCACGCGCACCAGGCGTTACAGTCTCAAAGCAGCCTGATGGTCGGATGTAAACGTAGACAGTCAATCTGTCTTTCATGCTCTCTGTCTCTGGATTTGTTTTTACTTGGAGAGTGTTTTTTAAGAGAGAAGACATGTGACACCTCTTCTGCTTCTTTCTGCTGAGTTTAACTCCAACTTGTCTCTAAATGCCTGATGCAGATTTCCATTTCAAAGCGGTCTGATGTCAAACATCAGATTTGTGACTGTCAAAGTCACTGTCACAGACTAAAAACACGACAGCAGACCTACTGAAGTGCCTCCTCCCGAAGGCTTCCCCGTACGACAGCTTCTACATGTATGTGACTTCAAACACACCTAGAGTGAGGCACGTTGTGTGTGTGTGTGGGTGTGTGTGTGTGTGTGTATGTGTTTGTGTGTTTATGTGTGTGTGACAGCTACAGTACGTAATGCTTTGAATTTAGACAAGTCACTTTGCTATAAAGCCAGGAAGTAAATGTGACATTGTTCATGAGAAGTCTCAGCTCTGACATGCAGAAAAGACTGTGATGTGTGTGTGTGTGTGTGCGCGTGTGCCATGAGTGTGAAGTTCAAAGTCCATTTCTGCCATCTGTATGTACTTTGAGGGGAGGAGGACTATCAGCTGCTAACTGTCATGATGAAATCTGTATTATTTCTTTCTTTACCTCCGCACACACAGACACACACACACACACACTCACAATGAATTAACTGATTAACTTCAGTGAACTTCTTAAATTCAGGAGTTCAGTGGAGGCTACAGTATGAAGGTGTGTCCTTCAATTTCCAGCAGCGGCGCTTCCAGCTCGATTTTGCATTCCACTGAACACAATTAGCTATGTTTGTGAGTTGGAAGTAGGTGAGGGATCAGGGCCTTGTTGCTGCACTAGTGACTCCTACTGGTCGGGCAGGGTGCCTGCATGAAGGATGTGGAAGCTGGCGGATAGTGTGAACGTTCAAGCAGAGGCGTCCAGCGACTTCCTGTGTATCATCGGAATCTACCCCTTTCTCAGAACAGCACGGGCATTACCATTAACAAACTGGGGAGACAAATACAAATGCACTATTAAACACAATGGATGTAGAATATAAAGATTACATTCTCCAAATTCAGGTGAAAGAAGACCTCATTCCTGTGTTTGGACCATTAAATGGAAACTACCTCAAAGCCATAGCATGACTTAGTCAGAGTAACATATGGAAATAAAAGACATTATTAAAATGGAATCTCTCTCTCTTTGTGTCAGGCGCTGTTTCCAGACCGCCCATTTCTATGTGGAAGACAGCAGTTCACCCAGGGTTGTACCCAATGAGAAGATCCCGGTCATCCCCATCCCAGGTAACAACCAACCACAGCACTCCTTATGCATTATGGATAAGCACCGTCCTCAGCAATACAACTTCTCACACTGACCGTTTGTCAAGCAACATGGAGCACATGGCTATCACTTTAACCTTTTCCTTGACTGAGTCACTGGTTTGTGTGAATAAAGTTAGGCAAGCTTATCTGACCAGTTCACATATGTGTGAAACATCTAGAGAGCAAGGGATTTCATCATTTAAATTTTTATTTTACCTTGAAGGTCAGGCAAATTAAGAAAAAAAACCCAGAAAAATAGAAAGTTAGCAATGAGATTCTTGGATTACACAGTTCAGATTTTAAACTATTGGTGCCCTCAGTCGAAAAATATCATCTGTAGCCACATCACAACCTGGGTTGTGTTAGTAAAAGGTGTGTGTGTGTCTGTGTGAGAGAGAAAGAGAAAGAGAGTCGGGCAGTGCCCGGTTCAGTAACAACGAACACACACACACACACACACCCATATCCATATACATATATATATATTTTTTTTTTTTTTTTACTTTTTTAAAAAAAACTCTACAGGGCTTGACAGCTGCTCTCTAGCTGCTCCAGCTCTGGTCCTCAGGTCCAGGATTTGGATCCAGACCCGTCAAATCAATTAAAAGCTTGTGGGGCCTCTTTACAATGGGCCTTGGCTGAGTCCAAAGGCCTCCATTCACACCAGGGCCAGTGTGCCCAGCATGGCAGTCCAGCACAGACAGAAAGGGGGTCTACCATTGAGCCTTTGTCCAAGCCCCATCAGGAACAGGCTCACTGAGCTCCTGTTTTGGATCCACAATTAATTTCACACCACTGTGGTATGACATGTTTGTTTTGTTTGTTCCTTAACCCGCAAATTAAAAGAAACATCGCGAAAATTAGAAAGGAAATGGCGTTCTACCAAACTGGAGGAATCTCATTTAGTTTGGCAAGATAGTCTTAGAACAAACAGGAAGGCCCTCCGTAATGCCAGAGGAGCCTATTACTCCTCACTAATAGAGGAACATAAGAACAACCCCAGGTTTCTATAGTATAATATAGATTTATATTTAGACTGTTTTTCTCCAATTGACCTTTACCAACTAACTTCAATGATTTTTTCGTCTAAACCAACAACCTGCCTCTTAGACCCCATCCCAACTAGGCTGCTTAAAGAAGTTTTACCCTTAGTCAGCACTTCTTTACTAGGCATGATCAATCTGTCTTTATCAACAGGCTATGTACCACAGTCCTTCAAAGTAGCTGTAATTAAACCTCTTCTTAAAAAGCCTACGCTTGATCCAGGGGTTTTAGCCAATTATAGACCTATATCTAACCTTCCCTTTCTCTCCAAAATCTTTGAGAAAGTGGTCGTTAATCAGTTATGTGACTTTCTAAACAGCAATAGTTTATTTGAGGATAGTTTATAGTTTATTTTTCAGTCAGGATTTAGGGAATATCATAGCACAGAGACAGCACTGGTGAAAGTGACAAACGACCTTTTGATTGCGTCAGACAAAGGATTTGTCTCTGTACTTGTTCAGTTAGATCTTAGTGCCGCTTTCGATACCATTGCCCATTGTATCCTATTACAGAGACTGGAGCATTTAATTGGCGTCAAAGGATCCGCACTAAGCTGGTTTCAGTTGTATTTATCAGATAGATTTCAGTTTGTCCATGTAAATGATGAATCCTCTGTGCACACGGAAGTTAGTCATGGAGTTCCACAAGGTTCAGTGCTCGAACCACTTTTATTTACCTTGTATATGCTTCCTTTAGGCAATATTATCAGGAAACACTCCATAAACTTTCACTGCTATGCAGATGATACTCAGTTATTCGATAAAGCCAGATGAAACCGGTAAGTTAGCCAAGCTTCAGGCATGTATTAACGACATAAAAGACTGGATAACCTGCAATTTCCTGCTGTTAAACTCAGACAAAACTGAAGTTATTGTTCTGGGTCCTAAACACCTGCGAGACGCACTAACTATAGATATAGTTACCCTAGATGGCATTGCCCTGGCCTCTAGCACCACTGTAAGGAGTCTAGGAGTAATCTTTGATCAGGACATGTCCTTTAATACCCATATAAAACAGACTTCAAGGACTGCCTTCTTCCACTTACGTAACATTATAAAAATCAGGCATATCCTGTCTCAAAAAGATGCAGAAAAACTAGTTCATGCATTTGTTACTTCTAGGTTGGATTATTGTAATTCCTTATAATCAGGCTGCCCAGATAAGTCTCTAAAGACTCTCCAGCTGATCCAGAATGCGGCTGCACGTGTACTGACAGGAACTAGTAAAAGAGAACATATTTCTCCAATATTAGCTTCTCTGCACTGGCTCCCTGTGAAATCTCCAATAGAATTTAAAGTCGTCCTCCTCACTTACAAAGCTCTTATTGGTCAGGCACCATCATATCTTAAAGAGCTGATAGTACCGTATTACCCCACTAGAGCACTACGCTCACAGAATGCAGGGTTACTTGTGGTACCTAAAGTCTCTAAAAGTAGAATGGGAGCCAGAGCCTTTAGTTATGAAGCTCCTCTTCTGTGGAATCAGCTCCCAATTTGGGTTCGGGAGGCAGACACCCTCTCTTTGTTTAAGAGTATGCTAAAAACGTTCCTTTTTGATAAAGCTTATAGTTAGGGCTGGCTCAGGTGAGTCCTGAACCATCCCTTAGTTATGCTGTTATAGGCTTAGACTGCCGGGGATTTCCTATGACGCACTGAGCTTCTCTCTCCTCCTCTCCCTCTCTATCTGTACGCATTCCTATCCCACTAATACAGATTACCAACTCCATTTCTTCCTGGTAGTCCTTGTGCTTTCTGTGCTTTTTTGCCTTCTCACTTTCTGCAGGTATTTCCTCCTCTAGAGCTGTAGATTCTGGATCTGTGATTGCCGGGCGTCTACTGCCCCCATGTTCCTGCTCCACACTCACTGCTGCAGTTGTTATTATTATTAGTCTGATTTGTTGTCTCTCCTCCTGTTCTGTCTCCCCTCTCCCCCTCTCTCCTCCCCTTTCAACCCAACTCGGTCGATGCAGATGGCCGCCCACCCAGAGCCTGGTTCTGCTCGAGGTTTCTACCTGTTAAAAGGGAGTTTTTCCTCGCCACTGTCGCCAAGTGTTTGCTCATGGTGGGAACTGTTGGGCTCTGTAAATAATATTTTAAAGAGTATGGTCTAGACCTACTCTATGTGAAAGCGTCTTGAAATAACTTTTGTTATGATTTGGCGCTATACATATAAAATGGACTTGACTTGACTTTGGATAACAACTGGAAGGGTCAGGTGGCTTTACAGACTTTTGGAGGTTAAATATCAAGAAATAAGCCCCACTGCTCACATGACAGCCACACAGTGTGGACACCAGAGTCCACTGTGGCAGACAGGGATGTGGTGTATGACCATATGTTGTCATGTTAATTGTCTCAATAAGCTCAGACGTAGAGCCTTGCACATCCCATAATCCTTTTTAAGACGTTCTGCTGGATTTAAAACCTGCAGGCAGCAGACAGTAGACCCCACAGAACCTTTCACTCCAGAGGGAGCTGTGTGAAGTCTGATAAATGACCTCAAGTGGCCTCAAGTTGTGTGTAAAATAAGTCAAATCAAGAAAAAGAGATTGGATCAGTTCTCGATGAAGCTAATTTTCTCCAGACCTCTCTGCTTAACACTCTGCAGCCTGTTCTGTTTACAGACAAACAAATAGTTTGGACATATTTGCATTCCTAAATTAAGGTCTCGTAAGACAGAAAGTGAGAGCGAGCTTATGCATTCTCTTGTTAATATTTGATGAAGACTAAACCAAAGGGAGCTCGGAGAGAGTTTTATCTGTTGTGTAATGTTTTTGCATCCTTTTCACTGAATTGGCTCCAATCATCTGGGTCGAGTTCAGCTCTTTATGCTGTCAGTGTCTGAAGAACGACTACTTTGCAACTGTTTGCAGGCAAGTGTTTGCCATTTGATGAAACATGCGCTTCAGTGCCGTCCTGCTAAAAGCCCCCACAAGCAACATCACCACAACAAAAATGACTTATGCAAGCTTTCTTTTGTGTTTTTAATTGCTTGCTCCTCTGTCAAGCAGCCGAAGTGAAACTGTACTGAGCTTTCATCATTCTTGGAAAGAACCATTTTAGGGAAAGGATTTACTCAAGCACCACTTTGAACCATGTGTGCATATGTTAGCATTTGTTGCTGACCCTTGAATTTTGGTTCATTGAGTTCTATCAATCTATTCCTGTCTAGGGTATTTAACAAATAAACACTGATTTCTAATGAATACTAATTTTGCCTTAAACTCCTTCTCTTCAAAACATATCTGCATCAGCATTTAGCTGATGGCAGATTGTGGTCAACACAAGCGTACCATTATCTCTTTCTGGGGTTTAGTAAGGCTTCATTTGTTGCAGGCAGATGCATTTCCAGTAGACTGTAATACATTAAGGGATGTTCATATTTCTATTTTTCTGAGCGCTTTAAGAGCTTCTTGTTCACATTGGCTTAAAAACCTAAAGAAAAGGACACAGAAACAGCCACTACTTGGCCCGCAAGGTGAGATATTTTCTCAACTGCTGTTTCAAAGGTCAAAAATGAACTGACATTTGAACATCTACAGTATCATTCCGTGGTAATTGGGGAACTCTGTTTGCTGAGGAAGATTGTGTGATACAGTTGACATCTCCAGATCCCAGGGACGCTGGAAGTCAGTCAGAGTTTGGGGTACTGAGAGAAACTCAGTCTATATAATGACGTCACACTAAATGTCATGTGATATTCATTTTGCATTACTTTGAATAGCCATGATAATTTATGTCTAATAGTTATTAACAACAATTGACAACAACTTTAGAGCACTTTCACAAGCAGACAGCAAACATGAGCACCAACATAGTGTATGTGGAAGCAGCCACAGCAACTACAGGCAGGAACACTGAACACATGCATGATTACTGCAAGGAGAGGAAGAGGGAGTGAAACAGCACCTGGACCCATGATCGCGATATTTGCTTTACAGCTTCCAGAATCTTGTAGTGAAAACTGAGCCTGTGATGTAGTAGCCTAGTAGTCCGGCTTGGCGTGGTTACTTTTATTGCTCAGTTTGCTGTAACACTAAGCTGTTCTAAGGGATGAACTGATATGACAAAACAATGGCAATGGTCTGGCACTCACAATACTTGTGTACTTTACCTTTATTTGTCAAGGGCAGGCTGCTCTGTTTGTAATGCCCTGGTAGCAACATCCACAGTCAAATATAGAAGTTGTTCGTGTCTTGCTCCAGGGCAAGTTACTACTCCTGTGAAGCTGGTTTAACTCTAGTCTTGTCTCTTCCCTGCAGATGACATGGAAGCCATTCCAGTCAAGCAGTTCATCAAACACGTCTCTGAACTCTACTCAAATAGCCAACAAGGATTCTCTGAAGATTTTGAGGTAAGCAGTGACTCTTCTACATGCATACCGAACAGGATAATGTAACCATGCTGAATGTCGTAGACCTGCAGTCAACAACATTGACATACCATCACCTTTTAGGCTCATATGTTGAACTTGTTAGTGAACAGTTGCTTATTTACACATAAAGTCATTACGTATGAAGCCAGGACAATGACTTTCAATTTTGGCATTGAAGAAATCTTCACAGAAAAATTAACCCTAACCCTTTTTTTTTTTTTTTTTTGCATTCTGGTGTGTTTTTCAATGACAATCGTGATTTACATATAATCTGCATACTGAGGAGAGAACGTCACTCTCCTGAATCCAAGGTCCGTTCCGAAGCCTCTGGCACCAAATGCCTATTGCAATGACTTCCACAAGTTCATCTGGAACTCCCAACCTGCAGTTAAGTCTGTTTCTCTCTGCCATTGTTTTTCTCACATAGAACAGCTAAACGCTAGCTAGCTGACATGTATTTGCTCATTTATTGTATTAATGGTTAGCATAATGTCAGTTAAAAGTTCACTTTAACCCATTCCGGTTCTATGTGAAAAAACAACAGCAGACAGAAACAGACTGGAAGTATGCAGTTTGGGCGTTCCAGATGAACTTGTGGAAATAATTTCCGTAGCCTAGGTGTATGGTGCCAGAGGCGTTGGAGCGGACCTTGGATTCAGGAGAGTGAAGTTCTCTCCATAGTGTGCAGATTATATGTAAATCATCGGCCCCTCCCCTCCACGCCAAAACGGTGACAGAAAATTCAAACTGAATACCACCGTCATCCTAAAAACAACTGTCACTGATAAAAAGAATGCAAAAAAATATATAAAATCTAAATAAGATAAAATTATTTCGAATGCCCGTGTTTAATTTTTTTTTTTTAATGCTAAAATCACTGTCCTGTATTATTGTACCCTACATTATCATTCATTTGGAGTCATGTTTGTGTCCACTTGATGAATGTGAGTCCAATATTCACTTTCTTTTAGCTCTGTTTTTGGTCTCTACCAACAAAGTATTTAGCTGCCAAAAGCTCCACTAAGTTCACCAGTTAGTCGCAACCTGTGTACTGTTTGGTGTGGACCAGCTAGTGTACAGTAGATTTTTAGAGATTTTTCACTGAAAACAGCTGCTGATACGGCCAGAAACGACACTATGAGAGCGATGAGAGTGAACCAAGACACTAAAGCTCTGTAAAGCTGAGGGAGCTACAGACTCAGGTGATAAATCTCTATAGGTTAATCACTCTGAATGACCCTTTCACATCGTTACTCTGTTTCACATTGCCACTGTCATTTGATACATACTTATTAAAACAATTTAGATCATAGCTGCTGTAAGTATATTTAATTCTGTCATTTTTCCAATGTGAAGCTAATTGAGCAGGTGTATCGGGTATGTAGTAGTCTATCACATGACGTCAACTGGTACCAAAGCCCAGCCAATAGCGGATAGGCAGCTCAGTATATATCATCACCTGCTCTTTCCTGTCACAGACTACACCGGTCCCTCAATACATTTTGGAAAGCACATGCAAGTTTACACACCTGACCACGGACACACTCACTATCAGATACTGAGGGCCAGGCTATGATAAAAGAATGCACTAGAGCAGGTTACCACTCCAGATCTTGGCACAGCCCATTGTGTCAGATCAGAAGTAGCCGCTATCTTATTGGCATTGTATTTTTAAAGCTTAAACGAGCATATTGTTAAGTACATCAGTATGTACTATGAAAACTCAATGTAGCTGGTCACTTAAAGATATTGTTTAGTCATTTTCCAGAAGTGCTCCTTCATGTATTTAACTTGAAGGGAAAGAAGAAGAAAACATGGATTCTGTACTGTCTAAATTTACTCCCGCTTTGTTTCCTGCTTTTTCCATGCTCTTCATGGAAAGAGAAATGTGTGTGGACTAAGTTGGACCCTCTGAATGAGTTACTTAATTGGGAAAACAGAGCCCCTCACACACTACCAATGTCTCCCCTCCCCCTCTGCCCTATGCCCCAGTTCGGCTTGATGGACACTGTAAAAGAGCATTAGGAGGAGAGCCCCTTCTTAAATTAAATGATGCTCCTCCCACAGCCTCGCCATCCCTGCTGTCCCAGACTCACCTCCATTGACAGAGTGGAGTCAGGGAGGTAGCACATGACGTACCCCGTGGCCTCACTGTGTCAGCTTGAAAGTGCATGACATTGTACTGTATCTACCATACTAAACTGCAGTCTAGATACCAAGTTACATTCATTCTCTATCACAGAAGAAGGGAATTGGTATCAACCAGCCCTTATGTCCTGAGACAGCAACAGAAATAGGATGTGTTTATGTCTGTGCGTGCATTCAAATATCAGTGAGCGTGTGCAGCATGTGGTTGAGTTTAAGTGTGTGTATATGTGCCAGTTCCTGAACCATCTGCTGATCACATCACCTGTCTGTGTGATGTCACCTCCAGTCAAATCCTGTCACTTACCATTATACCTGCAACCTAATCTGCTCACACCATGAAGCCTGATAGGCCCTAAATATATCCCCATTCCAATTAGTATGATGAATCCATGTTTAATAGTGCTAAAACAAGAAGGCCAGCCTGTAAAGCTCCAGAGGAAATGAGACCAAGGGGTCAGAGCCAAATCCAGCGCCTGCCCTCCCCGTTGGCCATGCTGAGCTAGCAGCCAACAGCTGTTTGCTTGGCAGGAACTCGACATTAAACACTAACATATATTCATAGGCTGCTAAGCTCTCTGTCATTTTTAGGACTGTAAGCAACAGCCATAAGGAAGTATCCACATAGGAGTGTAATTATAAAATAAATATAGGAAGTAAACAAGAAAATATCTCCAGGGTGAATCCTGTAATTGATTTCCAGTCTAAATTTGCCCATAATTCAAATATCTAGTAATTTTACTGTAGCTGTTACTTTCCAACATGTTCTACCATGCCCTCAGGTCAAGAAAACTAATTATTGTGCCAAGCCAGGGATGTAGCTTATTTGAACATGCTATAGCCAAAGAGGAAGAATGAAAAAGAGAAAGAGAGAGAATGAGAGACTTGGAATCAGCCCAAACAGGTAGAGCTAGAAGAGCAACTTTTGTGCAAGAGACCTAGACCATTTAAAAGGTATGACAGCAGTGGGTGGTGGATGTGAGGCACCCAAAAAGTACAGTATACATCAACAAGAAAACACTGAAATATGAGAAGTAATCATAAACATTTAGACAGAAAGCTTTGCAGATATCATAAATCAGGTATCACAAAATGTATAGCCACTTTTTTTTCACAAGACCTACAGTGCCCTTCTTACTACTGTATAGCTGCTTTTTTCCATCTGATGATATGTCAAATGTAATTGACTGGGAAACAAGGCTTTAAGTGTAAAGCACAGGTAGCAGCCCCTAGAGGGTGCATCATACACTACACTACACAATACAATGTGTCTCTAGAGGAAAGGTCATGGGGTCATTAAAAACAAAATATTCTGAATAGCATGAATATGCTCAGTAAATTTCATTGGATGTTTTGTCCTGAGCAACATGCTACAACAAAGCTCATAGCATCCAAAGTGGAAAGGGTTCATCCTCTGAGGAACACGGCATGTACAGAAAATTTCATAGCAATTTGTCCATTAGATTTAAACATTTCTCGCATTAAAGATTCGTTCTCTGAGGACAAAGTCATTTTCAGTATACCTTGCCACCAGCAAAGTGTGTAGACATATCGGAATGACATAGGTGTGTGTGTGTGTGTGTGTGTGTGTGTGTGTGTCCTTCCCCAGGAGGTTCAGCGGTGCACTGCTGATATGAAGATCACGTCAGAGCACTCCAACCACCCTGACAACAAGCACAAGAACAGATACATCAACATAATGGCCTGTGAGTACACGCTTCATAGCCCATTCAATGTTCTTTATATAGTAGACTCTCTGATGTAAACATCTATCCCTTTTGTAAATGTAATGGCAAATGGACTACAGTTATATAGTGCATTTATCCAAAGTGCTTTACAATTTAAAAAAAATTTGGTTTACTTTGCAAAAATGTATCTTTTTGCATGATTCTGTAGAAATTGCATACATTGTTTACACCTCTTTTTAAGGATCTGAATGGAATGAGAATAACAACTTGGTAAAAACTGACTAAACTAACAACAAAAATGTTTTCCATCTACAAGTTAAGTCATTTGGACTTTTGAATATTCAAAACAGCCAATATGTAAGGCTCATTCTTTTTAGTTATTGTATTTTTTTTCCAATACCAACACAGAGCAGATTGGATTAAACTCATCTGTTTCCTCTTCCAATAACAAACTTTTCACTGTACTTTACCATGAAGGAAGTTATATTGCAGCAAGGACTGCTCAGACTATCCTGCACCCTGGTAGAATTTAAAGAGAAAAAAAACACATACAAAAATCACCGAATTCCAAAATGTTCTTCCTCTGGAGAATCAAGTCAAGTCAATTTTATTTGTATAGCACCAAATCATACCAAAATTTATCTCAAGACGCTTTTCACAGAGGGTAGGTCTAGACCATACTCTTTAAAATATTATTTACAGAGACCCAACAGTTCCCACCATGAGCAAGCACTTGGTGACAGTGGCGAGGAAAAACTCCCTTTTAGCATTAGTGTACTCAGCAAATATCATGGTACTAAGCCATGCAAGCTCCTGAGCGCAGTTGGAAATTTTGGTGTAAGGCTAGTTATAGAGGAAAGTCAGCTGGATCACCCAAATTAGCAGGGTTCTTCTTCTGGGGACCATGGACATTGAAAGCAGTAAATTCCTCTGTAAATGTCATTTACCCATTAGATTTGAGGACACTGGGGGGGAGATTCACAAAGAATGGATTGTAGCTGCTGATGGGTTCATGAATTGCGCACCTGCTATCTGCCCCATTTCTGGGACTGATTCACAAAAGATATAGTGCTAATAATATTACACTGCCAACATGCCTATTAAGTTTTTTCAGCTAAGTGCAATTTCTTGTCACGACGGAACAATGCAGGAAAACAGGTAGGACCCAAATCCAGAGGATAGAGGAGAGGAGGCCAGCAGGTGTATAACAGTGTTTAATTAAACAAAAACTTACAGGACTGTGAGGCAAACTGAAAATCCAAAATAATGCTTTGAAATCCAGAGCAGATAGTTGAATGAAATGTCACTGGGAAAACCAGAAACATTGCACAAGTAAACACACACGAACACAGCACAGACAACAGAGACAAGGATCTGACAACTAAACAAAGAAACTACTTGCACCAAATTTGCACCAAATGTATGCATTTTACTTCATTTACATACATTCAAATAGCACTGGGGCACCGAGACACTATTTCCTTGGAATGCATTTTACCTTCTACTGGTGCTTTGAGAATTACACAGTTTCATTTTGCCTTATTTGCGCAGGTTTAGCGCCCGCAAACGCAGCGCAAATCTTTTTGTGAATTCGGCCCTGAATGTATCAGTGGAAGTTTGACTCAGATAGTGGCAATAAAAGAAAGGTCATGGTGTCATTAAAATCATGAATGCTCATACCAAATATCATGGAACATTTGGCCAGGAAGTGGCCAGATATTTCTTTGAGCAAACAGTGTGCAAAACCCACGCACATCTTTCCTGTCCAGGTGTCCAAAAATTCACTAGTGAGTCCTGCTACGTTTGAACCCAAAGTGGCTGAATTTGGGCACAAAACTTTCTTTCCAAAATGTAATTCTTTAAATGTAACAAAGCACAAATCACAGATCTTTCTCTGAACCAAGTGTTAATGGATAAATAGACCAACCAATTGACATCATCACCCTTAGGCTCCACCACTAGCAGAGCAAAAGCTTAGCACTCACCCTCCAGTGCTGCAGCACCACACGCAGGCTTGGTGCCTGACTACATCAATCTGTAATAAATATTTCACACGTTTCACAACAATGGGCTGTGTCTGAAAGCAGCTCAGTTTTCTGTTTATCTGAGTGCATGGTGAAAGCAAAGGGCAGGTGTCGTGCTGTTTAGCTGTCTGTAAAAAGCTACACAACCCAGTTAGACCATAGTTTTAACCACAAAGGTTAAAGTGCTACCTGGTTGGAGCAGGTGCCTTTGCAAGCCATAAAGACTGTAAGGTTAGGTTAGGTTAGCTCCTGCCGTGGTTTCAGTCACACAAACACACTCACTGTTTTACTGCTCTATGTCTCCTCCTCAGATGACCACAGCAGGGTGAAGCTAAGGCCGCTGGCTGGGAAGGACTCCAAACACACCGACTACATCAATGCCAACTATGTGGATGTAAGAGCTTCCACTGGGACATCTCAAATACTGATCTGTGTCTGTGTGTTTGTATGATAAAGATAATCATTTTGACTATGACTACAAGACCAAATGCAAAACAATAAGGAATCCAGATATATACATTTTTTAGTATTTTTATATTTTCTCAGTTTTTGGAAGAATTTTGATAGTAATAGTTTAATGATAGTATATATATACCACATATTGCCAAACTAATAGTCTGTCTCTTCATCATTCATCCATCAGGGTTATAATAAGCCTAAAGCCTACATCGCAGCCCAGGGACCTCTCAAGTCCACTTTTGAGGACTTTTGGCGGTTGGTGTGGGAGCAAAATACCGGTATCATCGTCATGATCACCAACTTAGTGGAGAAAGGCCGGGTATGTTCTGACAAGCACACAAACAAATGCAGCTGTTTGTGTGTTTAATGCAAAGTTTTTCAAGTTTTCGTAACTTGTTAAGCTGTTGTTACAGAGTAATATACACTCAGTGACCAGAAATATAGAAGCCAGGACTATTCAGTAGTGCTTAGGATAAAATAATTGCCATGTTGTGGCAGGGACTCAGCAATAGCCTTTTCTCACAGCAGACATTATAACTTGTTGAACACAGTGTAACTAATAAAAATTAATAATAGCTAAATTTCATTTAGGTCAGCCATTTCCAGAGCCCAATGTATCGTACAGGTTGGCATGGCCAAGCCATTGTTAATGTTAGTTCCACCTGTGCCTTTCCTGCTGTGGCAAGTCAAACTGTCCTCTGTGAGAGAGGTCGATGGACCATGAGCGTCCTGGTGCTAGAGTGTTTCCTGCATCTGTCCAAGGTTAATGGGTAGAGGCCCCTCTATACGGAAGTTGTGTTTGTCTTTTATCTGTTTATCTCCTGAACAGCATATTCTTGTACTGTGATGCAGAGTATTATATTCATGAAAGTACCCATCATTCCCCTGGAGCTACATATCATGCCATGGCACATCACGATCATGTGTTTTTCAAAGGATTTTAGCCCATTCTTGGCAACCAGTTCACAGTAAATGTAGAAAAGCAGTTGCTGTTACATGCTCCTGTGTGTGTGCTATGACTCAAATGGAAAGGGAGAACTTTCTTCTGAAAGGGTCAGGGGTTTATAAACCAGGTGATCAATTTTGTTTAATTTATTTAATCTCACTTTGGTACCCTTCTGGCGGTGTTAAGCCCTAGAGGAAATACCTCACCACAAAAGCAATACAGGTATTTGATCTGTGTCATGGAAAATGTGATGAATTGACTGAAGTTTCCTGCCTCAACACATTCTTATAACATTGACATGCCTTACACTCTCCACAATTAGTTGACAGTAATTTAATCTTATTCATGTGTGTGTTTGTTGTGCAGAGAAAATGTGACCAGTACTGGCCAACAGAGAACAGTGAAGAGTACGGCAACATGGTTGTCACGCTGAAAAGCACTAAAGTTCATGCCTGCTACACTGTTCGCCGCTTCACATTACGCAACTCAAATGTAAAAAAGGTGAGAATGAGAGGGAAGAAGTGGGACCTCCTGTCTGGACAGGAAGGAGTTCTAGTTTTAGAATATTTCTGAAAAGGATTTTTTTATTCAAAAATCTGGTTTCCAGTTTCACAATGGGAATCAATTAGGTATGGCACGGTGTGGCAAATTGGAAAAACCTTTGATTTTGTATTTGTTATCAATATAATTAACACTTAAGATTGAAAAAAACCAACATCAAGACAGTCAACTGGTTTTCAGGATCCATGTTGCCTTTAATCTGCTACTACACTAATCTGAAACTATTGCTTAATTACACTGACCAGATGATAATATCTCTTCAGTCACAAACTATCTCTTCACTTGTAAATGTAAATGCAAGAAGCTTAGCCATATTTTAGAGGTTAGTAATTTCATGTAAAGTGTGCTTTCTTTATCCCTCTCACTTAATCGTTTTAAAACCATCCTATCTTTTTATTTTTCTCCAACCTAACAACAGCTCTTCCTTCTCTTTGTCCCTTTTTCTATTCTATCCAGGGTGGGAAAGGGAACCCTAAGGCGCGGGCCCAAAGTGAACGGACGGTGCTCCAGTATCATTACACCCAGTGGCCAGACATGGGCGTCCCCGAGTACACCCTGCCTGTCCTCACTTTTGTCCGCAGGTCCTCAGCTGCCCAGATGCCTGACATGGGACCCATGCTTGTCCACTGCAGGTAATGTCTCCACACTGCTTTCACTTCACTGTAACTCTGTTCATCACTCCCTTCCCCATCCATCTTTCACACACATTCATTACACATTAAAATGGTTTTGTCTTTACATACTTACGCCACTGACACTTGCATTACTTGCAACTTTTTAGAATAACCAGGAAACACTGGTGGTGGATAATATGCGTAAAGTCTGTGATTACAAGTCATTATAGTTCATACTAAGAGCAGAACATTTGTGGTAATTCTGTCTATTTTCCACTGCACATTTGTACACCATATTAAAGGTCTTTTTAGATTATTGTGAAACAAAGGCATCAGTTTCATCCTTAATATGTTTGTGAAGAATGCACCTCTTAACAAACCTATAGAACAAATGCACAAATGCAAACGGACAAATACAATTGTATTCAAGCGATATTACAAATTGACTCATAGCTGTTAACCTAACACCTTACCTTTGTGCTTTTCTACACTTACAGCTGCACATCTGAGCAGCATCACTGAACCTGCAGTCACAGTGGCCAGCTTGTATTTAAGGGCATTTTTACAGTAGGGCAGGCAGAGAAATTACTGGTAATTGGCCACTGACTGTGGCCCAGGGGGAATGAGTATGAAGCTCTCTGCTATCATCTACACTGTGATGGTCGATAATAACTTGTCACGCCGCCTCGCTGCCGTGGCTGCAGACACACCACTCATTACTAGCATTTTGTAACGGGACACAGACACACAGACATCCTCCCACTCATTATGCAAGAAGCAGAGCAGACGGAGACATGCTCCCATTCACCCTGCTGCCCTGCTGCTTTAAAGCAACAGGAAACTTAAAGACCTGGATTTATACAGTATAGGTGTTAATTATATTGGTGTCCATGCTGCCAACTTGTAAAAATGTGGAAACAACAACACTTCTCTGCTGTTCTGTTAATTAAATGCTCTTTTCTTCATAATTTAATTGCTCAGTTGTGAACAGTGAAAAAAACATTTAATCAGAGATGTGGAAAGCTTTGAAAATGTGAAAAACAATTTCTTTTGAATGTGAGAGTGCACACGCAAACATGGCTTTCATGCTTTTTTAATGGTCACATTTAATTCAGTTATGTCTGTGGTCGTGACTACTTTTTGAAATACAGCTACAGTCTGACGTGACAGGATAATTAAATGCACACAAGTGATGCAGTCTGCCAAAACTGAGGCATACAACATTAAAGAGAGAGTCTGCAAAACATCTATTAGATAATTCTTTCTGTGTGCTTATGAATCTACTGCAGTGCACTTTGGACTTGCAAATTGATTGATTAGTGTTTTGTTCTCGCTAAATAGGTGTGCTGATAATGAATTTGCATATACACATTTTTATTTAATTATTATATAGAATTCAATATTTTTTAACCAGGTTTTTTGTCTATTTAAATATATTAAGGCACATAATTCCCAAAAGTTGTGGTATCAAATATTGATTTCTCCACCCACAAGAAACGATTAATAAAAAATGGAGGCATTTTAGTTTGAAACTAGGCAGTAACACAGTGCAGAAAGCTGCTGCTGCAAGTATGTTGTGGATAACAGTGAACTAAAAGCACGTCATGAGAAAAGGAATTTAAGATGCTGACTATGTAATTGCAATATCCCTGGAAGTCTGAAACCCTCATTCCCTGGCAGCTTTCTACTGTCACCTCTGTAATAAAGCCATAAAAAAATGATTTCATATCCATTTGAATGCTAATTTCCCACATTTAAACCATTTCTCTCATCTGTCATCACTTTTCCTGCTGTTCCTCAGTGTTACTGTGTTGTGTTGCAGTGCCGGAGTGGGTCGGACGGGGACATACATCGTCATAGACAGCATGCTGCAGCAGATCAAAGACAAGAGCACAGTTAACGTACTCGGCTTCCTCAAACACATACGCACCCAGCGCAACTACCTAGTCCAGACTGAGGTGTGTATATCTGTGTCTGTGTGTGGGACTCTTGTTGGGCAGTGTAGCTCTTCAGTCATGAGAGAATGGACAACAAACACACTCATGTGCCTCATTGTTTTCTTTGGTGGGTTTAGCCTAAGCATTTGTTTTTGCTAGATGGTTCCCCCATTTAGACAAACACAGTGACGTGTCTTGTGTTCAAGTAGTCTATGTATTCAAGAAGTATTGGTGTAATGAGAAAATGCCAAGGAATCATGATTCTGTCCCATGACACCAAATTCACAGAAACCGTGCGCCCTGCAAACGTTATCTTTGTTACAAAGTTAATCATTTAGACTTTGGCACTAGAAGAGAGCTCATGTAAGGACCAAAACGGAAAATGTAATCTGGAATGTGTTCAGTAAATGATGTGTTACTGAGGCTTAACTAAAAGGTTAAAGGGTAATTAAGGGTATAAGTGGAAATTTTGTCCTGAAGATGGAAATGGAGTAAAGGTCAGGGGCTAACCAAAAACATTAGAATTCATCCTAATGACCATAATTATCTGCCGTACATTTCATGAAAATGGGCTCAGTCGTCGTGTCGGATGAACCATGAATATCCATCAGAAATGTTCACGGTATCTCGTTATGAACCACAGTGTCAAGGGGAAACTTTGGCCTAATACTGGTGCTCGAGTAAAGCTTGCTGAGTCCTAAAAGTCCCCTCTGGGGACCATGAATACAGTCAGCAGTTGTGGAGATGTAGTATTTTGCTCTGTATAAAGTGTTGAAAGGATCGCTCGAACAAACATCGGAATATTTTTTTCACAAAAAAGTGATGATGTCACTCAAGTGTATGTAGTGTACACTAAAGCTAGCGTAGAGATATCTTAATAATCTACCATGGACACATGGATGATTTTAGGGCACAATTTCACTGTAAAAATACAAAGCATCATTATAATTTAAATAATATTTAACTTTAATGAACAGCTCCTGTGAAGCTTGTTTGTGTTCAGCGTATGTGTTGAATTTATTCAGTCTTTTTTAGTGGAAATATCTCACAATCCATTCAGCCTGCTTTAAATGCATCATTTCTTCAAACCAAACTGCATTCTGAGTCTTTTTTTATAAGACTACATGCTCAGAATGTGTGTGGTTTCACCAATATATAATTTTACCTGAATTGCCCTTTTTTGAACCCTTGGCACAGAGTTCTCCTACAGTATGCTGCGCACTTTATTTCAAGGCTTAAGAAAAACCCAAAATGTGATTAGAACCAAATCTTATTCTTTATGCAAAATTGCAGTTGCAATCTATGGTTACATCATGCCAAATACAAAATTCTACATTTGTAAGTGTGTGTATATGTAAGTCCATCTGTACTGATCTGCCATAACTGTCTTTTGTCACCTTTTGGCTGATCCAGGAGCAGTACATTTTCATCCACGATGCCTTGATGGAAGCCATTTTGGGGAAGGAGACAGAAGTGGCAGCCAGCCAGCTTCACAGCTACTTCGACAGCATCACGACACCAGGACACAGCAGCCGGACACATCTGGACAAACAGTTCAAGGTAAAGGGACGGATGAGACTTATAATTCATTCCACATGTAGTATAAACATTTTACATTAATGAGTCATTATTATCATCATCATATGGTCATCAGTCAGTTATAAGCTTTTTTTTACTGTTAGCATACCGTATTGGATTACTGCCAAGTACAGTTATTTAATATATTCAAATAAATTATTGAAATACATGTTATATCAGTTTAAATAAAAATCGTATCAGAATCAGAATCAAAAGATGATTAATGTCAAAGGTCTCAGATTAAGGGCATCCCTAGATTGTGTAGGAAATTCCTCCTCCAAAAACAAATCTGTAGGTTTCTCCTCACGTCCGTGAGTTATAAACATGTCCTTTACATGCATTTAGTAATCCTTATACTAAAAAGAATATTGATTTTATGAGATTTCATCAAGACTAATACAATGCTGCTCTTCTCTGGTGCAAATGAAAATGAGGATATCAATTAAAATAATGATACAATATTATTTATTAATAAATAGTACAAAAATAAATATCGTTATCAACCAGCCCTGGTTTGATCTGGTGGGTTTGATGAGGGTTGGTTGGAAGTCTTGACAAAACCTGCATATCATCACAATATGTCACAATCGAGTCCAAGGTCTAGACTAGATGGAGTGTGTGTGTGTAAAACAATAGCTCTCCTTGTTATGGTAATGAATTTATGCCTTCATGTCATGATTAGAATTGAGTCATTGTTTGCTGCTGAATTTAGGCATTGTTTGTAGCTCTTTTATTTTTCCTCTGGTCTTTTTGGTTGTTTCCCAACCTCTTTGAGCCTGTTTGGTTCGATGTGTTTTTCTGTTCTTAGCTGGAGTTTTGATTTCAATAAGCTGCTTTCTGTTTCACCTTTAGGTATTTATTACAGAACTTCTCTAACGTTGTTGATTTCAAAGTGTCTGATACTAGTGTTTTCACTGATACTATTCAATGAAAGGCACACAGACATAGCACATGTTACTCTCAAAAATAGCAGTATGGCAGAAGAGCATTTTTTCAGTTTTACTAAAAAAGACATATAATAGGTCCTCATGAGAAGATACATACATTTGGACCTAAAATAAAAAAAAGAAAAGTAGATTTTGATAGTTTATAGTCACATTTTTACAATTTTATCCTGAACCGTGCATTTACTAAAGTCCAGAGTACCGCATTTTGTACACTTGTTTCCTAACAGGGAGTTCACCTACATAGGAACGTTGACTGAGTTTCATCTATGTGTGTCCGATACAGAGCTGGTTCCAGACATGTTTACCTTAGCACAAACCCTAGAAGCAGAGGAGAACAGCTAGCTGAGCTCTTGTCAAAGCAAGGTGTCCTCAACTACAACTGTTTTTGCATTTTTTATGTGTGTGTTTAACACATGTAGAAACAGACAATGAGACATTGTAGCTGGAGCAGTCAAATTATGCATAATTGTACTGAAGAACACTTCTGTAACTGAACAAAACCTTGGTGATTATTGGACGTATTAGTGGCTAGTTTATAAACAAGAAAATTGGAAGGTATATTTTTCTTTTTGGGGGAGGCTTTTCCTGAATTCTGTTTCCCCTCTGAATAATGTATCTGTTTTTTTGACATAACCGCTGGGTCAGGGTTAAGGTAAGAAGAAACATAAAAATATCGGGAAATACAATTTGTGACACCGGACCTATCTCACTACGGGACACAAAACGACCTTCCCGTGGGATTCTGTTTAAGATGGAACAGTGTTGTGTAAACTGAAACAGTTTCCTAGCTGTGATAAGTTGGTCTGCCATTTGAAAGTTTGAAAGTGTAACACGCCCACTAACCCTCTCTCTCTTCTTCTTCTGTCTTTTAGTTGGTAACACTGTGTAACGCCAGATTTATGGAATGCTTCAATGCTCAGAAGGAGTGCAACAAAGAGAAAAATCGAAATTCCTCCGTGGTGCCTTGTAAGTGTTACACTCATGTAAAAGTTGTTCAATTTGAAACGAAACTGCCCCCAGCAGCAATAACCAAACAGCATAAAATATCAACAACTGCAATTATAAACCACTGACATTATTCAATGAATAAATTAGTAAGTTTACAGCATCTGCATTACAGAAGAATGGTACGCAGAGAACCTGTACTGTTCCACACTGATAGATGAGTTATTTACTCCTGAATGAAAGGTTAAAGGGTTGCAGAAGCTTGGCACAGAGCCATCTGGTAGTGACTCTGAATTGTCTTGTTAAATGGGGGCATTACAGTGAGAAATGCTTCAACGGTTTGACCATCATCCCAATCTGATATACTGGGCCTTGGTCAAAGGGCAGACCCCACTCTGTATGTTCATATTGTTGGTGAAAAAACATGGCTGGCATCAGCCAATTGCCAATTAATTCTCAGCATCACTATAACTCTTGTTTATATGGCCAGGCCTCTTGAAACAATGCAGCTGCTAGAACTGAACCAACACCAACCTTTAAAATTCTACATATACCAGAAGAGAGCACTGCAACCTTTATGGGTAGAAGAAAAACTCTTGTTCTACTCCTTTTCACTATAAATTTGTATGATTTGCTGTTATGTGAAACTTTTAAATGTAATATTGGTACAGAACATGAAAGCAATTTAAAAAAGCAATCTTTTTTCAGATTCCCCAAACATTTCTCAGGTTGTAAACATTTGAATGTGAAGAACAGCCCTTTTAACTTCAGCATAAGAATATATTTTTCATACCAGTCTTCAAAAACTCATTAGCTAAACCTTGAAATGGACTACAGGCTGTCTGCTCTCACTATCATTATTCAGCTACTCTCAGTATTCTGCAGCTGTTACACAATCTGTTGACAGTCACTGGCTGTTCCACAGTTCTCTGAATCACAAGCCAAGAACTACCAAGAACTGTCTGCGCTCCACCGAAAACACCAAAAGGATGAATGAAAGCACACTGCACTGCCCTTTCATTGTGACTGGTAAATGGCTGTTCTCTCTCTCTCTCTCCACCCCCCCACCCCTGTCTCTCTCTGTCTTATCTGTGAGCAGCGGAGCGAGCGAGGGTCGGCCTAGCACCTTTGCCCGGCATCAAAGGCACCGACTACATTAATGCCTCTTACATCATGGTCAGCACTTCCGCTTCTTCTGTCTATCATTGATCTTTCCTATCTCTCCTTGGTGTTTTGACTCGGAGCAGGCTGACTTTCAGTCGCTAGTACAGGTCAAGATCCCAAAACAATGAATCCTACACTTCCCATAATGCAGCTCAGTAGTGTCTTCATTATACCCTCACTGTCAGATAATGCTTACACTTTTCAAACTTCATGCCCACCTTCATGGGTCCAAATATTTTGAACTGACCTAAAATTAACCAGTGAAAACTGAGAACCGATTAGACCTGAAGGATACTTGGACCCAAATACAAACACATTCAAACTGAGAATCAGTGCACTTTCACACTCTCTGTCTCACCTGAAAAAGTTGAGTCATGAAAATGACTTAAGTGATCTGAACTGACTGCAATTCCACTCAGAACCACTTAGGTATTAGATACCCACAACGATAACATGGGACCCTACCCTGACCCAAATAAAATGAATCATTCCCAGCTTAGGTTCCAGGTCTGGTCTCGGTTTCCGTTAACCATGACGACCAATACTCCATGACTCAGCTTTCCATTAAACCATCTTAAGCTCTAATAACCCTGATCATTTCACTCTGATATTTTCAGAGTGATAGTTGAAGAAAACCTCCTGCAGAACCACAAAAGAGCATACACAACAGGCTGAGTAGTACTTTCCATGACTAGTAAACTCACCTTGATGTGCAAGTGTTCAGAGAAACTAAGAAGTTAATAGTAACCCTAAACCCAAATGCTTGCACAAAGCAGGTAGTTAAGTTACCGTGTGCAGTTGGCCAGTCTTTGTTTGTTGTAGGTGAGGTCACTGCCTTGTTGTTCCTGTAGTGTGAAATCATCGTGCACTTAACAGCTGGTTACTGTTTTCCTTTCACCAACAGATGCCAGGTATCGCACAGATTTGATTTGAATCTGAAACCTGTAATGTTAACAGTATGTGTTCACACTGTTGTAAGCAAAACCTAAATCCATTAATATGGTGTAAACGGTGTGGAGTAACTTTCCCACTGACCTGTTGTTGTTTTTGTTTTTTTCAGGGTTACTACAGGAGTAATGAGTTCATCATTACCCAGCATCCTCTTCCCCACACCACAAAAGACTTCTGGAGAATGATCTGGGACCACAATGCACAAATTATTGTTATGCTGCCTGCCAACCATGGACTGGTAGGAAACACACACACACACACACACACACACACACACAGTATACAACGTGGAGGGTGATTAGTGCCACCTACCACTCTGACAAGTGTGTGTGTGTTTTCTGCCAACGAGCCACCTGTGTTTAAGGTGTTATGCATCACGCTCACATCTCCACATGAGCCAGATTTCCATGTGCCGTTCACTGTAATTTAGGCTAACAGCATAAGTCACCTCAATGCAAACTCGTGTGTGTGCGTATCACAATTCCCTGACTTTTATGAGGCATTCCCCCAACAACACACACACATACGTTCATACGCAGGCTGATGTCGGTTCATTAATCCTGTGTTTAGTTGGTTCTGCAGGATTTCTATGCAAATCTGCTATCCCACTGTAGTTTTATGTGCCACAGTCATTTACACAAGGAACAATGATGGGCTTTGGCCAATTCAAGAAAATATATACAGAGGCCAGTTTTCACAGATTTCAAGATCAGAACTGATGCCATGCAGAAGCAACTTCTGTTTAGCCATTTAAAAGAGAACTGTGCTGATTTAACAAATCAAAGTCTGTTTTGATGTGTGGTTTCATGTGTTTAAAAATCTAAATCTAAATCTCTTTGTGGCTCCAGAGGGAGCTGCACAAAATCCAATTTCGTTAGTGTCACGGACTGATTTTGATTCCAGATTGACAGTAGTCCAGAGTTGTGGAATTTTTGTTAGCTCGCTGCCATTAAAATGTGCCTTTAAAAGTTATTTAGCATTGAGTTATTCCAAAACATTAGTGGGACAGGGAACAGCAGCTGCCTGATATGTGCAGGCTTTAGTGACCCAGGAGTCCTCTGGACTGCCTCTAACGTCTCTTGGACTGAGGAACTACTTTCAGAGCTAAAATGCTTTGTGATTTACACTTGCCCAAAAACCTAGGAGTCTTAAAGGTAGGACTGACATACTCCCTTCTTTTTTGAGTTTCTCCTAACTCAGCCAGTTAGGAGCTGCTTTTAGTCAAGACAGGTTTTGGGAATACTGCCCCTGATAAATGTCCTCAAGTGATGTCACTTGAGTCAGCGTTAGTTGGAGCAGAAGACTACAAGTTTGAAAGTGAGAAAAATCTGTTTGTGTGGAGTTAGAAAGCAGTGCAGTGCTAAATTGGTATTGGTGTTAACATTTAAAGAAAGAAATTAGGACACTTGTCTCATGTAACATTGTAACATGCACACAATAAAAGTACATATCTGTTAATAATATAACCTGGTAGCTGTGTTCAACACCAGAAGTAGGAAAGTGCAGTAAAGGGATGTGCATTTTTACTGGACGCTTTCATTAGTTGTAGACCAGCAATACAGCCTGTGGAATGAGGCTTTGCAAATTGCCAGTCATACGGTAGGTCAGTAGGTGCACTTTAACTGGAACGTTGCCTTATTGGTCTGTAATTAAAGCTTTGGTCACAGCTAAGCTCAACCTTATCCAGTGTGATCTGTAAATCTTTAACATGGGATTCCCTTGATTGCAACATCAGGGGACAGAAATTCTGCAGAAACGGTAGAACATCCAACTACTGCAGAGCCAGAGACTCATAGGTGTTATGCACCAGAGGTGTGAAGCAGCAAGTCACTTCACATAACAGGGACTGCAAGACAGCTTTACAGTGTTCAAATGTGTTGTTTTCCTTGTACTTGTCATTGCTTTATTGTTATTTATACAGTCACAGTGGACATTTCGATCCAAGTATTGTGTTGAGTGAACCTTTTTCCCTACCAGTATATATTTTCAATAACAGAAAGTATACTACAATAATGTTGTATCCATTATTAATTGAAGTGCATGAATAAACCCAGCAGTGAAATGGTCTCTGGGCTCTCCTGCAGGCTGAGGACGAGTTTGCGTACTGGCCCAGTCGGGAGGAGGCCATGAACTGCGAGGCGTTCACCGTAACCCTCCTCAGTAAAGACAGACTCTGTCTGTCCAACGAGGAGCAGATCAGCATCCACGACTTCATCCTGGAAGCTACACAGGTAACTCCTCAGTGTGTCTGTGTGTGAGAGAGAGCTCTAACACATTATCAAAGCGATTGAACTGTACTTACTGAATACAGTATGAGCACACTGATACATTAATGTGGCAGAACAATAGAGGGGCATCATGAATACAGTATTAGTCATGTTTCTTCACCATGTGGTCCTAATGTGAAATGTAGATTTGAGAGTGAGCATGTAGCAGAAGCTCATAAATGCAGCGCAGGTTTTGGGGTGCTGAGTGTGATGGATGTTTTGAGCCTCCAGAGAAACTCGGCCTGTAAATGCAAACAAGAAACACCACTCTCTCTCTGCTCACTATCTTCAAAGCTGCTAGCCCTCAGGGTTTGTATCTCAAGCGTGTAAATTTCACCTGAGAGCAAAACAAACTCTTTCAGATGTGGCCTGAATGTAACACCTTTTAAGTGACGCCTGGCTGTTTCCCAGGCTTTCCATCAGACTGAAACAGGAACGAGCCTAACAGACAGAAACGTAGATACGTCTTAAACCCATGATCAACTCATTAATAGAAGATATTCAAAACATGCTAAAGTACCTTTTACCAACCTTTTTAGCCCATTAAAGCGTTAAAAGTAAAATATTTGTACTTTGTAAAAAATATTTGAAAAAACTTTGTATATCTTGAAATGATGGTCATTTCTGTATCTTTGGTAAAGTCACATGATCTGATTGATGTTTAATGGGCTGTACTCGAACCAGCCTCAGACACTGGAAGCTTCTTAAAAGCTGCCAACAAACACTGACACACTTTTTTCTATGTCAGACTGAGAAGATAAAAGTTGTTGGAAAGATTTATTAGTGACACATTGGTTTGAATTTTCCCCAATACTAACTGCAGCCTTCTGAGAAACTCAGTCCTATTGGTTTGGTCAAAGCTCAGGTCACATGGATGGGTTGAATGTAACTGTTCTAAACCAAACACCCTACATCTAACTTTCCTCTCTCTCTCTCTCTCTCTCTCTCTCTCTCTCTCTCTTTCTCACTGTTTCTCTGTCTGTTTCACCCCTGATCTGTCTACCAGGATGACTACGTATTAGAGGTTCGTCATTTTCAGTGCCCCAAGTGGCCGAACTCCGACGCGCCCGTCAGCAGCACCTTCGAGCTCATCAACGTCATTAAAGAGGAGGCTGCCACCCGTGATGGACCAACCATCGTTCACGATGAGTCAGTCTGACCTTTCATTTACATTCTGTTACTGCATCACTAGATGAGTACTGCAAATTATGATATGGCAAATTAGAAATAGCTGAGTGAAATGTTCTTTGAGCCCAGTCGCATATTAAATCATAGTTGAAAATGATAGAATGAGGGGAACTACGGTACTTTTTGGGGCTCTTTTATGCATTGTCATGTCTTTGTAAATAATATTTTAAAGAGTATGGTCTAGACCTACTCTATGTGAAAAGCGTCTTGAGATAACCTTTGTTATGATTTGGCGCTATACAAATAAAATTGACTTGACTTGACTTATGATATATTGATAAGTCTTTGGCAGAATCATGTGATATAATTTCAAAAGACCTGTTCTTGTACATTTGAAAAAGTGACATTAAAAAAGATCAAAGTCTGCCCTGGCCTCAGACAGTCAAACAGCATCATCGTCTTCTATTAAATTCAGCACATGAGCTTCACATCTGAAACCACTTCATGCAAATTCAGCGGACACAGACAATTTATCAATTTGGGACATAATGCCAAGACAGGAAATGTAATAATAATATAGCAATAGGGTAATACGTATCTGTTAAAAGTCTGACACTTGACACAGATCATTACAGTCTTTTCCTGCAACAATATTATTTGTTGTTTTTTGTTGTTGGTTAGCTGGCTATACAAGCTGATGCTGATGCTAGGAAATTATAATTAGTAAATATTTGATCAGTTTATCCTTTAGTCGTTTAGTAAATAAATGGATCCAAGGTTGGAAACCAACATGTATGATTTGATACGTTCAATCAATAAAATCAGTTTTATGTCAACGTTTGATACTTGATTCATTACTCAGAAAGTTTTTGGCCAGTACCCAGCCCTGATTTCAGGCAGAATGTTGACAGCTGCAGGATTTAATTAGTACACCTGTATTATTTGATATCATATTATACTGATTGAGATAATACTGCGCTTGTTATCCCCAATATTAATTTGTTCCATTGTGTCCACTCCCAGGTTAATACATGTCTCTGTCTGTGAACAAAAAACCTGCAGCCGGACTACCCTTAAAGTATACTGAGGAAGGACATATTTAGTTTGATGTTTTACCACTGAGCAGTCATTCCAACAAGTGACAGCCCCACCCCCACCACCACCACCCTCATAGGTTCCCCAGCAAACTGCCCAATTAAACATAATGAAAGTGTCTTTAATATTGACACACATTAGTGTTCCTGAATGAAACTTTAATCCAGAAGCTCTGCTCATGTTTATTCATAAGAATAATGAAGATCGCTTGTGGCATCCGCAAAAAGAAAAGTGACTAATTGAGCACTTCATCTGGTTGCTATGGTGCAAACGGCTTGCAGCACCTAAGAGATTGTCAGTAAGAGGCTCGTCTTAATTGCCCGCATGCTCATTATTCAGCCAGGCATGGGCTGTTAGCAGCGATTTCTGCTGAGCCGCTGACAGCGCTGCTAATGGAAGAGGAGAGCCTTTACATTGTGGAGGCGACCCGGCGTTCTCAGGGGAGCCTCACGCGGGGCTGAGCCGTCATCCTCAGGTGGATCCGCTTGCTATTAAATCTTTAATCTGAGAGCTGACGTTCCTGATCTGCGATGATCTTGACTCCCTGGCTTAGCTGCTGTCAAGAACATCTGAAATGCTGGGTAGTTAAGGTCTTCACAGCATCCCCAATCAGGAATGTTGCATTGAGAGATTTTCCTGCAGCAACACCCAGTTAGTTTATTGGATGATATCTGAGACCCAGCATGATGAGAAGATGGTCTTTCTCCTTAAACGTGAGCTAAAAGCTTTTTAAGTTGATGAAAACACATGATGATAAGATGTCATGTACATACAGCTGCTGTCAAAACATTTAATGACAGGTGGGAAGTTGTTTTTGGCATATTGTTCCAACAGGGGAGATGAGGTGCACTTTAAACACAGTGTTGACGTGGGTTAACAATGTGAAACAAACACAACCTAAAATGGGCTGAAATGAAGTGTGAAAAAAAAGGAGCATGATTGTTTTTCTTTTTCATTTAAATTCCATAACGAGGAGCTAGAAATCAGTAAATGATGAAGGTAACTAACTGCCATGGGCTTGTCATTTATAAAAAGACGTGAAACATTGCGGTCATTACAAGCTCTTCAGAATGTAGCCTTCTGTTGTTTGGAGCACGTACCGTCCTGTCTCCGCTCGTCGGTAACGCCCCTTGGAAATCAAAAATGAGCGGAGAGGTTCCAGACTAATACGCGTTTGCAAATCAGTCTGGCAACTGCCAGGCTAGTGATCTTTTCCTATGATGCCAAAACATCTTCTGTGCACAGAAGATAGATGTCATTTAACCCCAAGTTTCACTTTACTGCTGCATCTGTTAACACTGCAAAATCAACAGTATGTTGACGAACCCAGTGGAGGAGAAACATACTATAAGAACTTTTATTGACAATAAAACCGTGGAGATGCATGCTAACCCCAGACCCTGACTGTGTGTGTGTGTGTGTGTGTCTGTGTGTGTGTCAGGTTGGGAGCAGTGTCGGCCGGCATGCTGTGTGCCCTCACCACCCTGTCTCAGCAGCTGGAGAGCGAGGGCGCCGTCGATGTTTATCAAGTGGCCAAGATGATCAACCTTATGAGACCAGGAGTCTTCACAGACATTGTGAGTCCGACAGCTGAAATAGCACCCACTGATACACATTTAGAGATAATGCTTCTTGTTCAGAAGGAGGGGAACTATATCATCAGTGTGGTGAACTTGACAAGGATTTGGCAACACCATCAACATACCAAATGGTTGATGGTACAGCTACAGGGTTTGGCTCAAAGAGGAACGAGCACGGCGGTCGTACAGTATGTCGTTCTCACCTGCTCTCCTCTCTGTCTGTCTCTTCTCTGATTGGTCCCCAGGACCAGTACCAGTTCCTGTACAGAGCTCTGCTTAGCCTCGTCAGCACCAAGGAGAGCAGCTCCGGTCCTCTGGCCAGGGACATTAATGGGACCATGGGGTCCATGTCCGACCAGTCCGACCAGGCAGAGAGCATGGAGTCGCTGGTCTGAGAGAGGCCCCAGAGCTGAGCTGAGGGTGTCTTATGGGTCCAAACACCCTGCGAGGTCCCCAAGCCCACAAAGGAGGCACTTAACTTTGTAAAACGTCAAGGAACTATTGTGGACAAGACTTTTTGAGGCCTTTTTTGCCAGACTCTTGGTTAAAATGAATAACCTGATTACTTTTTTACACTGATAAAAAGTTTTTGATATTTATTTTTTTTGCCATTTTATGTCTTAATGTTCTCCTACTGAAGGGTTTGCACCTGCGTTTTTAAGTTTCACGACGGCGTCAGTAGGCAACGAGAAACAATTTCCTGTCTTTTCTTGTTTGCACTATATAATGTCAGTGTTACTGCCTATACTAAAGCTGACTCACTTGGCTTTTCTCCACTCGAGCTCTGATTTTTTTGACATTCCACGGCTCCGGCCCTTATTAAACCAACTGCTTCTGTGAAGGACAATGCTCTGCTGCCACCTACCAGTTGATTTAAGACAATGGACGGAGGAAGGCACGAACTCTGTAACAAAAAGCTGTTTGACCTCAGCTCAGCGTGATCTACTCTGCCTGCTCATCTATAGTACCCATATTACCACTCATTTATCACAAGAACCGACATCTTGGAGCCTGTTACCACAGACAAGTATTGCTTGTTTTCTAAAATTAATTTCCTCTTCACCTTTTTTTTTTTTTTTGCCTTGTTTTCTTGTCACTCTCCCTCTTATTAGCGAGTCACACCCATGTTAGAATACCTAAGGTGGTGTAACAACTGCTACTGTGAAATTTTATTATTATTTCTTTGTATAATTCATATAATTCTTTTTAATATATGGAAATACTGTATGTATACATATATAAATATATCCTTATAAAAATAACTTTGTGATTTTTGTACATGTCCTTTGTGGCCTCCCGCCTCAGGCCGGTTGATTTCCACTGCGTCTGATAGTTTACCACTCCAGTACTCACAGCTGATTCCCAGCCACCTGGAAGCGGACTCTGTCAGTCCTCTACGTTCTTGTATGCTGCTAAGTCATCTGAACTCACACACGCATAAATACACACATACAAACTACAACAGATGATGCAACTATATGACATCCGTTTTTAAAACATTTTTTTTTTTTTAAAGCATTCTGACAGACGAGCACGGATTAAGAGCACGGAGGCCTGGATGTGGAGCCCTCATCTACTCACATGTACCTGTGTGTGTCATTACAGTCGGGAATTGCTGTGATCTGATAGGGAGCAGCAGACTCAAAAACAAGCTCTATGCAACAAGTTGGTTAGGTTTAGAAATCTGAAACAGGGTTTTAAACAGTCTTTGAGTTCTCAGTGTTACTTGAAGTCTAGTCCAGATTTGACTAGTCTCCCCAAAGTGGGTTTGGATTAGATTTTTTAAATGATTTAATAGATTCATTTTATTTGCACTCATGCCATCTGGATGAAATGCAAACTGCTAAATAACCCTCTGCTGCTTTAGAGAGTCTTTGGGTGCTTAAAGTGATGTGTAGGACATATCTGATCTTTGATGCGTGTAAGAATGGTCAATCCAACAAGAAATATCTCCCCTTTTGGATGTCCCTTCATTTGCAAGTTGGAAGACTGAACCCAGTTCTTTTTTGACCACATCTGTGTTGGTAATTTCTTAGTTTTCCACCCACCTGCAACCTCTGTAAGGTTGGGTATGATGAGCTGGAGTTTGAATAAACATGCAGATTCCCCCTGACGTCACTGAAATGTGGAAAAATGTGGCGGATGAGAGCTGCTGCTCTAAGGTGTGGCTACATTTCATGAAAAACAGTAGTTATACAGTTATGTGTTTAACATGACAAAGCATTTCCTGTAGCGAGGAGATGATGTCATGAATCAACTAATGCTATTGTGTTAATTAACTCCAGTTAATAAAAGTGGAAAACATTCAGTGTTCAAACATTCAAGTTGTGCTTTGCACAAATATTTTTCATTTGTCTTTATTTTAAGGGAAAATTACCAAACATCATTCATGTCCATTATTGGTAATGGCATTTAAATGTGTTGAAAGTAAAGGTTGTTTTTTCTTTAAGCATGTTTTACTTAATTTTCTTACTCAAATAATAGGACATAAATCTGAAAATGAAATGGCATCAATCATCGATTTCTTTTAACTTCCAGCAGTAACCAGCCCTACTCCCCTGTCAAACTTTGGAGGATAAGTCTGGACTTTTTCCATATTTGTCTTAGTGTCGACAAATTCTATGAAAAGACCAAAACCAACAATGTGTCTGCTCTCAATACTTTCAGGTTTCCCTACCCTGTCTGATGCACAGGCTCACTGGTTCCTACTCAAGACTTTTATCTTCAAAACAGACCCAGTCATTTCCTAAAACAGCTCGGCACTGTAGTTTTTAGCAAATGTTACTCACAGGAGGAAATAGTTAATTTGTTGGGGACTATTTTAATCTGTGGATTACACTTTAAGACATATGAGGCTTTGGATAGGACCACACTTACTAGAAGCATCAATTTATTGTTGGTTTTGGTCTTTTTTTGTATTTGTGGACAGTAAAACATTTCCAGAAAATGGTTCACCTTATTCTTTGAATTATATCTAACTGGGAGCCGTCGCTCATTGGCCACATCCTAACTGTTTTTATCAGCAGTTTCTAGACAAAAGCATCCACCATGTCATTAAAGTCGTGCTTTGACCAGATCCGATTTAACTGTCGTAGTACACATACGTGAGAGGCTCCTTTCAATAGGTCACAAACTGGAAAGCAAGTGCTCTCTTTAACAGTTTGTGTCGGCTGTAAAGTATTAAAGTGAGTTACTTGCAAAAACTGCATTTGGAAAAAATACAAAGCAGAACAGGCTGAGGCTTGTTTGAGGTCCGTGCTCGTTGACAGGTGTGATCAGTCGCTCTAACCTCCCAAGGCCTTGTGTACATAGTTTTTGTTCCTCACTCCCTTTTCTCCAGAGATGTATTTTTTTTGTGGTTTTGTGGCCTACAAGCAAAGAGCAGAGTCGAAATGTTTCCTGCTTTAGCTGCTATAACCCCTTACACACACACATACACACACATACACACATTTTCCACACACACATTTCTTTGACATGAGGATGTTCTAATTTAGCCGCTGATTTTGATGATATTCTGTACCTCTGTGATCAGTGGCGTAAAATGAACACTTGTAGTTTTCCATTTTGAATGAAAATGTAAAAGCATTTTTGTTTTTTTCACACAGCACAAAACAGATAATGTGTGGACTGCGAGGGGGACAATGTATTTTAATTTTTTTTTTTAACTTTTACCAAAGACTTGAATCCTTCCCATGCACCTGACTGGATGACCCCCCCCCCCCCCCCCCCCCCCCCCCACACACACACACACACACACACACACACACACACACACACACACTATATTTGTATTTGTATCAGTGTCCTTAAGAAGGTTTGCTTCAAAGTCTCACTTCAGTATCTGTTTTAACTTTGGTATCAAAGTCCTTACTTTATAAAAAGTTTTAGTTGCGCGCTGTCCTGTGAGATATAGAGATACATCAACAGATAAGCTGAGGAGACAGACAAGCATTACAGATGTGTTATCTCCATTTGAAATGGGGACCGTATGAGCTCAGCTATCCAACCTTTAGGGAGACATCTCCAAAACATGTTCTGTTTCTGGGGCATTTCTTTCTTTCTTTGTGAAATGCACACTTTGCCTAAGGGCTGGGTCACACCAGAAAGCCGCACGTCCGAATTCATTTACACATCCTCGAAAAATTGGTGAGTTACTGTTGCTGCCGCGCTACCCTTCAACATGCCAGCCAGCTGATTACGTGGCAGTCAGTCAAAGTAGCTTGCAATACTAGTTGGCTTGCTACTTTAACACGGGTAATTTGAGGAAATACTTCCCACTGCCTACATGTGTAGTACGACTGACTGCACACCATGACCTCTTTATTCTTTGACGGAGCAAGCTGATGTCAGATTGGATGGTGTGTCACAGCTGCCTCCATTTTAAACTCTGGATCTCCAATCCCTCAGAGCCTAGCACTGTCCAGACAGAATGCAGTTGCTCAACAACATGGATCCACATGTCCAATGCACTGATGGAGTGAAATGAACTGATTCCTGAGACTTTGCTGTCATAAATGCTGGTGTGACCGGGCCCTTAACATGGTCACTGTACCATTTTTCCAAACCCCATTTTTAAGTGATTCTGATCATTGTGATCATTTGGAATGAAAAATGTTTGCGTTGCCTTTGAAGCGTTCACGCAGCTGTACTGTCATTAAGAAATGTACATATATTTTGTTGCCTCTGTAACCCAGCCCTTCTCTGGAAACTGTGTATGTATTCAGTGTCAGAGGAAATGTTTCATCGGATTTTGAAATTCCATCATTCGAATTTTCAGTGTTACTCTTTTATCTTTTGATTTTGTAAATCAAAATTAATTTCTTATCCATTTCTTGACTTCACAAATCTCTCACAAGGTTTTCTAATCCAACACAGGTGACTGGTCTATAGTCACAGATCTTTTCAAAGTGTTCTCTCATTTGTTCTCTCACTCACGGCATCGTTTGTGGTGGATCGTGTGGAAGCCAGGTGTCTGTGTGTCCAGCTTGTGGTCATCGTCACATTCCAGTTTCCAGCTTCACGCCCTCCATTAATCTTCAGGCAGTGATTGTGATATAATGATGTTATCCCTTCTTCTTCAGAATTTTTGGCTTTTCGTTTTTCGTCTTCTGGAGGCTATGATTATGTAGTCAGACGTGAATAATAGAACGGCTCTCTTGTAAGTCACCAGATGATTTCCTCTCCACTGACTTGTTCTGGAAAAGGTGGCCGTTTGTTCCTCTTTTGTAACATGAAATAAGACAAAATGATGGATTTCTCTTTTTTTGTTTTGTTGAAAGCTATATCAAAGCATTCTATTATAGTGTTATTTAATATGTAAATGGTATTGCTATACATAAAATAAAATATGGGTTTTGATGTAATTTTCTGAAATCATTTGTGTGATAATATTTGTGCTTTTTTTGTGTATTTTAATTTTTTCTACAGGCTCCGTTGCTGTTGTTGATCATCCATTTTTACTGTGGTTTTAGCTCTGGTTTGGTCCACCAACTCCCGAAAAAAAATCTTCCTCTCTTTAGATTACAAAATGTTTCCATGTTGTTACCAGCTACTTGGTTCTAATTTCACTTAATGTGACATTACAGAAACGTTTTAATTAAATAGACATTTTCCTCCTATCATCAGACCAGAGACAGAAGACAGACATGTATGAGCCTCCATTACTGTTCCAACAAAAACATTAATACTATGGTATGAATCTGCTCCTGTTTAAAAGCAATTTAAAACTTTAAAATGCTCTTAAATTTAAGAGAGTTGCAAACTCTCTGAGTAGATCCTATAGATTGCTGTAGAACAGATACAGAAAATCTGGTTTTGGAATGGCTGTAGAGTATATTATTGACTATTTGCAGCTGCTGTGCTCTCATAAACTGTTACTTCTAAATGCCCATTTGATATAACGTTACATTACTTTTATAATTGATTTTGTTTGCAATCACTTTCCATGCATCTTTATTACCTGTACTTGTCATTATGGTACTAAATTCTTCTTTTTATCTGTTGTCTTTGATGTACCTCTTTTTACCATGAGCATTCATGCTCCAGTTTGGTTTTCTTTTTGTTTGCATTTCAGTTAATTTCTTATAATTTCATCCATATTAGATTGCTGTTTCGTTCACATGCTTGCTAATGCAGATATGTTAACAGCAGTTTAACGTAGTATAAAGATGAGGGTATCCTTCAGAAAAGTGCTTTTTCCTAAACAAAGTTTGGACTTATACGCGTCCTTCTATTACACAGTTCACCTGTGTAGTGTTAACAATATTGTGGCCGCGGGCCGGTATGTAAAACTCATCTGAGTAAGTGCGTCAAAATGTACATATAACTAATTCTTGTTATATTATATATGTATATAGAATATTAAAAATAAGTACAAGGCATAAATACTATTATAATAATAATAATCTTTATTTGTATAGCACCTTTCTTAACAAGGTTACAAGGTGCTTGTACAAGTAAAATAAAATGCAGAAATGTTCCTAAATTGTAATTCTGAATAAGTCAGTCTTGGGAATGACCAGCAGATGCAGCAGCTACACACTTTGCATATTATGGAAATGTTAATATTGAGTTCATAAACAACAATACACACACTGCTGAAATGTTCATAGCATGATGGATTCAGTATGAATAAATGTCCCCACATTCATGTGATTCTTCATAAACCACATTTATATTCATCACATTAGCTGCTGAGTTGATAAATACAAGAAATCTGGTGAGTTTGAAAGAGGATGAATAAGAAAAAAATGACTAGTGACTTTTTATTTTTAGGTACATCCCTGTGTTGTCTGGTTGGGAAACTGGAAAAATCTAAACAGGTACTTTGTTTAAATACAAACATTTTAAAGGACCTATACAGATGAGTATCACTTTAACTATATTCCTTCTCAACTCATTGAAGAGTTTTAAAAAAATCCCAAAATAGTAAACATAGGTATGGTCAACATAACTGTTTTCCTCTTGCATGCTTCAATATACTTGACAATATACTTATATGACAAACGAAACAATAGCATTATCAGCTGATAGGGATACAATATAATAACTGTGTAATAACTGCGCTCCATTTGACCTGTCCCCACCCTTGCACACTGTAGTCTTGGACTAGAAATGGTAGAAACTTTTTTAACAATCACAACATATAAACAGTATATAGGTGGAAGGACAAATGTTGATACTTCACTTAAAGATTTGGTGTGTGTGTGTGTGTGTGTGTATCTTACCGTGTGTAGATGGAACTAGCTTTAACTACTATTGCTTCAGTCAGTAGTGTGTTTCTTCACACCCTAATCTTTCTCCTCCAGCTGACACAGAGACACTGAAGCACTAGTTGCCACACCAAATGCAGGGTAAAGGGGTTCAGTGAATGTGCAGTGGAAGGTGTAGAGGTGGACCAGTGTGTCAGAGGACACTCTGTAGAAGGACATAATGCTACTAGCACAGTCCAGATACACTGCTACTCTGTTAGGAGGGGTGGCTGTATGTCTGTTATTGTGGCAGACAGAATAACCATTCCCAGAGCAGACCAGCCTCCAGGACTTATCATTGTCTCCAATCCATGAGTCGTTCCCCTCTCTCTTCCTACAAATTCCTTTATACGTCACTGCTATGTCAACCTGACCTTCCCACTCAAGCTCATAGTAACAGCGATCAATCAGTCAATTTGTACACAGCACCTGATAACAGTCATAAAACCTCTCTGGGTGGTCAGAATATGGCTGCTTCCAAAACGCTGTTCCCACCTTTGTGTTGTTGTCAGAAAACTTAAGCTTTCTGTGAGCTGTGCTTGGATCCAGTGTGAGTTCACAGGCATCTGATGGATAACAAAACACAATGCTGTAGCAGTTTATGTCTAACAGATCATTATTGTCTAGTATTTGGCTATATATTACTTCAAAGGCCTGGTTTGTAGCCAAATGTGAAGCAATTGGAATGAGCATCTCCACGTCTGTAGCCATGATAGTCAGGGCAAAAATGGTGGATTGCCCTCTTTATATTGGGTGCAAACTGCTGTACTGCATACTTTGGTTTCTTTCAAAAGTGAGGGTAAGAATGTAAGAGGTGGATTGCTGCAGTGTCCAAAGTGATGAGGTAAAATAGACAAGAGGGAGCTGAGTCTGAGCGTAAAGCTCTCATGTTACCTGTTGATTTATGTTCCACCCCTCACTTGTTGTCATGAGCTCTGTCTAGTGAGCAAAGAACAAAATCACAGATACAAGTGACCAAAATTAGCTTCCTCCACGGGTGTCTGGGACAGACTGAGGGGCTCAGACATCTGAAAGGGGCTTGGAATAGAACCACTTTCAGGCATCCGAATAAGATGCCTCCCTGATTCCTCCCTTCCTCCCATGCCTGGAGGTATTCCAGGCATGTCCAGATGAGACTGTAGGGCAGATCTAGATCACATTACCACATCTGGCCTCAGAATGCCTCAGGATCTGCCAAAGGAGTTTTTTCACCATACCAGTTCTGATCTGATCAGGCCATTAAGGGGACTGAATATATGCCATAATCTACATTTGTCTGTTGTCAGTAGGATTTAAGTTAATATCAGACACATGGTCTTATATGCATATATAGTTATATGTGTAAATACTCAGAATTCAGTGCGGGCAATACCATTGTCATAAAGCAAACTAAATACACTCTTACACTTCTTCAGACCTGGTCTCAACCACCGCTTTTCACCATTGTCCTTTCTGGTGGAATAAGTCAGTCAGTCAACCCAGCACGAAAACAATGAACCTTCGTAACCTTTTCTGAGAGTCACATTCTGTTAAGTGTCACTATTATTTGCAATTGCCATTAATTCCAGAGAAACTATCACACCGTGAGCTTTTGTTGTCTTTCTCCATACCTTAGAGTCCCCAGTCCCCATTGTGGATTGTCCAGTCCAGCTTAAATTCCTGGATGATTGTAGCTCGGGTCCAACTCTGTCAGATGGGAAGGGTTGGAACTCAGAGCTGAGGCCAGGGAAGCGCAGCCTTCCTCGGTGATCAGACAACCTGATCTGCACACACACACACACACAAGTCGTGTTTCCATTACTTTTGGGGACATTACATTGACATTCCCTGGAGACTTACCCCAACCCTAACCACTACTTGCCTAAACCTAACCCATACTCTAACCTTAACCTAAACCTAATAAACCAAGTCTTCACCATATAATTTAAGAAATGTACGATATGAGGACTTGCATTTAGTCCCCACAATGTGACTGTGTAAACAGATTTATGTCCCCACAACATTAGTAATACCTGTCCACACAGTACATTATTGGAAAGGAAAATAATGAATGGGGGCCTTATTATTATTATTATTATTAATACTATTAGTAATATTAGTATATTATTAGTAGCCATGGTAAAACCATGCTTGCAAAAACATCTTACAGATGTAACAGCATTTACATTAACCTACAGTGGGTATGGAAAGTATTCAGACCCCTTTAAATTTTTCACTCTTTGTTTCATTGCAGCCATTTGCTAAAATCAAAAAAGTTCATTTTATCTCTCATTAATGTACACTCAGCACCCCATCTTGACAGAAAAAAACAGAAATGTAGAATTTTTTGCAAATTTATTAAAAAAGAAAAACTGAAATATCACATGGTCATAAGTATTCAGACCCTTTGCTGTGACACTCATATTTAACTCACATGCTGTCCATTTCTTCTGATCCTCCTTGAGATGGTTCTACTCCTTCATTTGAGTCCAAATGTGTTTAATTAAACTGATTGGACTTGATTAGGAAAGGCACACACCTATCTATATAAGACCTTACAGCTCACAGTGCATGTCAGAGCAAATGAGAATCACGAGGTCGAAGGAACTGCCCAAGGAGCTCAGAGACAGAATTGTGGCAAGGCACAGATCTGGCCAAGGTTACAAAAGAATTTCTGCAGCACTCAAGGTTCCTAAGAGCACAGTGGCCTCCATAATCCTTAAATGGAAGAAGTTTGGGACGACCAGAACTCTTCCTAGACCTGGCCGTCCAGCCAAACTGAGCAATCGTGGGAGAAGAGCCTTGGTGAGAGAGGTAAAGAAGAACCCAAAGATCACTGTGGCTGAGCTCCAGAGATGCAGTAGGGAGATGGGAGAAAGTTCCACAAAGTCAACTATCACTGCAGCCCTCCACCAGTCGGGGCTCTATGGCAGAGTGGCCCGACGGAAGCCTCTCCTCAGTGCAAGACATATGAAAGCCCGCATAGAGTTTGCCAAAAAACACATGAAGGACTCCCAGACTATGAGAAATAAGATTCTCTGGTCTGATGAGATGAAGATTGAACTTTTTGGCGTTAATTCTAAGCAGTATGTGTGGAGAAAACCAGGCACTGCTCATCACCTGCCCAATACAATCCCAACAGTGAAACATGTTGGTGGCAGCATCATGCTATGGGGGTGTTTTTCAGCTACAGGGACAGGACGACTGGTTGCAATTGAAGGAAAGATGAATTCGGCCAAGTACAGAGATATCCTGGAAGAAAACCTCTTCCAGAGTGCTCAGGACCTCAGACTGGGCCGAAGGTTCACCTTCCAACAAGACAATGACCCTAAGCACACAGCTAAAATAACAAAGGAGTGGCTTCGGAACAACTCTGTGACCATTCTTGACTGGCCCAGCCAGAGCCCTGACCTAAACCCAATTGAGCATCTCTGGAGAGAGCTGAAAATGGCTGTCCACCAACGTTCACCATCCAACCTGACGGAACTGGAGAGGATCTGCAAGGAAGAATGGCAGAGGATCCCCAAATCCAGGTGTGAAAAACTTGTTGCATCATTCCCAAGAAGACTCATGGCTATACTAGCTCAAAAGGGTACTTTCTGTTTTTTTCTGTCAAGATGGGGTGCTGAGTGTACATTAATGAGAAATAAAATGAACTTTTTTGATTTTAGCAAATGGCTGCAATGAAACAAAGAGTGAAAAATTTAAAGGGGTCTGAATACTTTCCGTACCCACTGTATATGTAGAGCATTAAGCTTACGCTTCAATTTTTTCCAACTGTTGTACAAATCCTTACTTTTTCCAGTCTACAGAGTGGATTCTCTAGTCCGGCAGAGAGGAGCATCACTCCGGAATCTTGCAGGTCACTGTTACTCAGGTCCAGCTCCCTAAGACTACAAGACTGGGACCCGAGACCCAGTGAGATCCCCTGACAGAATTTCTCAGTCAGCCTAGTGTGCCTCAACGTGTGATAATGAATAGAAACATTTTCTGTTATATTTTAAGTGTTTAGCTTCGGAGCAATCATAAACTACTCAGACATATGAATGTTAATGACTTATGTACAACAATGTAGAAACCAGAGAAATAACCTTCAATGCTGTTTATCATACAGGTTTTCTCCATAGAAATGGATTTTGTTTCATTACTAAAATTATTTTATATGACCAAAAATAATACAAAATCAAGAACACGCAGCATGTTTCTGTGGGTTATGAATACAAAAAACATGCTTTTTTATTTGCTATTTCTTCTGTGCTATGGTTTCATGTTACAGACAAACTGCTGACTATAATGACCGAGTTATCACAGTAAATCTGACCTGAGAATTTCCAGCCTACAATATGGACTCTCCAGTCCAGCAGAGAGCAGCTTCACTCCTGAATCCTCCTGTAGGTTGTTGTTGTTCAGGTCCAGCTCTCTCAGGCTAGAAGTCTGAGAACTGATGACAGAACTTCACAACTTGTCTCTGAAAGGTTGCAGCCACTCAGCCTGAAGTATACTATTAGTCAAGTCAAACTGAACAATATTTCTTTTAATTGAGAATAAATGTAAATAAAGCTATGACATCACTCAATGTGCACTGCCATTTAAATTGCCAGAAGTCTGATCTGACCTGTGAGTTTATACAGTTGACAGTGTGGACTCTCTAGTCCAGCAAAGAGCAGCTTCAACCCTGAATCCTGCAGGTTGTTGTTACTTAGGTTTAGCTCTCTCAGACTGGAGGTCTTTGAGCTGAGAACTGAGGACAGAACTTCACAACTTGTCTCTGAAAGGTTGCAGCCACTCAGCCTGAAGTATACTATTATTCAAGTGTAAATCAAACTGAACAAGATTTTTTAATTGAGAATAATTTTAAATAAAGCTATGACATCACTCAATGTGCACTGGAATTTAAATTGCCAGAAGTCTGATCTGACCTGAGCGTTTCCAGTTGACAGTGTGGACTCTCTAGTCCAGCAAAGAGCAGCCTTACTCCTGAATCTTGCAGGTTGTTGTGACTAAGGTCCATCTCTCTCAGACTGGATGTCTGGGAGCTGAGAATTGATGACAGAACTTCACAGCTTCCCATGGAAAGATTACAACCACTCAACCTGAGGTAGAAAATGAATTCTCATATAACTTATTTGTAAAAAAAAAAAAAAAAAAAAAAAATTACATTTCATATATTCAATCTGTTCAGTTATCTGTTTACCCACAGAGCACATTTGGTGGCTTTTACAACTGGCAGGAGTCTCTGAAGACTTTCATCTGAAACTGGGTATTTATTCAGGTCAAACTTGTCCATGCTTGTTTCTGTTGACAACAAAATGAAGACCAGAGCTGACCACTCAGCAGGAGAGAGTTTCTTTTTGGAGACTTCCTGATCTCAGGTACTGCTGAATCTCCTTTTTCCAGAGAATTTTCCTTCAACTCATTTAGACAGTGGAATAGATTGATGCTTCTTTCTGGGGATGGGTCCTTCCTGATCTTTTTCTTGATGTAGTGAATTTTTTTCTGACTAGTCTATGAGAATCTTGTAACTGGCTGTGTCAGCAGGCCTTGTAGAAGATGCTGGTTGGTCTGAAGTGAAAGGCCTAGGAGGAATCGGAGGAACAAATCCAGGTGTCCATTGGAATTCTTTAATGCCTTGTCCACCGCAATTTGGTAAAGATCTGTTAGCCTAAGGTGTCTTCTGAGCATCTGAGGCCAACAGGATGTTGATTGTGCTTTTGACAGGTGATTGACACCAGTGTTAATGAATGTCTGAAAGACAAAAGCAGCAGCCAGAAACTCCTGAATGCTCATATGGATAAAGCAAAACACCTTGTCCTGGTACAACCCTCTCTCCTCTTTAAAGATCTGTTCTGTCTGTGCTTTTCTGTAATACTTGATATTTACCTGTTGGACTGAAACATCAGCAAGTGGATGTATAGTTCAGTCAGGCTCTTTGGCAGTTCTTCTGACATTCCTGTTTTCAACACATCCTCCAGAATTGTAGCAGTGATCTAGCTGAACACAGGGTTGTGGCACATGATGTGGAGGCTTCATGATGCCTCAACATGGAAGATTATTCTGGTGGCCAGTGGCTGATCTTTGAATTTCTTCTTAAAGTACTCCTTCTTCTGTGAGTCACTGAACCCTCTGACCTTGGTCATCATGTCAATGAACTCAGGAGGGAAGCAGTTTCCCCCTGATGAGGTTTATCAGTAGCACATCCACTGAGGTAGACTCTGTAATATCAGTGAGGGTCTTACTCTTATGTAAGTCCAGAGGAAGTCGACACTCATCCAGACCGTCAAAGATGACCGCAATCTGTAACTCTTCAAACCTGCAGATTCCTGCTTCTCTGGTTTCAGTAAAGAAGTAATGAACAAGTTCCACCAAGCTGTACTTTTTGCCTTTCAGCAGATTCAGAACTCGAAAAGTAAATGGAAATGTGAACTGTATGTCCTGGTTGACTTTGCCTTCAGCCCAGTCCAGAGTGAATGTCTGTGTTAAGACAGTTTTCCCAATGCCAGCCACTCCCTTTGTCATTATTTTCCTCACTGGTTGATCTCTTGAAGGTGGAGGTTTAAAGATGTCCTCAACTCTGACTGTTCTTTCTAGTATTACTGGTTTCCTGGATGCTGCTTCAATCTGTCTGACCTCATGTTCTTCATGACTGATCCAGCCTCTCCCTCTGTGATGTACAGCTCCGTGTAGATCTGATTGAGTAGGGTTGATTTCCTGCCTCAACAGTCCCCCCAAACAAATACTTGTACTTCTCCTGAAGATTGGATTTGAGTTTACACTGGAAAACCAGAAAAATGCATTAATTGGCAAAAGAAAACATCAGATCTGCCTGTTCTATACTAATAGTCCACTGGTAGGTGAAGTAAGCAGACCGTTAGGACAAACATGTCAGTTGGGATTTGCTTATAGACTAGATTTACACACCATAACTGTAGAGCATTGGTCAGTTTGTTGATGGGCTGACAACTGGGATCCTCTGGCTTTATGTGGTGAAATCTGTGGGGAAAAGATAAGTTTAAGGTGCCTTATAATCACACAAATACCGATGCACACAGTCAACAAACTCACACCCACACTCCTTCTTACAACTGTTGTTCAACAATTATAAATACTGGAAAAAACACAAAGTGAACTCTGCTTTGAAATTAGCCGTCTTGACTAAAATATCTTACTCTTTGTCAGTAAACTGATTTCCATCTTTGAAGTATATAGGTTGGTGGATAGACTGATCACTCTTTATGGACACACAGCTGGGTAAAAGAGAGCCAGGGCTTTTCTTCTGGACACTGCCACAAACAATTTAGGAAAGGAAAGGTGACACTGGTTACAGATGTTGTGCTCAGCCATGATAAATTCAGTTTGAAACATGAGGTGAACTCTACACTGTGGACAAAGCAGCTCAGGTTATTAAGTGTGATGTGATTAAAATATTGGGGTTGAGTATGTTTATTCACTGTCTAACTCTCCAAACACCCCCACACCTGAGTTTTTGCTTCTGTATATATATATATGTTTGTATGTATAGTGGGGCCCAAGAAAAGAGTGGAGTGATCAGCCCAGTGGATCAAATAGAGGGAGATGGTCCGCAACCTTGTATGATTTATCTGAAATATCTATTTCTCTTTGCTTACATGTACAACCAAATGCCCACATTTCACTGTGTGATTTTGGTGACCTATTTAAAATTGTTGTCATGTCTTGTGGGCAGTGTGGATGAGGTGTTTCAACTTGTGTCTCCAGGAGAGAAATGGGATCCTGTGCTTCAAAGGACAACAAGTCATGCATGCTTTCCTGATGAGCCAAAGCTTCAGTTCCCAGCAGGCCAGTGCAATTTTCAGGTTCCAATACTCATGTAGTATTTGTATTATCACTAAATATATCACAATAATCTCATTCAAACATCATTCCGGGAAAAGCCAAGAGTCAACTCTGATTCACTTTTTTTTTCATTCATTTCCAGACAAGACCCTTTAAAGCACTTTTAAAGTCTCACTTTAGTTTTACAGACTCTTTGAATTACCCTGGTTATATTTTGTATTTTATTTTCAGTCATAACTTTCCTTATTCAGTGTTTCCCAAAAAATATCTGGATCAAATCAACAACAAACCCAGTGCTATGTATTGTGAGTTGTATGAATGCAGAAATACTACAAACACACTAGGGACCAGCTCCACACAAAGAGACCTTTTCTGTTCCTTGGGCACGACTGAGACTTAAAATAGTTGTTGGATCCAAACTCTCATATCAGATCTAAACCTTGCCCCATGAGTCACCTATGAAATGAAGCATAATTAAAGCTAATTAGTGTTTACTTGCTATTATTAAATGTAATTCAAGTGAATCATTAGGACATGTAAACACTGAAACCAACCTCTAACTAATGAAACTAGTGAAACTGCTAGCATAGTGGTTGTGAAGCTAAGCAGAAAGTTGTTAGGCAGGTACAGCTTAACCAATGGCAGATTTCAAAGTTATAGAGTTAAAATGGTTTGCGCTAACAGAGTTGAGATAGTCATTACAGAAGATGTGATAGAGTAGAATAAAACACTGAAAACTGTGGGTTACAATACTTTCAGATGGTGAAAAAGGTTTGTGCCACAATAGAAGGTGGAAATGGAATGAAATGAGATAACAGCTTCAACAAGGGAACAGCCAGTGAGAGAGGGAGGTAAAGTTAAACATTAATGGGCCACATAAAGGCTAATGTTAGGATGGACCCACTGCCTGAGCTGAGCCATCACAATCAAATTCTGTTTGATTTGTGCACACAAGATAATAATCAAAGCATCAGTTTTCTAAAAATACCTTTAAATATTGGCCATGGTATCCATTATTCTCAATAGACCCATTATATTTCTACACTATGATTTTTTATTATTACACCTGTAAGATTACTGTAAGACAACCATATACTGTAAAATCACTTTATTGTTATACTAATACTTACTATGAATCATCCTATAATCACTTATCTTTCTAAATCATTCATTCATATATCATGGGATAGTTGTAGTAATAGTAGCCTATAACAATAAGGTGATTTTTACAGTATAAAATAAATAAATTAAGGAATTAAGGAGAGAGATGAAGCCAAGGTCACTGATACAAGTTATAAACATAACCTTACAGGTCTGACAGCTGTGGTTACACATGGTGTTCGTTCATTATCGCTCTATGATTTTGGGACTAACATGATAGAGATGTTCTATTGTCCAGACCACCAGTCTACTGAGCATGAGGCAAGAGGTGAGAAGCTGCTCCTCCCTGTGTGGGGAGAGACAGACAGTGTAAACCCATGTTGGCTCCACACAGTGGGCTATAAACTGCTCTCTGACAACAGATACAAACGGTACATTGAATGAAACAACGGAAGATCTATTTGCTTCTAAACCCTCAGCTTCCTTCTGAAATGACACCAGCAGGGGGCAGCAGCTGCCACGTGCCTTGATTGCCATGGTTACTGAACGCCTCATAAAGAAATAAGCTTCAGAACTTCCGTAAAAAAGTTTCAAAACACTAACACATTCTGTGTTCGGATAGTTGAACAGAACGTTTGGAATTTGAACACCGAGTGATAAACCTTACGTCGTATTGTTATATACTATACGTTCTTATAGCATAATGTAAACACCTTTTTTACCCAAGCAGAAGTGACACGTTTTCAGTGAGCTCTAAAAGGGATGATGTGATTTTCTTCCCCAACAAGATCCGCTTTTATTTTGAAGTACATATCGCTTTCATTCCGGTTGTTTCGTGTCGAACTGGATAAGCTCGGTACAGTACGGCTCCAGATGTCTGCTTCTCTACCGGGAGACATGGAATTAATTGAGAAACACGAGAAAATGTGAGTATGTCATGTTGAATATGAACTAGGCTGATCAGTGCGGTCCGTCAGTGGACTCCGTTAACTAACGGCGAAGGCTAACGTTAGCTTTTGATCCGTAGCTACTGTAAAAAACACCCAGCAGCCAGTGCGACCTGCCCTGCTGCTCATATCACCGGACCATGACTACACACAGCTGCTTCCTCCATGTGGCTGACACCAGTCTGTGTCTGTGACAAGTCTGTGTGTGTGTGTGTGTGTGTGTGTGTGTGTGTGTGTGTGTGTGTGACCAGTCTGCGGGTGACGCCAGTCTATGTGTGTGACACTAGTGTATGTGTGTGACACCAGTCTGTGTGTGTGTGACAAGACTGTGTGTGTGTGACCAGTATGTGTGTGACTTGTCTGTGTGTGTGTCACCAGTGTGTGTGTGTGACACCAGTCTATGTGTGTGACCAGTCTGTGTGTGTGACACCAGTCTATGTGTGTGACACCAGTCTATGTGTGTGACCAGTCTGTGTGTGTGACACCAGTCTATGTGTGTAACCAGTCTTGTGTGTGTGTAACCAGTCTGTGTTTGTGACCCCAGTATGTGTGTGGACAAGTCTGTGTGACACCAGTGTGTGTGTGTGTGTGTGTAACCACTCTGTCTGTGTGTGACCAGTCTGTGTGTGTGACTCCAGTCTGTGTGTGACAAGTCTATGTGACACCAGTCTGTTTGTGTGACACCAGTCTATGTGTGTGACAATCTGTGTGTTTGACACCAGTTTGTGTGTGTGTGTGACCAGTCTATGTGTGTCACACTAGTGTATGTGTGTGACACCTGTGTGTGTGTGTGTGTGACCAGTCTATGTGTGTCACACTAGTGTATGTGTGTGACACCTGTGTGTGTGTGTGTGTGTGTGTGTGTGTGTGTGTGAGACCAGTCTGTGTGTGTGACACCAGTCTATGTTTGTGACATTCTGTGTGTGTAACCAGTCTGTGTGTGTGACACCAGTCTGTGTGTGTGACAAGTCGGTGTGTTACCAGTCTATGTGTGTTTGACACCAGTCTATGTGTGTTTGACACCAGTCTATGTGTATGAGACCAGTCTGAGTGTGTGACACCAGTCTGAGTGTGTGACACCAGTCTGTGTGTGTGACACCAGTCTATGTGTGTTTGACACCAGTCTATGTGTATGAGACCAGTCTGTGTGTGATAAGTCTGTGTGTGTGTATGTGACCAGTCTATGTGTGTGTGACACCAGTTTCTTTGTGTTTGACCAGTATGTGTGTGACGCCAGTCTGTGTGACACCAGTCTGTGTGTGACACCAGTCTATGTGTGTTTGACACCAGTCTGTGTGTGTGTGACACCAGTCTATTTGTGTGTGACCAGTCTATCTGTGTGACACCAGTGTGTGTGTGACAAGTCTGTGTGTGACAAGTGTATGTGTGTGACACCAGTCTGTGTGTGTGTTGCAAGTCTATCTGAGTGACACCAGTGTGTGTGTGTGTGTGTGTGACCAGTCTTTGTGTGTGACACCAGTCTATCTGTGTGACACCAGTGTGTGTGACACTAGTGTATGTGTGTGACTCCAGTCTGTGTGTGTGTGTGACACCAGTCTATCTGTGTGACAAGTCTGTGTGTGTGTGACCAGTATGTGTGTGACCAGTGTGTGTGTGTGTGACACCAGTCTGTGTATGTGTGACACCAGTCTGTGTGTGTGACACTAGTCTGTGTGTTTTACACCAGTCTATGTGTGTGTGAACAGTTTATCTGTTTGACACCAGTGTGTGTGTGTGACCAGTCTATGTGTGTGACACTAGTGTATGTGTGTGACATCAGTCTGTGTGTGTGTGACCAGTATGTTTGTGACAAGTCTGTGTGTGTGACACCAGTCTGTGTGTGACACCGGTCTGTGTGTGTGTGACCAGTATTTCTGTGTGTGACCCCAGTCTGTTTCTGTGTGACACCAGTCTATGTGTGAAACCAGTGTTTGTGTGTGTGTGTAATTCGTCTTTGTGTGTGTGTAACCAGTTTTTGTGTGTGTGACCCCAGTCTGTGTGTGACAAGTCTGTGTGACACCAGTCTATGTGTGTGACACCAGTCTATGTGTGTGTGACCAGTATGTGTGTGACGCCAGTCTATCTGTTTGACACTAGTCTGTGTGTGTGTGACCAGTTTATGTGTGTGACCAGTATGTGTGTGACTTGTCTGTGTGTGTGTCACCAGTGTGTGTGTGTGACACCAGTCTATGTGTGTGACCAGTCTGTGTGTGTGACACCAGTCTGTTTCTGTGTGACACCAGTCTATGTGACACCGGTCTGTGTGTGTGACACCAGTCTATGTGTGTAACCAGTCTTTGTGTGTGCGTAACCTGTGTGTGCGTAACCAGTCTGTCCGTGTATGACCAGTCTGTGTGTGTGACCCCAGTCTTTGTGTGTGACCAGTCTGTGTGTTTGACACCAGTGTGTGTGTGACCAGTCTATGTGTGTGACACCCGTCTGTGTGTGTGTGACCAGTGTGTGTGTGTGTCACCTGTGTGTGACACCAGTCTGTGTGTGACCAGTCTGTGTGTGTCCAGTCTGTGTGTGACAAGTCTGTGAGTATGTGACCAGTCTTTGTGTGTATGACACCAGTTTATGTGTGTGACCAGTATTTGTGTGACACCAGTCTATGTGTATGAGACCAGTCTGTGTGTGTGACACCAATCTATGTGTGAAACCAGTGTTTGTGTGTGTGTAACTCGTCTTTGTGTGTGTGTAACCAGTTTTTGTATGTGTGACCTCAGTCTATGTGTGACAAGTCTGTGTGTCACCAGTCTGTGTGTGTGACACCAGTCTATGTGTGTTTGACACCAGTTTATGTGTGTGTGACACAAGTCTATGTGTGTGACACCAGTCTCTGTGTGACACCAGTCTGTGTGTTTGACACAAGTCTATGTGCATGAGACCAGTCTATGTGTGACACCAGTCTATGTGTGTAACCAGTCTTGTGTGTGTGTAACCAGTCTGTGTGTGTGACCCCAGTCTGTGTGTGGACAAGTTTATGTGACACCAGTCTGTGTGTGTGACACCAGTGTGTGTGTCTGTGACCAGTCTGTGTTTTACCAGTCTGTGTGTGTGACTCCAGTCTCTGTGTGACAAGTCTATGTGACACCAGTCTATGTTTGTTTGACACCAGTCTATGTGTATGAGACCAGTCTGTGTGTGACAAGTCAGTTTATGTGTGTGTGACCAGTATGTCTGTGATGCCAGTCTATGTGTGTGACACCAGTCTGTGTGTGACACCAGTCTATGTGACACCCGTCTATGTGACTCCAGTCTGTGTGTGCGACACCAGTCTGTGTGTGTGACAATCTGTGTGTGTGACACCAGTCTGTGAGTGTGACACCAGTCTATGTGTGTAACCAGTCTTTGTGTGTGTAACCAGTCTTTGTGTGTGTGTAACCAGTCTGTGTGTGTGTGACCATTCTGTTTGTGTGACCCCAGTCTGTGTGTGACAAGTCTATGTGACACCAGTCTGTGTGTGTGTGTGTCTGACCAGTCTCTGTGTGACCAGTGTGTTTGACCAGTGTGTGTGGGACTCCAGTCTGTGTATGTTACAAGTCTATGTGTGTGACACCAATCCGTGTGTGTGACCAGTCTGTGTGTGTTTCACACCTATCTATGTGTATGAGACCAGTCTGTGTGTGATAAGTCTGTGTGTGTGTTACCAGTCTGTGTGTATGTGACCAGTTTATGTGTCTGTGATACCAGTTTATTTGTGTTTGACCAGTATTTGTGTGACGCCAGTCTGTGTGACACCAGTCTGTTTGTGTGTGACCAGTCTGTGTGTGACACTCAGTCTGTGTGTGTGACACCAGTCTATGTGTGTTTGACACAAGTTAATGTGTGTGTGACCAGTCCATGTGTGTGTGTGACCACTCCATGTGTGTGACACCAGTCTCTGTGTGTGTGACCAGTCTGTGTGTGTGTGTGACACCAGTCTGTGTGTGTGACAATTTGTGTGTGTGTGTGTGTGTGTGACCAGTCTGTGTGTGTGACACCAGTCTGTGTGTGTGTGTGTGTGTGTAACCAGTCTGTGTGTGTGTATGACTCCAGTCTGTGTGTGTGTGTTTCCAGTCTTTGTGTGTGTGTGTAACCAGTCTGTGTGTGTGACGCCAGTCTGTGTGTGAAAAGACTATGTGACACCAGTCTGTGTGTGTGTGACCAGTCTATCTGTGTGACACCAGTGTGTGTGTGACCAGTGTGTGTGTGACAAGTCTGTGTGTGTGTGACCAGTGTGTGTGTGTCACCTTTGTGTGACACCAGTCTGTGTGTGTGTGACCAGTCTGTTTATGTGTGACACCAGTCTATGTGTGTGTGACACAAGTCTGTGTTTTTTACACCAGTCTGTTTGTGTGTGACACCAGTCTATGTATGTGTGTGACCAGTCTATGTGTGTGACACCAGTCTGTGTGTGTGTGACCAGTATGTTTGTGACAAGTCTGTGTGTGTGTGACCAGTGTGTGTGTGTCACCTTTGTGTGACACCAGTCTGTGTGTGTGTGACCAGTCTGTTATGTGACCAGTCTCTGTGTGTAACACTAGTCTATCTGAGTGACACCAGTGTGTGTGTGTGTGTGACCAGTCTATCTGTGTGACATCAGTGTGTGTGACACCAGTCTATGTGTGTGACACCAGTCCATCTGTGTGACACTAGTCTGTGTGTGTGTGACCAGTCTATATTTATGACACCAGTGTGTGTGTGACCAGTCTCTGTGTGTGACACCAGTCTGTGTGTGTGTGACCAGTGTGTGTGTGTGTCACCTGTGTGTGACACCAGTGTGTGTGTGACCAGTCTATGTGTGTGACACCAGTCTGTGTGTGTGACACCAGTGTGTGTGTCTATGACCAGTCTGTGTTTTACCAGTCTATGTTTGTTTGACACCAGTCTGTGTGTGCGACACCAGTCTGTGTGTGTGACACCAGTCTATGTGTGTAACCAGTCTTTGTGTGACAAGTCTATGTGACACCAGTCTGTGTGTTTGTGTGTCTAACGAGTCTATGTGTGTGTCTGACCAGTCTCTGTGTGACCAGTGTGTTTGACCAGTGTGTGTAGGACACCACTCTGTGTATGTTACTAGTCTATGTGTGTGACACCAGTCTAAGTGTGTTTCACACCTGTTTATGTGTATGAGACCAGTCTGTGTGTGATAAGTCTGTGTGTGTGTGTAACCAGTCTGTGTGTATGTGACCAGTCTATGTGTGTGTGACACCAGTTTCTTTGTGTGTGTGTAACCAGTCTTTGTGTGTGTGTAACTCGTCTTTGTGTTTGTGTGTGTAACCAGTTTTTGTGTGCGTGCAACCAGTCTGTGTTTGTGTGTGACCAGTCTGTGTGTGACACTCAGTCTGTGTGTGTGACACCAGTCTATGTGTGTTTGACACCAGTTAATGTGTGCGTGCAACCAGTCTGTGTTTGTGTGTGACCAGTCTGTGTGTGACACTCAGTCTGTGTGTGTGACACCAGTCTATGTGTGTTTGACACCAGTTAATGTGTGTGTGACCAGTCCATGTGTGTGTGTCACCACCCCATGTGTGTGACACTTGTGTATGTGTGTGACACCAGTCTCTGTGTGTGTGACACCAGTCTGTGTGTGTGACAATTTGTGTGTGTGTGTGTGTGTGTGACCAGTCTGTGTGTGTGACACCAGTCTGTGTGTGTGTATGACTCCAGTCTGTGTGTGTGTGTTTCCAGTCTTTGTGTGTGTGTGTAACCAGTCTGTGTGTGTGACCCCAGTCTGTGTGTGACAAGTCTATGTGACACCAGTCTGTGTGTGACACCAGTTTATGTGACACCAGTCTGTGTGTGTGACACCAGTCTATGTGTGTAACCAGTCTTTGTGTGTGTGTACCCAGTCTGTGTGTGTGTGACAAGTCTATGTGAGTGACACCAGTCTGTGTGTGACACCAGTCTTTGTGTGTGTGTGTGTGACCGGTCTGTGTGTGTGACACCAGTCTATATGTGTATGTTACCAGTCTATGTGTGTGACACTAGTCTGTGTGTGTGTAACCAGTCTGTGTGTGTGTGACACCAGTCTTTGTCTGTTTAACAAGTCTATGTATGTGACACCCGTATGTGTGTGTGTGTTACCAGTCTGTGTGTGTGACCAGTCTATGTGTGTGACCAGTTTGTGTGTGACACCAGTCTTTGTGTGTGTGTGTGTGACCGGTCTGTGTGTGTGACACCAGTCTTTGTGTGTGACACCAGTCCTTGTGTGTGTGTGTTTGACCAGTCTGTGTGTGTGTGACCAGTCTGTGTGTGACACCAGTCTGTGTGTGTGTGACCAGTCTGTGTGTGACAAGTCTGTGTGTGACCAGTGTTTTTGACCAGTGTGTGTGTGACACCAGTCCTTGTGTGTGTGTGACAAGTCTATGTGAGTGACACCAGTCTGTGTGTGTGTGACCAGTCTGTGTGTCACACCAGTCTTTGTGTGTGTGTGTGTGTGTGTGTGTGTGTGTGTGTGTGTGTGTGTGTGTGACCGGTCTGTGTGTGTGACACCAGTCTTTGTGTCTGACACCAGACTTTGTGTGTTTGTTTGACCAGTCTGTGTATGACACCAGTCTGTGTGTGTGTGACCAGTCTATCTGTGTGACACCAGTGTGTGTGTGACCAGTGTGTGTGTGACACCAGTCTGTTTATGTGTGACACCACTCTGTGTGTGTGACACTAGTCTGTGTGTTTTACACCAGTCTGTGTGTGTGTGACCAGTCTGTTTGTGTGTGACCAGTCTGTGTGTTTTACACCAGTCAATGTGTGTGTGAACAGTCTATGTGTGTGACACCAGTCTGTGTGTGTGTGACCAGTGTGTGTGTGTGTCACCTTTGTGTGACACCAGTCTGTGTGTGTGTGACCAGTCTGTTATGTGACCAGTCTATGTGTGTAACACTAGTGTATGTGTGTGACACCAGTGTGTGTGACACCAGTCTCTGTGTGTGTTACAAGTCTATCTGAGTGACACCAGTGTGTGTGTGTGTGTGTGTGACCAGTCTATGTGTGTGACACCAGTCTATCTGTGTGACACTAGTCTGTGTGCGTGTGACCAGTCTATGTGTGTGACACCAGTGTGTGTGTGTGACAAGACTGTGTGTTTGTGACCAGTATGTGTATGACTTGTCTGTGTGTGTGTGACACCAGTCTATGTGTGTGACTTGTCTGTGTGTGTGACCCCAGTCTGTGTGTGTGACACCAGTCTATGTGTGTAACCAGTCTTTGTGTGTGTGTGACCAGTCTGTGTGTGTGACCCCAGTCTGTTTGTGTGACAAGTCTGTCTGTGACCAGTCTGTGTGTTTGACACCAGTCTATGTGTGTTTGACACCAGTTTATGTTTGTGTGCGACCAGTCTATATGTGTGACACTAGTGTATGTGTGTGACACCAGTCTCTGTGTGTGTTACAAGTCTATCTGAGTGACACCAGTCTGTGTGTGTGTGACCAGTGTGTGTGTGTGTGTCACCTGTGTGTGACACCAGTCTGTGTGTGTGACACCAGTCTGTGTGTGTTCAGTCTGTGTGTGACAAGTCTGTGTGTATGTGACCAGTCTATGTGTGTGTGAAACCAGTGTTTGTGTGTGTGTAACTTGTCTTTGTGTGTGTGTAACCAGTTTTTGTATGTGTGACCTCAGTCTGTGTGTGACAAGTCTGTGTGTCACCAGTCTGTGTGTGTGACACCAGTCTATGTATTTGACACCAGTTTATGTGTGTGTGACCAGTATGTGTGTGACACCATTCTGTGTGTGTGACACCAGTCTATGTGTGTAACCAGTCTTGTGTGTGTGTAACCAGTCTGTGTGTGTGACACCAGTCTGTGTGTCTGTGACCAGTCTGTGTTTTACCAGTCTATGTTTGTTTGACACCAGTTTATGTGTGTGACACCAGTCTGTGTGTGTGTGACACCAGTCTATGTGTGTAACCAGTCTTTGTGTGTGTGTAACCAGTCTGTGTGTGGGTGTGACCATTCTGTTTGTGTGACCCCAGTCTGTGTGTTTGTGTGTCTAACGAGTCTATGTGTGTGTCTTACCAGTCTCTGTGTGACCAGTGTGTTTGACCAGTGTGTGTAGGACACCACTCTGTGTATGTTACCAGTCTAAGTGTGTTTCACACCTGTCTATGTGTATGAGACCAGTCTGTGTGTGATAAGTCTGTGTGTGTGTGTGTAACCAGTCTGTGTGTATGTGACCAGTCTATGTGTGTGTGACACCAGTTTCTTTGTTTTTGACCAGTATGTGTGTGACGCCAGTCTGTGTGACACCAGTCTGTGTGTGACACCAGTCTATGTGTGTTTGACACCAGTCTGTGTGTGTGTGTAACCAGTCTTTGTGTGTGTGTAACTCGTCTTTGTGTGTGTGTGTAACCAGTTTTTGTGTGCGTGCAACCAGTCTGTGTTTGTGTGTGACCAGTCTGTGTGTGACACCAGTCTGTGTGTGTGACACCAGTCTGTGTGTGTTTGACACCAGTTAATGTGTGTGTGTGTGACCCGTCCATGTGTGTGTGTCACCACCCCATGTGTGTGACACTTGTGTATGTGTGTGACACCGGTCTCTGTGTGTGTGACAAGTCTGTGTGTGACCAGTGTGTGTGTGACACCAGTCTATATGTGTATGTTACCAGTCTATGTGTGTGACACTAGTCTGTGTGTGTGTGTAACCAGTCTGTGTGTGTGTGACACCAGTCTTTGTGTGTTTAACAAGTCTATGTATGTGACATCAGTATGTGTGTGTGCGTTACCAGTCTATGTGTGTGACCAGTTTGTTTGTGACACCAGTCTTTGTTTGTGTGTGTGTGTGTGACCGGTCTGTGTGTGTGACACCAGTCTTTGTGTGTGACACCAGTCTTTGTGTGTGTGTGTGTGTGACCAGTCTGTGTGTGTGACACCACTGTGTTTGTGTGTGTGTGTGTGTGACTCCATTCTGTGTGTGACAAGTCTGTATGTGACCAGTGTCTTTGACCAGTGTGTGTGGGACACCAGTCTGTGTATGTTACCAGTCTCTGTGTGTTACACCAGTTTATGTGTGTGTGACCAGTATGTGTGTGACGCCAGTGTATGTGTGTGACACCAGTTTGTGTGTTTGACACCAGTCTATGTGTGTGTGTGAACAGTCTTTGTGTGTGTGACCCCAGTCTGTATGTGACCAGTGTGTGTGGAACACCAGTCTGTGTGTCTCTGACCAGTCTGTGTGTGTGTAACCAGTCTTTGTGTGTGTGTAACCAGCGTGTGTGTGACACCAGTCTATGTGTGGGACAAGTCTGTGTGTGTGACACCAGTGTGTGTGTGTGACACCAGTGTGTGTGTGTGTGTGTGACCAGTCTGTCTGTGTGACACCAGTCTATGTGTTTGACACCAGTGTGTGTGTGTGTGTGACACCAGTGTGTGTGTGTGTGTGACCAGTCTGTCTGTGTGACACCAGTCTATGTGTGTGACAATCTGTGTGTGTGACACCAGTCTATGTGTGTGACCAGTCTGTGTGTGACCAGTCTGTGTGTGACACCAGTCTATGTGTGTGACACCAGTCTGTGTGTGTGACACCATTCTGTGTGTTTGTGACCAGTCTGTGTGTGACCAGTCTGTGTGTGACACCAGTCTATGTGTGTGACACCAGTCTGTGTGTGTGACACCATTCTGTGTGTTTGTGACCAGTCTGTGTTTGACAAGTCTGTGTGTGACACCAGTTTATGTGTGTGACACCAGTCTGTGTGTGTGTGTGTGTAACCAGTCTGTGTGTATGTGACACCAGTATGTGTGTGTTTGTAACCAGTATGTGTGTGTGTGACCAGTCTTTGTGTGTGTGTGTGACCAGTCTTTGTGTGTGTGTGTGTGACCAGTCTCTGTGTGTGTGACCAGTCTGTGTGTGACACCAATCTGTATTTGTGTGTGACACCAGTCTGTGTGTGTGTGTTTGACCAGTCTGTGTGTTTGACACAGGTCTGCATGTGTAACACCAGTATGTGTGTGTTACATCAGTTTAGGGAGGAGGGCAGAGCTGCTGGAGCAGATGGAGAGCCGCAGAGAGCAGCTGGAGGTCTGGAGGAGGCGGCAGGGGAAGGAGAGAGAGGCGGCCCGCCTCAGGAACAGCGCCCTGCTGCAGGTAGGAAAGCCTAGTGTCACACACCGCCACACAGCCATGATGTTACTGAAGCCCCCACATGCCATGGTCTGCCCTGCAGACAGTCTGTGGAGCACCTACTCAATAAAAACAATGTTGACAGTCAGGTCAACCATTTATCAAACCATTCTTTGATTCCAGCCTCTTAATGTGAAGATTTGCTGCTTTTTTCTTTTTTTTTGGCTGACAAATCAAGACATCTAAAGACATCACTGGGGCTCAGGGGAGTTTTCACTTTATTTGCACATTTTTATTGACTAAACAGCTAATTAGAAAATAATCAATTGAATCATCATCAGTGGCAGCGGTTGTGCAGTGTACACCTCTATCATTCTTGTTTTGGTGTTTCAGTGTGTGAACTTCATTTTCAGGTCTGCTTTTGTGAGTTTGTGAAGAAGTTTCCTCTGAGTAAAAGAAGAAAGAGATGGAGTGAGGAGAGTGGGAGTGTCATTGAACAACTCATCCAACCAAGTTTTTTTGAAAAACGTAATCTGTGCAAGTAAACTGTAAATCTGCTTTTGCCATCTGAAAATGGTTGTTAGTTTATTCAGTACATTCACATTCGTAACCTACCTAATGTAACTCACAACACACTGTAGGGGTAATTTAAAGTGACGTTTTAAACATTTAAACAGTAATAAATAATAAATAGACTCATTTACAAATATTGATGTTATTTGACTAAGTTGTAGGTCCAAAATTTGCATAAAGATTAAGAGTGTGTGGATGACTGTGTCTGCTCTCTGTTACTGGAGGATTTACAGATAATAGAGGATCGTCTCAGTGGAAGACCGTTACCACGACCAGATCTCCTGGCTCTGGAGGTAACACACTGTTGATATATACATATATATATAATATTTACATGACAAGGAAGGAAAAGGTGTAAATGTAGCTAACCTTGCAGCACTGCCCTCTTCACATGTTCATTTGATCCATCAATCTTCCTTTCGTGGAAATAATCAGTCTAAAACCTCGTGGCATTCTTTGGAAAGCATTTTCAAAATAAAGCTTCACGTGCAAAGATATTTGTAGATATCTTTATTATATCTTTTACAGACCAACACTGCTTTTGCAAGTTTAAAAGCATACATGTAGCTGATAATGAATAAAGCAGTAAGTTTCTACAGCTTCAGATGAACACCACTCCAGCTAAGTAAACTACTTAAAAACAGAATATTACTAAAGTGCCTTACCAATACTCTTTCATGTTTTTGCACCCCTTATTAGAAACCATGTATACATTATGTGACTGAGGACTATTTCTGACTAAGTCATAGTGACATTATCATTCTGTGATGATGCAGCTCAGCTCAGGTTGTTTAGAAAGGTCTGCTGGTCCAGTGTGTTCATGTGCTGGTGGGAAGCTGAATGGAACGCTTCAGTGCAGAGCACAAACAATAAGAGAATGTGGGAGTCCTGAACATGTTTTGCAGCTTTGCACATTACATTTGTAAATGAGTCCTACTAACTTCCATATAGGGAAGTTGTTTTCCACTCTAAAGGTTGACACTGGTACCATGTACCATTCCTCTCTGCAGACTGTCGACACCACAGCAGTCTTGTTTTCCTAGTCCAGTTCTCCATTCAGACCTGACTGAACAACCTTCTTAATGGAGTCAGATGCGGTGACCTAACAGTAAGGTTTATATTGTTTCTTGTTACTAGACAAGATATTGGGCATCTGTGGAAGAGTCTACCCCAGCCTGGGAGCGCTTCCTCCTGGGTAAAGGCCCGCATCCTACTGATGGTCCAGGACAGCCACCCAGGAGAGCCAAACAGAAACCCAGCACGACTAAAGACCAGGGCCTGCCCCCTCGCCCAAAACCAAGGACCTATCGATAGGTGAGGGGCCTGTGGGTCGGGGTGCTTTGGTGAACAGATGTTTCCTTCAGGGATGGAAACTGATTCGGTGATACCAACACTGACTGACTCACAAACTGCCAAATACTCAAAAAGAGAACATTCTGCTAATGCATGATTATTGTGGTTGTTCACTCTGTATTGAAACCAGCAGTAACATCACGCAGAGTAACTTCATACTGTGTCCATCCAGACAGAAAAATGGGCCTGCTGTCTTGGTCCGCTGGCCCACCTTGCTACTGAGAAGTATCTCACTGAATTCCTGGATAGATCTTTTCAAACCAAGTGTTTTGCAGTGTTGTGTTAAAAACACTAGAGGGAGCCAGTGTCATAGATAAATCTGCTTCTGGTGAAGAGCCACATGTATCTGTGCTTCTTGTACAACAGACTTATCCTGGGTCCACAAACAACTCCCAGTCTACTCAAATTCTGTGGATCTTTTTGGGCAGTCAAGGCTCAACTGGCAGCCTGATAATCAGACAGAACGGCTGTTTTTGTTTTCACGTGATTGTTCATTGTATATTTTGAATCGCTGAAAATAAAAAGTGAGACGTGAGCAAAGATTCAGAAGTCTGCAGCCAGGCTACTCAAAAAAAAAATACTGTTCAATTATCCTCCAGTTGTGTTTGTAACAGTTTCTGAAACTGTGAAGTGGTGAAAATTGAAGAAATATGCTTAAAATCATTATCGTGATATGGATATAGATAGTTTCTAGTATTTATTTTATTGTTTGATGCAGTGAAATTTGTTTTTGCACTGAATTGTTAATTTGGACAACAGAAATGTACAATATAATCACAATATGGTTGAACTGACTTGAGTCTATGTATTATTTATTACTGTTAATGCAAAGTTCTTGTACCATTGTTTGCGAGAAGTCATTAAACGCTGATGCATTTAAGAAGTGAATGCTTATTTGTTGAAATAAAATACATGTTTTTATCTGTGTAGATATATTTTAATACTCAAAGATAAATAGTAAAATAAGGCCTTTAGGGAAATATTACCTCATTGCACTGGTAAATTCTTCTGGGTCTGTGGCCCTCCAGCTGTATGAACTGCACTCTGAAGTGTTGGTGGAGGCCTTGGTTTTGTCACTTGCTATCTGCAGAATGACTGTGTCCATTCATGGGGTTACAGGGGGTCACCACAACAACATGTCCCACAGTATATGTGGCTGGTATAACTGGAGTTGTGTGAGGCTGTACAGAGCAGAGACGGGCGGTTATGACAGGAACAGATCAGTCACCAAATGCAGAACAACACGGTACCTGCTTCTTCACTGCCAGGGTGGATGACCCCCCCCCCCCCCACCTCCTCACTTTTGCCTCCTCTCTTTTGCCTCCTCTCACCACCAGAGATGGCACCCCCTCCCTCTATTTAACCCCTAATTGTGGGTGATCAGACCTTCGCTGGGCTGACACGGAGTGGCGGCTTGACAAAGGCAATCATCCAGACAGCCCGGGTTGAAGTGGCCGGTGGTTGGCAGCTGCCCGGCTCCTCAGCTGGGGCCCTGGTGCTGCAGGCCCTCGGGGGATCGACTAGCCACTGGCCACCACTGACTGGACCAGTCTGGACTGAGAGGGGCTGGGTGGTGAGGTACTGGTTTAGTGAAGGGGCAGGATAGGGGGGCAAGTGCTGTGAGGTCAAGGCCAGGATTCAAGGATGGTCGGGTGGGGGAGGTATTAAGGCGTGTGTCCAATCAAGGGTGACAGGATCGGTTGGTGGGAGGGTGAGGGGGGATGAAGATGCGATGTGGTGAATTATCTAAAGGGGTTTTGAAGAGCACGATCTGGAGCCCTTCCAAATGACTGGCCCTGCATTATGTATTTTAATGGCCGAGGCCCCGGGGTGCTGGAGCCCACTGCTGTCAGCGACCGGAGCCTTGTTTCACCCTGCCAGCCTCTGCCGACAACAATGGCCCCTCAGACGGCAGCCCGGCTCTCCTCCAGTCCTCCTCCGTCTCTGGTGGCGTGGCGTGGATACGGAGCCGTGCGATTATGCAATGCGGTTTGGCTATTGAGAGCCCACTGAGAGCCCTGACACATAATTGGCTGGTCCAGAGCCGCGCAAATGGTTAAGTGTTGACTCCAGTTGATTAGATAATGGGTAATTGCACGCTGCATTTCATTCAGTGATATGCTGCGGGTGTAGCAGGGGCAAGTGAAGGGGAGGTTAAGAATGGAGGAGGGAAAATATTTTGGCTTGCTGCGGTTGTGCAGCCTGTTGTTTCACACTTTGAGTCTGTTGCATTTGTTTGGATCTCAAGCTTGGAGAGATCACAGATTTGTATCAACTGCTGATGCTATTTAAATTGCAAATGACATAATTTTATTGTTGAAGAGTTCCCCTTTTCTCCATTTTGTCTCAGTTTTCTGAATTCAGATTTCACAGAGGAGGGCGGCTGTTGGAGGTTTCCTGCGTGAGCTCATAAGTCCCGGGTCCCTCTCCTTTGATCATGGCATGTCACCTCTACTTAAGAGCCCGGGCTGCCAGCTCTTTGTCTTTTCCTTCACAGAGACCTCGGCTGTTGTCATGTTGTCTCACATTAAATAGAAGGCTTCATGTTGAACACTAAGAGGAAGCAACACTGGCCTTAAGGTAGCCTGGCCCGGCTCCCCGTCGACCGCACTGGCACAAGTGTAACAGCCCCTCACTTCCCCGTGTTACTGTAATCATACACCTCTTGGCTCTCCTACAGCTCCATCCAACAGAAGACAGAGATAAAAAGAAGCTTCTTTTCCTTTTACAAATTGTTTTGCACTTAAACAGTAGCAGCTGTTCTGGAGTTAATGTGAAAATTCTTCCCCAGCTGGACTTAAAAATACTTGAGCTGCATTATTGCTCACAGAGAAGCCAGATTGGGGGGGTGCTTGCTGAATTCCCCTTCAGTCACTGTATCGATTGTTCTTCCACAGATGTCTTTCTGCCATCGCCTGGTAAAGTCAGAATGTGCGGTGCTATTCATATTGACTGGTGGATTAAGTGGGCAGCTGAAAGGACACGTATGATTTTTGTTGTTTGTGTACTTGCGCCTTTTGTTGATATTGATTGTGCCTGGGCATGGATCCACACATGGCACCAGCGTGTTGTGTTTGGTTCTTAATGAAGTCCTTTATCACGCTCTAATCAGTTTACTATCACACACAACAGCCAAAGCAAACACTTAAATTGGATTCTTACTTAAGGAAAGGCTCACGGGTAATCACTCTTTGTCTATTTGGGTTTTTCTGCTGCAGTGCACACTGTAAAGAAAATCACAATCTTTAACTTCTAGGGTAGATTAGGACATCTTCTCACAGCCAGGCCTGTTTGGTCACACTCATTTCTTTCCCACGTTAAATTCAAGAAGATGCAGTCTGGGCACGAGCATATACTCAATGTATATTCTTAAATTAGAGATCTAAATGTTTAAGTAGAGAGCATACCTGAGTGAGCCCATCAGTGGGTAAGTTGTCACATTGTATCTCTGAACACATGAACGTGTAGAGGCTGTCCACACTCATTATTGCAGTTACACATCTGATTTATTTAGACACATACAACATTTGTGTCCCAACGGTGTCTGTATAGGAAAATATTCAAAATCCATGTTTTTTCATTTAAATTTTAAATGTATTCTCTGGAAGAAAAAAACATCTAAATCTATGTTTGACTTACTAATACTGTGAGCTCAGTATCCCTTGGAATTACCTTCATATTGGACGATTCCGCCTTTCACAATTGGTGTCCTGTGCCGATGTTCAGGGACAATACGGGAAGCAGTGCGTCTTCATAGTGATGTGGAACATGAGGCTGGTCGGGGTGGCTGATTGCTGTATAGCACATCCCGGACAACAGGATTCTGTGTCCTGTCACAGACCTGCCATTAACGTTGGATTTTTACAACGTATTTGCCATAAGCACATCTTTCCCTTACCCTAACCATACCATAGTTGCCCTGCACAGATATTGTGGAGAAAACATTTTTAAATCTTGGCATTGAAGATGAACAAACTTCCAGGGCACACTCGTCCAACATTGACGTTCTGACTGTGAGTAAGGTTGATAAAAATGCACAAACCTTAGCAGCTAGAGTAGTGTGGACTCCTTCCATACCTGCTTGCTGTGGGACTGCTTTGTACGTTTGTATGTAAAGCTGAAATGATATGTCAATTACTCCATCAACAGGAAAAATAAACTATTACTACTACAAGCTTCTCAGCTGTGGGGACAACATGCCTCTGGGTACTGTAGCAGCTAGAAGACATCTGCTTTTCCCTTGGAATTTGAGAAGGCCATTTGATTTCATGTATGATGTTTTTTATAGTGGAAATGATGAATAAGCAACAGATGAACTGATTAAGAAAATCCTTGCTACCTGCAGATCTAGTCCCATGTGATGTCTTGCCCTGCAAGGATTGATACATGTTGCATGATTTATTGCTATATAAATATGAACACAACCGTCTTACAAAATATAGAACTTAATTACACATACATACTTATGTTTCGAGGCATAAATGGTGCAATTGTTTCTTATTTTTTGATTTGTACGGTTGAAAAAGATGAATCCAGCCAACCTGACAGATCTACAGTGGGCTGTCTCACAAAGTGAGTTCATTTATGTCAGGCTCTTGCTGGCTTGACCTTGCTAAACTCAACCTAACATCAGTGAACCTGGATCAAAGATGCTTAATCCCTGGATTTTACAAGACAGCTGAGAGCTTGTGCTCAAGAAAGACAAACTGCCACTCACATACGAAAATGACCAATCCAGAGTGGAACATTTATTAAGAGATAAGATTGAACTGTAGATCCCTTTGCCAATGCAGTAGAAAAAAAAGTAAAAATTAGCAATGTAAAAGATGCTAAATCTATCTACAACAGCTCAAAACTGCACAAGCCCACAGGTAAATGAGGGGTATGACTTATTTAGTATCCAGCAATATTCAAGCATGGAGTTTTAAGGCATGGGAACATGTTTTGTTTACAGTTTGCTTTACAGCGAAGGCTCATCCTGCAGTGATGTCATCTTGTTGTGTACCTCCATGTAGAGTTTCATTGAGTCTGAGGGGGGGACGAGGCAGAGGGAGCTAGTAGAGTGGTTTGTCATTAACACGGTGGCCTTCATCGAAGGAGAGGAGGTTTCCCAGCGGGGCCGGGTCGGGTCAAAGGGATTAGCCGTGGCACCGGACATCCCCAAATCAACTGATCCCCCCTAACAATGACAACGCAGCTTTAATGCCACTAGAGAAGAGCCGAGTGCAGCCGGGGCGTGATGGACAAAAAGGATCACTGCAGCAGAGGATCACATGAATTTGTCTGTAATTAGCTGGACAAAGAGATACATATTTGAATAGACTGTGTTATGTGTGTGTGTTGGTTTGTCTTGTCTGTGATGACTCGGGCATGATGTCCAAAGTTTTTTTGTTTGGGACAATTTAAGTGTTTGATTTTTTGTTGTATTGTCCAATAGCACATCCAACATAGCTACTGATTTTTACCCATTCCCAAAACGGTTGCTCCAGTGTCATCAGTCTCTGACATGGTGAACATGATTGCATATCTAATGCACTGCTTTATTCTCTGGGACTCACACTGCAGGCCACAACAGCAAAGCTTCAGTTACTACTACACCTGATGTCTGTGAACATCTGTTTACATGTTTAAAGAAATAACCCATGTACAATTTCTGTGTTCACACTGGAAACAACTCACATGAGACCAGAATCTCTCAAACAAAGAACTAGAGGTGGAGATTACTATTTACTTTGTAGACCTGGATTGTTTTGTTCAGATCAAAGATTGATGGTCACTGATTCCTTCACTCTTTTCTATGAGTGATGGCATCACTGTTTCAATGCATTTCACTGAGATGCCTTCACTTGTCAGTAAGTGAATGCATCGCTGCTTATGCAAACAGTCAGAGCGGATTCTTCAGATCAGTGGTCAGTTCAGTCTGCTGCTGGGTAATAATCACTGAGAACAACTTAGAAAAGAAAAGAAGCCAGTGAAAGAGGGCTGGTGGGTCCAGATGTATTGCCGGAGAGCACAGAACATTTTGCACATGCTCTGTGTTTACAGGCCTTCTCTGTGTGAATGTGCAGAGAAAATATGCAGGGCTGCTCTACTAATGTTTTATAGAGGTATTTAAAAAACACTGCATCGGCTAAATGATTTACCCTAACTATAAATGACTTTTTCGAAAATTGACGAATGGCTAAATATAAATAAAATCCACAGTAAACTGCTATAGAATTACATCATAAATGTGCAAACAAAACCAGATTTTTTTTTTCAGATTTAAGAATAAAGTTTGTCCTGCGCTGTCAATCGTCACTATTTGTTAATTTGCCTCACTCTCTGAACGGTGCCATACATTCCTGCAGCTGCTGCGAGAAACTGTGTCAGACTGCCGCTGACGATTCCTGTCATTATCATTCGACCCGTCACTTAGCCTATATTTATCAATGGCCGTTCAATTCATTATTAAGTCTATAAAAGTCTATAATATGTCCAATTTTCCCAAAGTCCAAGAAGAGAAGAGGAGCGAGTGTTTGACCTGTGTGCTCAAAGCTCCAGAAGCAATGGATGGATTGTGAAAATTGTTTAGATTATTTAATTTGAGTTAAAGTAATTTTTAACATGCAGTGTAAACCTATAGCGTTAGTGCTGGTGTGTAATAATATGTAGGCCAGACAGGAACAAGTGCGGCACGGAGTGAAAAGGGTTAAACATGATGAAAAATAAGGGCTTGAGCCTTCACTGTCTGCAAATACTAAAACCTGTCGGGGTCAGGCCCTCGGCACCCTCCTCCTCCACCTAAGAGAGATGTAGGCTCCCCCTGGAGCTGGAGGCCGTGGCGGACGGAGGGACGGAGGTCAGAGAGTGGAGTCTGACGACAGATCAGCGATGAGAGCCCCCTCCCCGCTCACTTCCCAGCAGCCCGCCACTTCCCCTCCCGGCCACAAAGCACCTTGTCCCGGCCCGCCGTGCCCTTGACATGCCAAGGCGGGCACATCCCAGGGACAAGCTGCCCGCCGCCTTCTTTAAGACGCTCTGATGAGGTTTTGGTGGAGAAAGGCCCGGGGTTGACTTTGTAAAAGAATCTAAATGAGGTGCGGGTGAATGCCGCGGCTGTTCCATTTGAATGCGTGTGTTCGGCTGCGTCTGGAGTGGCTCATTTCCATGCATCACACCTTGGACTCCTCCGCGCCCCGACACATCACGGCTTTCTGCTCGTGTTTTTTAAGCCGAATCAGGGTCAATGACGGCGTTCTCTTCGCTAAACACTATGTCAAACTTTCTCTCCATAAGAAATGTCACATAACCGTGTTTAAAGACAGCTCAGCGTTTCTGAACTCATCTGCGTCCCGTCCCGTCCTGCAGCCTTTCAGCGGCCCCTCATTTAAAGCAGGACCGAGCCAAGGAGTGACGAGAAGCCACTGCTCATTAACCCCTCGGTACTTCACAATGAATCCTGGAGGCGCATTGTGCCAGAGGGCCAGGCTTCCCTAACGAGCTGGGGTGGTGGGGGCCGGGGGAGGGGGTTCGTTAACATCAGGGCCAGTCCGAGCTTTTCAGGCTCCTGAGTAGAATTAGATTTCCGTATTAACTTTGCGATCTGCTGCAGCAAGCACATACAACAAATATCCAGACATTCAGTCATAGAATGGATCATTACTACCAGACACTCATCAGGAGAACATGAAGCCACGTCTCCGCAGCCGGCAGACGGTATGTTACTGTTGCTGTCTGCAGCTGGAAGGTGCACAGACACGGGATGCCCCTCTGTGTTTGTGCTTTAACAGCTGGATGTTTGTGTGCTCATTCCAACATCAGCGTGAAACTCTGCACGTCCTTATTTCGTCTGCGTATAAATGTCATTTTATTGATGGAGGTAGAGCTGAGCAGCTTCTGATGATGCTGCAGTCAGAGTCAGACGGCTGTCCATGTCATTACTCATATTGTCGACGATAGGGACATAAAATGCTTGCATTGCTGTCCAAATGGCCCATCGCAGAGCCTGTAGGTTGTTATCAGATGCTGTGGGAACGTTGTCTGCCCCCCCCCCAGAAAAAAAAAAAAGCTGCCAGTGCTGGGACGCTTTAATTGGAATTTCATGTGGGCTAAACTGAGGGGAAACTGATGTAAGTTAACATTTGGTAGACTTAATTGGTCCCTTTCTCTCCCTCCTCCTCGATCGGGCACTTACGGGCCGCTGCTGAAGCTTCCCCGCTAATCTCCCATTTACAATCAATTCAGCCGGCCAGACAAAAAGTCCGCCTCTCTCTTTTCTTCTCTTCCAGTCTCAAACGAGCTCCTTTGTGGCCCGTAAATTGCCTGAATCCCCGGTGATCCCCCGGTGGCGATGGAAGCAAAAGAAAGATGTCCTCATGTTGTTGACAGCCGATTAGCGCGCGCTCCCGCACCCCCCCCCCCCCCCCCCCCCCCCCCCCCCGCCTCTAATCTCCTGAGCGCGGGCGCGCCTTAATTAAAGCTCCCGTTCGTCAATTAACGTGTTTGTGGATGTAGAGGCGGTTGCTCAGATGTTGGAGAGGTGCAGAAAAGAAGTGCAGAGAAAAGGGCAACCTGCCTGCCTTCAGGTTGTTTACTGCGCCGACAATGTTGTTCATGTCCCGCAGCCCGCAGGCTCTGGACTCATGTGCACGCAGCTCTGTGTGTGTGTGTGTGTGTGTGTGTGTGTGTGTGTGCGTGCTTCTCAAGACACACATTGCTTCGGATCAAAGTGAAACCTGCGTGGTGCACCGATGCCGATCATGTGGCTCCCTCCGCGGACAGCACTAAACCTTCATCAAATGTTATCTGAGTGAAAACGTGCGCGCGGACAGAGGAAGAGCAGATCTGTGGATGGTCTGCTCCGGAGGAATGTGTGCAGATGGACAGGCCGTGCACCAAGGTCACGTCTCTGCTATTGTCCCTGCGAATAACGACTTGAGGAGGTGTAGGCTCCATTTTACATTTTTAAAAGCAGATTCTGATATTTTCCCACCCAGGAGGTGTGTGTTCTCATTACTCTACGAGCACAGTTATAGGGAAAGAACGTTGACTAAATTTATTATTTCTAGATTGTGTTTTGGAATTTTGCATTTGGTTCATTTCCATTCGACAGTGCCAGTGGAGATAGAGGCAGGACACATGAGGAGACAGTATGCCCTGGCCGACAACAGCGGATATATTCAGATTTCTTCATCCCTCCATCAAGAGAAAAAACTTGTATATCCAAACTGTTCACTCCAACAGCCTCGTTGTTTTTCCTTAGACCATGAGGCTTCAGACTTTCGTTGCCTATATAAGATAATAGAATTTTAATTTGAAAAAAAAAAGTCCGTTTTCACTACCCAACATGTTTTGGCCCACTGGATTATCCTGTCAGTGTGTGTGTGTGTGTGTGTGTGCGTGTGTGTGCAGCCTTTAAATAGGTGAGCAGGGCATTCATCTGGCAATATTAGCCCTGCCAGGCTTCTGCAGGCCTGTCCGGCCCGGCTGAGCGCTAATTGGCTGTTAATAGAAAGAGCGCCATTTGGGAGCACGGCTCTGCCTCTCGACAGAATGTGTGCAGGGATAATATTGTTCCAGGAGCCGTGAGGAGAATAACTGGCGGTCTATTAACGCGGAGGCCCAGATGAGGAGCTGCGGCCTGAGTGCTCCATTATCTCCTGTTCTGATGAGCGGCTCCGGATGCGACAGTGCCCCCCCTCCCATCTTCCCCAATCAAGCCTCCCCAAGCCGTTTAGCTGGTTAATGTAATTCCCTTTCAAGGGTCCATGTTATCTCTGATCATTTGCGCCATTACGCCGGAGTCAAGTGTAACTGCCGCATTATTAAGATCGTGTCTGTCAATAAATGATGAAGCAAAGTGGCTGCAGAGCATACAGTAGAGCCAGGCTGAGTCTATATGTGGCTTTCTGACAACACTTCAACATGAAAGTTCAGCAGACAGATGCCTCTACAGTAACATATATGATGGAGGCCTCGTACATCACCAGTGAACCGCAGCAACATTTACAACCATCCTGTTACTGACACTGTCTTAAAAATACCTCCTTTTAAATATGTATTCCAAAAAAAAATAAATTAATTTGACATGTGTGACATGTTGATGATCGATCCTGAGGTTTAACATAACTAAAAGACAACACAAAGAAAGAAAGAAAAGGACATCAAACAAGAAAAACGACAAAAAAGTGAACCCAAACGAGTTTACAGCTGTTTGAAGCTGTGGAAGTGTTTGAGAAGTGCTGCTGTGATTTCTCTTTTGTTAATTGTCATTGTTTATTTTCTCTTTAGAATTCGTTTCCTGACATGTTATTTATCATGTTTTTGCTCCTCTCTTATTCGTTCATGTCAGGCAGTCAGCAAGAACCCACATCTCTGAACTGTTTCTAAACTCAGAGTCAATACAACTGTCTTCATATTATCCAGTTTTATTTCCAAATGCCTTCAAAAAACAGAAACAACATGGCTTAAACATTCAGTTTTCATTATAAGTTATAACTTATTTATTCACATTAACATTTTTTTCTGTGAAATACACAACATGGCAATGATTCACGTTTTAAATAACATTCTTTATTTCCATAACCTATTATTTACAGTTCCATCATGGAGACAGATAACTTCGGCCCTGTTTGCTGCTTGTGACTGGCAACAGGAACAAGTTCTATCTTTCATATCCCTACAGTACGGGACCGGTGAGTCTGTTCTATGTTCCCTACAGCCTCACTGCTGGGACACTTGGGACACCAGGATCCTAAAACTTGAAGAATTAGCACAGTTCTTTTTAAGGGATCGTGTCAAGTTTTATCGGACTACCTCCCCGCCATGTCTCTGGACTGTCAAAAACCATCCAACAAGGCTACAAACGCAGGACACAAGCCAGTCTTTTGGAAGCCTCACAGTCCGAGGTGGAATATTAAAAGCTGTTATGGCGGCGTGCCTCAGCTCTGCAGCTCTCTGGAGGCCTCTGTGGCCGCTGAGAATACGTTGTCATGCAGCTTCCTGATGTGTTTCTTCAGGTCAAAGTTGCGGCAGAAGCCCTTGCCGCAGGTGGCGCAGGTGAAGGGCTTCTTGTCATTGTGCGTGTGCATGTGGAAGGTCAGGTTGTAGACCTGGTGGAAGGCCTTGTTGCAGATGGAGCACTTGTACTGCTTCTCCCCGCTGTGCGTCAGCTTGTGGTTCTTGTAGTTTCCTGGGGAAATTAAAAAAAGGAATAATGAGCACATGCATTAGAGGAAGTAAGGATTTGGTCATTAAACAAAAACACATCATGAAGAAGTGTTTTTGAACACAACAATACCTGCAAGTTACAGCCCATGACTATTTTTTTCTTATTATGCATCGATTGGTTATATAATGTCAAAAAAAGATTGACAAAGTCTAATCTCATCATGAGTTCTAAGAGCTTGAAGTCATGTCAAGGATTCAATGAAGAAAAAAAGCAGCAAATCCTCAGATTGTACAAGTCAGAACCAGCTGTTCTAACAACCACTTATCCAAACCGCAACTCATCCTTTCAGCACCAAATGTAACATGAACCGTGAGAATGTGTGAATAACATCAAACCAGGGAAACTTCCTGTGACTTCAAGTGTAAATGACATTTCATTACATGTACATTTCCCAGAGAGTGTGAAAACAGCCCCAAAATTAAGACCTTAATTCACCAAACACAAGTAGGTCAAAATCAGATCACATGTCTCTGTGTGAATTAATACAAATAAGCACAGCAAAGGAAACAGAACAGCGGTGGGAGGAAAAAATAAAACAGAATTTATAAGGACTATAATATAATATAATATTAGTATATAACATAATAATATATAATATTAATAATAGCATTTTTAAAAATTAATATATTATTTATATATAAAATTATATCATAAGAAGCTAGTCTTGAAATAATTAAAACTGGATTAATTAAATGTATTCCACCTGTTTATACTGCAGTTTCTGACTTGGTCTAAACCAAAATACATTTTAAAAAAGTCAATGTGGCTTCCCCCCCCCCCCTTTTTCCTAAAAAGCAAATAAAAACGCACAGAATTTAAAGGGAATGAGCCAACCCCCACCGCCAGAGATTTCCTCTGCGAGATGCAAGTGGAAATAAAGGAGGGCTCGCTGTTAAAGGGGGTTAAAGACAGGCAGGAGGGGAAAGTGTCCTGGGACTCTTGTGAGACAGTGAGGATGAAAGAGGCCTGGGTCTCTGTCTCTTTTCTGTCCCCCGCCAAGGTCACAGTTCACTGTGGAGCCTCCCCGGTCCCTCCGCTCTGCCCGGCCTTCATTAATCAGGGTTTTGTGTGTCGAAGTCAATAAGTTGTCAAACTTTGTCAAAATCAACCGCCGCGACAACTTACCAAAAAAAAAAAAAAAACGGTTCCAAACTCTGCCGGGGTCTAGCAGCTGACCCAGAGCAAATGCTGCCGTCTTGAAGGGAGAATTAGTCCGTGTAAAGTGACATGTCCTATTTCCGCTGATCGCTTCACGCTCATCGGTGGACCCGCAATTATTTCCCCTTTCATTACTCTCACAGATCAGTACGAGCAGCAGCATATGGCGCTGCTTTACTCCCGCTAATATTCATTTCAGCCGCTGCAGGATCACAGACTGAGGATTCCTGCAGAGCGGACAGCGCGGACTTCTCTGCAGTTTCATGCGCAGTTTGACCCAAACTATTGCACGGCTGCGCCCTCACAGGAATAACAGAGTATAAAAGGTCGCTGTTAAAAAAACCTAAAATAATCCTGTTTCCTCGTGCCAAATTAAAGGCAGGGAAATTAATGCCCATAATACCAGATTTTTCTCCTCTAAATCTCAGACCCGACAATCCGGGAAAGGAGGCAGAAAAAAAGATATCATACTGTAGGACGACCAGAGGAATATTATAAAAAAACAGTGCAGGAAGTCTAATGGGCCTGTTACTGAGGCCCGGACATTTTATTTCATTAAAAGAAGTGAATTTATTCCGCCTGTTCACAGTGCAGGAATTTTCTAGAATCGCTCACTATTTTAAAACAGGAAGGTGACGGATAGATGGCAAGAAAATGACATTTCTTTATCCTTTTTGGTATTGGAAATAAATATTAATAATCTCACCAAACGCAGAGATTTTTTTTCCTCGCTTGGAGAATATAAATTTAATAAAAAAATAATTAAAAGTTTTAGGACTTTAAAGATTGGATTTGTTTGTTTTTTTAGTATAAGCACCTGCAGCACAGACATACTGACCCCCGGAATCAGGTCGGAATATTGGAATAATTTTAGAGCCAACGACGACAATAAAAACTCCGGGGAAAACCTGCCGACAGTGTTTAGAATAAATCAGCTCATTAACTGGGCTCATGTCGAGGCTCCTGAAGGTGCCAGCAGGCCGGATTATTTACCTTTCTGGTGGAAACCTTTCCCGCAGAACTCACAGACGAAAGGTTTGTACCCGGCGTGGATCCGTACGTGAGTGTTGAGCGTGGAGCTTCTGTTGAACGCCTTCCCACACTGGTTGCATTTGTGAGGCTTCTCCTGAGCGCGCAAAAAATGAGGAGAAAAATCAGTTAGAACCAAATCAAATTAAAGGCGGAATTTTAAAAGCCAGATACTGAGAAAGAAAGAGGATGACCGCGCGCCGCCCTCACCTGCGTGTGGATGATCTTGTGTCTGCACAGCGTGCTGGCCTGCCGGAACCCTTTGCCGCACACTTTACACACGAAGGGCCGGGCCCCTGTGTGCACCGGCATGTGCCTGGTCAAGTTGTAATGCGCGTTAAAAACCTGTAGAAAATACAGAAACACAGGATATTATTAAGAGTCATCCTGACAACAACACCTCAGAAATGTGCTGCGCAAAATGATCTCATTTAGATCATCTGGAATCTAATCTGGCTGCTGCGAAACCATTTCTTTTTTATTTATTCCTTTTTTCAGTGGACATTTTCGTTTGAACACTTTGGTCGATCCTTATATTTTCAATGGTATTATTTACTTAAACAAATAGAGTCTGAATTTTAAAATGGATATATATATATATATATATATATATATATATATATATATATATATATATATATACTGGTGTGTAGTGTGCCATATGAATTGTATATAGATAGAACCCTACACCGCAGTACACACAGAAAAATCCCCATACCTTTCCACACACTTCACACGTGAAGTTTTTGGGTTTTCCGTCTGCAGCGCTGCTGCCGCTGCTGCTGAGCTTGCTGTGCGTCTTGACGCCGTTCTTCTCGGCGCTCAGACCGTGGTTCTCCTTCACTATCTGGTCCAGCTGCCCCGGCAGATGCTCCTTGTGCGGGTACTGAGGTGTGGGCAGCTTGTCGCCCCCCACCCCGGCCAGTTTGGCGTTCTCCAGCAGTAAGAGTCTGTGGTGTGCCGACAGAGAGGCCTGGGCCTGCGGGCTGGAGAACCAGTGTCCGGCCAGCAGCTCCGACTGCTGGTACGCAGAGTCCAGGTAGTTGAGATAGTAGAGCGAGCCGCCGCTGGGCACGGCCACGGCCTGGTGGATGACCTGCGGTTTCACCACCCTGCTCCCAGACGTCAGCAGCGGCTGCTTAAAGCCCGGCTCCGCTTTGCCGCACATGCCGCAGTTCCCTTTGCACGGAGCGGCGGCGGAACCGCAAAGAGTGCCCCTGAAGCTGGCTCTCCACAGCTCCGAGTAGTTCATCAGCGCCTTCGCTTGGAGGTCGTAGCTGAAGGGCTGCAGCGGGATCATGCAGGGGATCGGGGAGCAGAGCCCCAGCAGCTTCTTCCCCTCTGACCGCTCCTCCGCGCTCCCCTTCGGCTCCGAGCTCTTGGACATGATCCGGTCTATGGAGAAGGCCAGGGTCTTGGGTGCCGCAGACGGTCCGGTCCTACCGCAGGACATCACCGTCTCCAGAGAGGCAGAACTTGCCATATTGTTGTTGTTTCTGATTAGTTTGCAGCAGAGCAGAACTTGGTGTGAGCAACTCCCGGTGTAGTCCGACCCGCTCCTCCAGCTGCCCCGCGTCTTTTCACTCTCCTGAGCTCCCGGCAGACAGGACAGGAGGACACATCAGTTTAATAAGCACCTTGCTGTCACAGTGTCACGCATTTGCATTCAAATGGCCATCCCCCCCGCAACAATAGCATCCAGGGGTGATGGATTAATGCTCATTAACTAGTGCACACAAAATTAACAGGACATTACAGAGCTCGTTAGGGAGAAGAGGAGGAAGAGGAGGAGGAAGAAGACCAAAATGTTGTAGTCGGAGCTCCTGGAGAATGCGAGCTTGCAAAGTTAGTCGGTGCTGGAGTTTACCTCTGTAATGGTCACCAGCCGACTGCTCTCTGTCACATGTTGGCAGCGCCCGCCCCTCCTCAGCGCGGATCACTGTCTCCTGACATCAGCGGCACCCAAACTCTTCACTGGGTGACAGGGAGACGCCCTCATCAACCTGCACGCCCTCACCGAAACATCCGCAGAGGGTGGCACGGGATACCGTATGTCATCTGCGACATAAATATGAAATTATTTCCCTGAGGAAAATGGGGGAAGCTATTATTATAATTGTGTTTTCATCATTAAACGCGCATCGGAAGAGTTGCAGAAGTGTCCTGCTCTCATTTGGTTAACAACACTAATCTTTTTTCCTTTTTTCCGTTTGGGAAATTTTTGCAGGAGAAAAAAGCTGCTAATCCTCGGAGATGGGATCCCTCCTTTTCCACGCCGGCTTATATACTTACTTACTATTTGTATAAATTCGAGGACGTCCAATTTCCACCTGTTTAAAAGCAGAGACTCCCTTTGGATCCTATTAAACGTTGTTCCTCCTTCCCTCTATTCAAAAGAAGCAATTTTCCAGAGCGATTCAAGGCTCAACTCAGCGCAGGGAGGAAAAAAAAAAAAAGAAAAACACAAGCTCTTTCACTTTTAGCCACTAAAGCACTGCGTGAACCTGGTTTTGTGTTTTTTTTCTTCTTCCTGAAATAGAGGGACGGATTAAAGAGGGAGAGGGGAACAAGAAAAGACTTAGCATGGACAGAGGTATACAAGGACTAATGAAAAGAGAGGCTTTTTTTCTCTAAAGAGGCATACAAGAAGTTTGCTGGAATCCACAGTGTTGTGTGGGAGTTACAATGAGCAGCAGCCTCTCGTCTTCGCTACAAGGGCCGTGTTGAATTCATGTGTTTGCAGGGCCATTTTACCTGAGGGACTCCCAACAAGTTAGAGGGGGAGAGGAGAGTTCCTGCAACACGTCCGCCGACGTTGCCCATCTATACCCCGACGGAGGGGGGGGATAATAAATGGGCGATATGAGGAGAACTTATTCTGATATTTATAAGAGCATCCATGTAGATCTGTCATGATACAATGTATTTAATTTCACATGGTAAAAAAACTAATGTCCTTTTTTTAAATTTGTTCTGAAATAATGTAAAAACACGTTTAAAGATGAAGATGTTCTCTGGTATTTCAGATGTCAGGCTGTGACATTATACTGTATATTTCCATGTCAGAATTTTATCACCATATTGAAATATGGCTCAGCCTGTGGGGCTCACTTTACAGCCTGTATTGGGGTTAAAAAGCAACAATGGAAACCACTGAACAAAAAAGTCCTTAACACATTCCAATAGGCACCCTATATAAGGGAGGTATAAGTGGTGACTAATGGCTTAATTAAAGATTAATTCATTTAACTATGATTTACAGACCAGTTATGAGCCATGCTGAAGAACTACTTTCTGGCTGGTGTTTATCCGTTATAATCATTATAATAAAAATGATTGACTACTTATAACTCAAGGGTGTTTTATTAGAATTCCCCATGCAGGGAAGTTTAGTGTTGCTGTTTGGTAAAAGATCTAGCTCCTCTACCAGTTTATTATCACTGTCAGAACACTGTAGAGCAAAGAGGAACCTTGACAGAACATTCTGTCATTTAAGAGGAATATAGGCCCATTCACACATATAATCTTACCGGCTCAACCCCTCACTTTTCATTGGGAGACATATAAAGATAAAACTCTATCTGAGGTGAGGATCGTTTGGTGATTTTTGGTCACAATTACATTTTATTCTTTGTGGGGTTATATTACCTTTTAGCCCGTAAATTGTCCTTAAGTATCATTAAATGTAAATATGCTTGTTCTAAAATATAATTTGAGGTATATCACACTTTAGGGTGAATTATTTTAATCTAAGACCTAATGTGACCGTAGCATCCCATAAAATTGAAATATTCTAGATACCCATAATTCAGTCTGACAGAGCTGCAGTATTTGAACTATACATTCACCACCAAAATTCTAAATAAATAAGTTTAAACAGCGCAACACATGTGACAAAATGCACACACTTGTAGGTCCAGCAGAGTTGAAGAGAGGCTGTATGAACTCTGTGTTAGTTGATTTTATATTCTTAAAATGTTTAAAATGTGGCGATGTCACAAGGTTGTAATGTAAAACCAGCCCTGTTCAACTGAATCCATCGTCCTCTGTCTGGAACCACTGATGGTCCATGTTATACTGTAGGTGGAGGAAGGTGATGATTTACCTCCAACCCTATAGACTTAGTGCCATACTTAGCCCAGCAGGCTGCCGTCCTATAACACTAGTTTTCCTGTTAATAACCTTAAAAAACGTCCCTACTCTGTTTTGTGTTACACCTGCATCTCAGCATGGAGAGATTAATGCCCGTTGTCTTGGTGCTACTCATATGTAAATAGGGCAGAAATACTCTAATTTGAGTTTATTCAGGCACAATTGCCAGCTCATCCACACAATAAACATTGATCCTATTGCTGTAGCCCAGGTCCCTCCATTCAGCTCTAACAGCAATTAGCTCAAGCATTGATTTAAGGGACTCTTGCCTCTTGCCTGCAGGCATGCGTGGGACACAAATACTGGCTGGATGTGGCAAACCTTTTCCCCACAACGGTTTTCATTTTCAATGCTCCATGTTTTTTAAACGATTATACATTAACGTTTGTAGAGACCACATCTGGAGCCAGTGATTGTGTGTCCAGTGATTTTTATAAGATTATAGTTTGAAGTCTTCAATGATCCGTCCACAGTAAAACCCACAATCTATGCGGTGACCGGGGGTTTCTTCCACTCTGCTTTAGTCCTCCTTTAATCCATCCATCAGTTTGTGAAAACTCTTTGTCCTCTTCAGGAAGACCCAGTCAGTATAAATGATAAGTATTCACAATAACATTAATGATTTTGACCAGGTTCTAAAATACTGTAAACAGCATTTTTGTGTTTTTTTAACCATGAATCTATAAGGGCCTTTGGGCCTTTTTGTGAAAATGCTGACTTCAGTTAACCTAAACACTGAACTCAGTTAAAGCCATCCCACAAACTTAATTGTATGTCTCATTCACTACTTAATAGTTCACTCTTTATATTGAGAACCAAACTGAGATTCTGGACACATTTTGGCCTTCCTTTCTAGGTGTACTGCCTCTATTTCTGTAACTTACACATGGACCACAGTGGAAATATGTTGGATTTATTACATCATTCTTGACATTTTTTATATGGGAGAATTTGAATCTATCCCTTTTCAAAATGTAAAAAATGAAATTCTCATCGCAATGTCTAGCTGACTGTCCCTTAATTTACGGGCTAATTTGGTATCATGTGACCTACATTTTGAATTTCAGTCAGGTGATAACATGGGGCCGAGATCAATGTCACTGTCTCTTTTCTAGTATTTAAGTTGCCAATGCGATGCATTGCATTGTGGGGGCTTTGTTCGGTTGTATGAATGTCTTGGGGTGCTGTAGTGCATACAGTTCACTCTTGGAATGCAAACACTTAAATAAAATGTCAGAAAGTAAATATAGTGGACTAGATAGAATCGGAAGTGATATCAGATCCTGCTGACTCTTCACTGCACTATATGAACATCCCACAACTTCCTGCTAAAAAACGCTAAATGCTAAATGACTTCAGATTAGGCTGTTTTGCTGTGGGTGGGTGTTTTTCATTACTTTCAGCAGTCCCCAGACAGTATTAACCTCTTCAAGAGTCCTACAGTTGACGCTGTAGCTGTACATCAATGTTTTCCCACATTCCCTTATTTCTTGTTAGTTACCATTTAACTCTCTCACGTAGAAGCTTCTGAGTAAATCCTCAGGGATTGTAAAACTTTCTGCTGTACCTGGATGCTGAAATAGAGATCTACCCGCACAATGTTCTGCCTCGGAAATGTTTCAGTGTGGCGGTGGCGCAGTGGCATGGCTCACTAATAAATTCATGGAACACATTTAATTCTATAGACTGTTCTTAGAAAATACATTTTAACATGTCAGAGTCCTGGTATTGTTGATGCTGGCTCACTGTCACACTGCTAAGGCTTAAAGTATCGCTTGACTTGAACAGGATAGAGCCATTATTAATGTTATTTGTAACACTTGTGTTTTTCCTATTCTGTCATGTCAAACTGTGTGCTGTGAAAAAGGCCTGTTGCTCGCCTTTATGAGACAGAAACATACAAGCTTTCATTTAAAGGCCTTTCACACTCACACTTGTTTTCATTTATTTTTGCCATCACTAGTTTAACAGTGATTAGATCTCCTCACAGATCCCCCCACTCACCTGATAGTTTGTTGTTGTTGTATTTGTGAGTTTGTCACAGATTATACCTTTATGGTCCTTACTTTGAGACGTCGTAGCAGAAAACACACCAGTGTAATTATGAACATTAATGATGGTTGTGTTCCATTTAGGTATTCCAGGTACACCCAGCCCAGGTGTTGTGCATGCTGGCTAACTGGCATGGCTTACAGGTACATACAAATCTAGAATACATCACACAAAGGTCTATAAGGTGAGGACCCCCATGCGTGTCATTTTATGGATATTATTTGGCTTGTTGCTTCTGAACTCCTGATTCATTGTTTTATATTAATGCATCTTTTTCATTAATATCTTGCACATTGCAATATTCCTACTGAAACTTTTGAACATCTGGTCAAATCTGTACAGCTGTTTTCATTTCATATTTTACATATTATTCTTATTTTACTCTATTTTTAATTATAGTATTAGTCATATTTGATTATTTTCCATTTTAAACTCACTTCTTGACTTTCTATAGATAATATATTCTATTCACCAATATTCCAAGAAAAAATCCTTATATGTGAAAACCTACTTGGCAATAAATGTCATGTTGCTGACTGTAAACAGCCCTTGATCAGTGAGGCTTTGTCCTGTGGATAGGTTCAGCGTGTATTATAATTATTTGTATTAACATTATTATTATTGTTATTATTATTAACTATTATTGGCATTATTTTTATTATTATTTATTTAACAAATAACAGAAACTACAAATTAAGCCAGGGGTTGAGACAGAAATAATGCATCACAATGCCATCACAGTGGAAAAGAATTTTACACAGAAATATTCAATAAAGTACATAAATATTTTACAAACTTTCTTTTGTATAGAGGCATGGTTTGTATACTGCTGGCAATCTGTTTCAGATACTAAGTAGATCTAAGATTGAAGAACTTATATTGATGGATATGTGTTTTTGCCAACAATAAAATCAAATTAATGATATAGAAAGCCTGGCTTGTGTTGCGTGTCTTTTGTGGTCTGACGGGTTTGTCACACTCCCGGCTGTGATATCCTTGTTTTCTGTCCTCTCCTTGCGTATGTGCTCTCACACACTAAGCTCTCGCCGTCTCTCTTTCCCACTGAGGATCAGTATTTAGGGTTACACTGTCTTCTGAGGGACCACTCCATTACATTTACATTGCTTTGATGTGGATCCGCGGCTGTTTCATGAAAAATTATAGTAAGACATTGGATCTTCTAAACAACTAAGCTCAAGTCCCACCAGTCATGTTCCAAATGTGTTTAGGCTTGGTTTCATTTGCAATACATGTGCTTCTGGTAGAGTCAACTTACTGATGAAGATGTAGGTATTTTTGTGTTTTTTTTTGTTAAGTATGATGTAGCCTGGTGGGAAACTGAGGAAGGCTGGTAGTTTATGGGTTACTGTGACAATAAATATACTATAGAGCATCCTCACACAATTTATAATCCTATTTTGGTGTTTATTTTTTCTCCTAGACAACACAACACAAATATGTGGATATATATTTTGATCAAATCATCCTTTCTATTTTTCCAAACTTCCCAAGTACCCCCTATACAGACGTATGCCTCTGGTTGGGAATCACAAGTTTAGGCTCTATTAGGTCTGGGTATCAAAACTCAACAGAATACCCGTAGCGTACTGTAGTGTACTAACAAAGTTTTTATTGAATGCCTGCTCAGATTTGCAGTCTTTTTTAAATAAGATATATATTGATTGAAATTATAATTTTTCCAGTTGTTGACTGTATTTTATTTAGGCCAAGTTCTTGTATGGTTACTTGTGTTAAGACAAAATTTGACAATTTAGAACTTCTTTTGTTAAACGAAAAACAAAATAAGTGGTTTTGTGAATACATGTTTGGGTATTGGGAACCAAATAGCTATTTGAAAACCATACACAAACTTTGTAGTAACAAAGTGTCATTTCTGTTTGGAGCAGTTGTAGTGGGACATGAAGCCCTGCCTCATGTGTCAAACTCACCTCGAAACACCGAATCTCTCCATGTATTCCCCAGTGAGTACAACGGGCTTCCGTGTCATCCTACTGCTGATGAAATAACATGCTGATAATGTGCCCAACTGTAGCCTCACACATCTCAGTACAGGAAATCACAGACAGTTGTCCCCACACTTTCCACCCGTGGTGACAACTTTCACTGACGTTAAACCTGAGGAAATGAGACAGAAACGTGTGACTAGGGAGGGAATTCTTCCAGGGAAAGTGCTCATTTCATCTTGCCAGTGTTACATATAAATTCTCTTAAACATTCGAGCACAGACTGTTTTTGAGGGAAATTTTAGTTGTTATATTGTATCTGCTGTATACTTTTGAAAAAATGTTACAATAATGTCACTACAGATTTCCAAAATTGCCCAAAAACTGTTTACTTTCTAAAGTTTATCTGATGATGAAAAACACATGTTATCTATGTATGAAGCACGTTGGAAAGTGTAGCATTCCCATCAAATGGCCCATTTAAATAATTCTGATATTCCCTGACTCACCCAGAGAATCTATTAGACTTTCCCATGTGAAATGTTCAAATTCCAAGATATTACAGGTATTCCACAATTCAACCTTGTGTGGGTTTTGTTGTTGTTGTCTTTTTGAAATGTTTTCTGCATTTTTAAAATGCATTCACAAGATCCTATGCTGGGCCGATACTGAGTTTTTGAGGCTGATACTGATATCAAGAATAAATATTAATATATAATATAATTCTCATTAACATTGACAAACATTAATGAATTGCACTGAGTGTGTCTTTTTACACTTTACAAATAAACTTGTCAGTGCATGAGCTAAGAAATTCTAACATATCTTTGGTATTTTTGTCCTGCATTTGTTGCTACGTACTGGCTGACATATATGCCAATATTGTCTATCTACCTCTAAATTGAAGCAAGGACAAGATAAGATGCTGGGAGAGAGGGTCAGAGTGGGTTTTTCATGCACTCTGTATCGTTTGTGTCAGATGGAGCTCATGGGATGGACAAAGGTTTGGGATGATCACAGTGAACAGTGACTGCAGGAGTGACTGTCCAACCTGAAGTCCAGCCTTGAACTTCCACTAAGCTTCATTATCTAAATGTTTACTGATTGATCTTCCTCCAACTGTGTGATGAGTTGAGTCAATTCTCAAGCGGTTGCTTCCAGACCTTCATCTCAAGTTTGTGAGAGATGAAATCAGACTAATTACTTAAATCCCTCAGTAATTGATACGGGTTCACTCGAGCTGAGTATGAGGGTTTTGGTATGTGACTTGAATTTAAAATCAATAACTGCTAAAACACCAGGGACGGAGATGGAAATAAGTCTTTCCCTGACATGTTGTTTTTGTAAGGACTACAGATGAAAATGAGCCTCTTTGGCTAACTCTGGCCTATTTTGGGGAAATGTTATTAATATGCACTGTCCCTGCCAAATAAAGTAATAATTGCAATATAAAGATTTATTTGAATGTCATCAATAAAGCAAAGCAAAGCAAAAAACTAAAAAAACTTGAGAATGTGTTTTCTCAAGTCTTACATGAGATTGTTGTCTGTTCACCTGTAATAACACCAAGCAGTGTTAAACAGGGTTTGGTCCTTGTTATGAGGCTTGTACAGTTGTGTCTGGGATTGGAGACATTGACCGAACTGAATGACAGAACCTTTGTGTAAGAGCAGGAATGTGCAGGGTGGAAGCATCCGGCTCCTCCTGGATTGGGACTTACATGTGATGCTGTTGTTCAGGCGTAGGTGTTGTTTTCATGAAGAGCTGATCAGCAGTTTTTCTGCAACAGTTCTTAATTAAAATGTCTAAAAGTGTCACTTTTATTGTGTTATACGTTGGGAAGCTGTCTGTGTTGGTCTAAGCTCCACAATCGACATTCATCCACAAGCTAATCTCTGATTAGATTCATTTTTCCGGTGTATGTGCACATGAATGTTAGCAGATTTTCTGTCGCTCCTCATTTTGACATATCTATTTGTTTGGGCCTGATGTTTATGAAACCCAGGTCACAAAGAGTTAACAACGCGGAAGTGCCTTAGCCAATCAGAATGCAGACTGTCCACAGCAGGGAGGGCAGGCAGCCAGACAGCATACACTGGTTAGACACTGGGTGACACTGTAGGGAGAGGACGTGCTGCTGGACGGTACAAATAGAACTCTGTTTAAAACAGTAAAAACACAATATAAAGCTGTCAAATCAGAACAGTAACAGCCTGCACTTAGCTGTAAGTGCGTAGGTGGGTTTGAGAGGCCCTGCTCACTGAAACCTGCCCAGTGACACACAGTTACAATAACTAAATAAATGCTGCGCCATGAAGTGCTAGGCTAAAGTTAGCAGGACGGAGTGAATGACACCATCAGCATTATGAGACCAAAAGCCAACTGGTGTACAGCTAACATACAGGAAAGCTGTTTGACAATTCAACTGGAAAGAATATAAAAATGTGTTTGATGCTGTTTGCTTTAGCTGGTGAAGCTACTGAAGTAGTTATGTTTTGTCAGGTATTTTATTTAATTTGTATAATGAATTAGCCTGGGAACCAGACGAATCTGCGAGCTCATGTTTCATTTGCTCTGGCAGATACATCTGGCCAAACATCAGGTTCCAGACTAATACGCATTTGCGAATTAGTCTGGCGATGCCAGGCTAAAAGTGAATCTGATTTCAAAAGAATAGAAAACTATAGTTTGCCAAGTTTACACTGTATAGTTTGTAATTCATGTAACGTTGTTACACTTTAATTTAAAAAGTGTATACGATAAGTTTAAAGAGAATTAACAATTCTTGACTAATAAGAAAAAGCAGTTGATTAATGGACAGTTCTGGCCATGTCAATGACTGCAGGTCAGGCTTTTTGAATTGATTTGAAGTTGATGGCGAGCCAACCCAGATAAGACTACTTCATCCCTGGATTGAAGATCTCTGAATTGGTAAACATAAACTGCACAGGGCCAGCACCAGTCTTACACTCAGCATCACCTGCACAATACCAGGTCCCAGGCTCTGACTTTGCTCCTTTTTTTGACTTGACTTGGAAAAGACACTTACCTTCTTCTTCAAACACATTCCCTGTGCCTGCAAAAGCCCTGAGTAGTAACCCTCACTGGTTTAAGTGAATGGACTGAGTATTCATATTATTGATATGGTGTATTATTGTGTCTTGGTTACAATGATTTTCTTATTGCTGATATAGTGAATAGTGAACTACTGTTAGGTTTAAGTAAGCTGTAAAATGATAATATTGAACCGGGTATTGTTTCAGTACCTACCTAACGTTGGATCCAAGTTGAGAAATGAGATTCTGTATTATCTATATTAGGGTGCACCCTGTTCGACAGAAAAGAAGCTGGAAAAAAGTTAGTGGTTCCAAACCTAAGAAAGAGTGACAAAATAAATATTTTGTTGCTGAACTGAAACTGAGGTTTATTTGTGGAATTGGAACTGTATACTGAACCTATGGTTATTTATTTTATTTTGTTATTTTAAAAAAAGTATAAGGAACTAGTTCATAGTTCTTTGTCCTTTGTAGTCATTTAATATTGCAAATAACCTTTTCTGCCTCCTGTTCGAGTCTGGTATCCTTTGATTCTAGTCCAGTATAATTGTAATATTTACCAACTAATTATTAATTTACTGCATTACCTCCAATACCAGTAATGTCAGGAGTGCTACATTTAGCTTGACTAATTAAGCATGACTTGGCATTTTTACAGACAAACAAAGAATTGATTAATCTTACATCTTTTTTAGCCTGCTTGTTTATTGAACTTTATATTGGTGTCAGAATCAGAACTGTGGCTTTGTGGCAGCACAAACTGTAAGTGCTGACTTCATATCCAGCTTATGTTCAGAAAGACAGAAAAGTTTTTTGGCGAGGGGTGCCAACAAAGAGGAAAACCTGGAGTGTCAAGGCGATGTGGCGTGTTTGTGCTGGGAACAGCAGAACTGACTGTTTGACTGGATTCCTGCGTGAGTCTTTTTGTCAGTCTGAGTTTCCATCCTGAAGCGCTGTGGAGGTTTTTTTCAGCCTGTCATGTCTTCACCTGGCCTCCTGAACACCGGCCCAACCCCCACAGCTGCCATGTGGCCTGTCACACTGCCTTGCCTTTGCCACCACGTGCAAACACACACATGCATGTATTTGTTGTACTATATTTGCGAGGAACTTTGATTGCCATTCACGGTTTCCTCACTCTGATTTTAACCCTAACACAATAATTTAATCTAAAATGTTTCTTTCCTAATTGTATTATATAGGTATGTCCCCCGTAAAATAAATGTCTCTGCCAAGATGCTCAGTATACAGAGTAAAAATATTTAAATGCATAGCAGCCGAAGACATGCAACGTTGACAAAATATGATTCTGGCACACTGAAATGACAGATGTTGCGTAAATAACACATTCTTCACTATTTGCTCAATCTTCAATCCCTGATTCAAAACCTTTGATAGGCTTCAATTCAAGATATACTTTGAATGAGTATACTTTGAAGAGAATGGGACGCGATTACTAGATCTTTTTACTAGACAAGATGCATCAATCTGTTGGTTTTGTCAGAACTACAAACACTTGGGAATGTAACATTTTTTGTAATTTCTTAAGCAAGTCTTTAGACTATGTCTAACGTTAAAGTGTTAACTGATGCTGTTAAAGGCTTGTTTATTTCAGTGTTGTTTATCAATTCAGTGATCATTTCAGTGAGTATTTGTACCTACAGGACAAACTCTTTAATGATGCTGGAGAATATACGGTACCTCATACTTATATGGTAAAAAAAAAAAAATTGATTGAACCTTTAACTTAATTTTCTAAGTCTAATTTAAATTATCATTGACCCAAACGTTGATGAGTTATCCCCCTGTTGAAGAAAGCAGCAGCACAATGACCTCACTTCACAAAAATGTCCTAAAACACATTAACACACACACACACACACACACACACACACACTTGTGACATACTGCGGTAGTATTCAGTGTGAGAGAGTGGAGATAACAGACGTTGGTTCAATAAAGCAACCACTTGAGCAACTTGCCCCTCAGTTTCCTTCAGTATTCTATTTCCTCTGCAGATTGTCAGCACCCCCCTTTAACATTCACCCCCTGGCCACTTTTACACTCCATCCCCTTTTTATTCTCCCCAAACATCCCGGCTCACATCTATTTTTGTGACCCCCCTCTCCTCTGTGGAGTTAGTAGGACTGGCCCACGGCTCAGGGAGGTGGGGTAAGGTAGGAGGGGTAGTCTTTGATGCCCCCCGCCTCCTTGAGTTGAGATGAATGAAGCCCAGAGACAAAGAACTGAACATCGAAAGCTGCCCTGACAACTTTACAAGGTGGCACACAGGATGAGATGTCAAACGCTATAAGATGAGTATTTAGTCAGACTGCTTTCATTTGGGTCCCTGTACCTCCGAGGAGTCTGTTACCATCCGATTAGTATGCATCAAAGTGAGACATTGTGCTCACATCAGTCAATCAGCATAAAAGAATTCCAATTTCATTCAACATTTTCACTGGTTCTCGAAGTGGGGAGCAGCTTTGCCACACTTGCAGGCTGAGGTGGACAAAATGCAGGAAATTACAGTCAAGAAATGATCAGCATTTGAGTGGATGTAGCCTATTTTTGTCGATACCGATCCATCAAAAGTTGGATTGACTCCAAAAATGGATCCTGTAGGATCAGCTATTATATTGATAATAAGCTTTTGTGTTTACAAATGGCTTTGCATCTTACTTAATTGAATATTTTTACTACTTGGTGCTTCGATGCTTAGATATAGAAAAGTGAGGACAGCCCAAGAGACCGAACAGAACACGTCTTTAATTTAACCAAATCATCAAATTTGATGGTCCGATTCGAGTGAAACCAAGGGGAACAGTCCAGTCCATGACCATTTATTTTTCACAGCTACTTTTTAGCTCAGAACTACCAGAAGTCTGAACTACCATTCCTGCTCTGGATATGTGTGAAAGCACCTTCTTAGTGCAGTGACCAGTATAACGCAGTTTATGTTCTCCTTGATTTTAACATCTTGACATTGTCAAACATCATGGTTTCTGAGATAAAAAATGAGATTGTTTGGCCATTTGAGGATTTCGTGCCAGAGGGCATTTTGTTGAATGTTTGCGACCCATTTTTTTTCATATCTGCAACAGTGAACGATTGAAGCAGCTCTAGATGATTTCCTTTTCTTTTATACAATTCTAATAGATAAACACAGGTGTGTCTGTGTGTGTGTGTCCGTGCAAAGCCTCTGGCTCTGTAGTGAGTCAGATAAGACAAGCTCAGGAGTCCTTGAGGGCCAGGGGAAATCCTCAGAGCATCAGTGCATGAAGGCCTGCACCAGAGAAACTGGTCCAGGGAAATGGCAGAGAATATGCAGATGATGCATGCTTGTCCAAGTTCATTTAAATCTCTCAACAACATTAAGGTCCATTGACGGGTCTGACCTGGGCTTTTTTGGATCTCTAAAGGTGGAATTATTCTCTGTTAATGTTGTACATACACACAGTCACTTTGTAGCTTTGTAAATGGTTGTGTCATTCAGTGCTATGAATTGTATTAAATGCAGATGACTGCAGATGTAGATGTAACACATAGTTTACTATTTTTCATGTGAGGTTGAAATCCAGTGAGTTTTTTTAACACTACTATTATTATTCAGCATTTTGGCTGCTTGTCTGAAGCTAAACCCAGGGAACTTTTATTTTTTTATTTTTATAAAATAATTTGAAGGAAGTGTCTAAATAGTCCATTGTTCTATAATCTAGACCACAGCTGATATAATGCCATGAGAAATAATGAGTGAGAACTTTATTGTATATGGCAGAGTGGAATGACATGAACACTATATGAAGCATTAGTCAGTTAGAGCTGTGCCAGTTCTCTTAAATGATCATACAAGTAAGAACAAACCTTGTAGCCACAATAAATCAGCACTATGTGTAGTGATATTACTTGGTTTTAGTGTGTGTTTCAGTAGGTTCAGTTTCCTTCACGTGTTGTTCTGTAAATAATTGAGCTTACCTCAATATAACTGTATTATTATATTAATCATCTGGTTCAGACTATTATTAGAATTTCCACAGAATTAAAGTCACATGGACAACATCACAAAATCTAAATGCTCGACTAAAAGAGTTAATTGTGACGTTTCATTGTGAATGCAACAGGCAGCAGGTTGAAAACATCACTCGCTTTTTCAGTTACTAATTAATATTAATGAACTTTTTTTCATGCCACCCTTGGTGGTGCAATTGGCACTCACACAAAATGTAACAAGTTGTTGTACAGTGTTGTGACAACAGTGCAACAATAACAAGGTTTCTTACACTGGACAATAGAGCATTTTGGAATCACTGTCACACCTTGACTGTGAGGTATAAAGCCAGATTCATGCTTGATGCAAAGGGTTAACAGGGGAGTCCCCGTGTAATTCACTTTGTGAATGTGGGAAGGTCCAACTTGTTTCATTAATGAATTGGGACTGAATTTGAGACTATTCCATGCAGGTGTGTGTTACCAAAAAAGGAGAAAATACTTTTTTTCAGCATGTCTACCAGCATCAGCAAGTAGTAGAGTGAAAATGCAAGTCAAATACAGCAGAGTGTATGCATTAGCTTCGGAAGGGAAGCACGTTGGTGTAACCCCTTTATACAGAAGTATCAATCCAGCTTAATTTCGACCTTCAGGAGAATGCCTCTGTCCTCACTCTGGTGTCCCATTTCACACTACAGGTGGAGGCTTGAACAAACTTGGACATACTGTATCTCATATATTATATGGTACTGTTGGGCTGCAACCAACTGATTATTTACATCATTGATTAATCTGCCAGGTATTTTCTCAATTAATCCTTATTGGTTAGTCATGAAATATTAAAAAACGGGGGAAAAGTGTCAGTCAGTTTCTCAGAGGCCACAGTGATGTCTTCAATCTGTTTGTTATGTCAAATTAACAATCAAAAGCTTTAAGATATTCAATTTACTTAGAAAAAGTCTGGAACCAGAAAACGGCATTGTTGCTTGAAAAATGATGGATTCATTTTCCACTTATCAATTAATTGAGTAATTGTTGCAGCTATAACAGAAAGATAACAATAATATCATCACAAATGTGGTTTTAAAGTCATACAAGGCATTAAGCTAGATAACCACTGTAACTATATCTTCCACCAAAACAATTGCCATTACAATTCTGAAGAGACAGAAATGTTTAACTGTGTATTAAAGAGATGTCTGATCACCATAGCCTCAACAAAGAGCAACATGAAATCATAAGACTTAAATAAATACCTGAATTATGAACAAAACTAAAAATGTTCCTTTTCATTCCAATGTCTTGAGTATTATACTCTTTCTCAGCCCTGCAGTTGAAGTTAAACCTGTGGATAAAGAGCCTTTAAGGGGTAAAATATCTGGTAAAAGGAAAGAGGTGTGCACAATCAAATATGCCTGCAGGGGTGCGGATTAACTCCTGACATCCATCTAATAATAACAGTGGCCTCAGCAGTCCCAGTTTAAGACTGTGATACTGTTGATCCCCATATGGGCTTTTACTGTATAAGACCATGAAACAGGACAAACAGTCCTGTGTAATATTCATCCCTGAGGTATAACACAATCTGCCCCCATGTCTTGCCTGAACATTGAGTGAGATTGCTTTAAACTGTAAGCTACTCTTTTCATGGAAAAGATCTAAAATTAATCAGCGGGCTTGTTGTCCCCTCTTAAGGCCACGATAAGAAGGTTTTGTGTATGGGGAGGGAAACATAAGAGGCTTTGGGGGCCGCTTTTATTAAAAGGATCTGACATCTACCTGCCCTCTCAAATGGCAGGCAATTTTGACACTTCTGGCACGCAAAGCAGCCGTACAAAAATAACCGCGTCTTCTGGGCTGTGGGCCTACTCTGTTTTGATGTTGTTTACCTTAAAGGACACTGTGAAAAGCATCATAAATGAAATGCCTCTTCATAACAAATTTTCAGACCAATTTTGCGAGCTTGAATGTGTACACGTGGCCTGATTTCTCTCCTCATCTTTTCATTTCCCTGTTGTCATTATCCACACGTATCACGTCGGAGAAGGCTTGATGGACTCAATGTGTCGGAACGGCTTGTTCTCACATCCATATCACTGCAGGACTCCCCACAGTACAGCGGTGGCCTGTCAGTGCTAAGACTCGGGGCCAGTTCTCACTGTGATGGTCAGTTGGAGATTCTTTTTATTTTGATACAGTTATCGTTTCCCATTTCCCCACTTGATTGGAGCTTAAAAGCCAAAGCAGCTCAGATCGTGCCGGCATAAATCTCCGGGCCCATTAATCCATCCTGGTGTCGTGTCTTGCACAGAACTGCCCAATCTTGTCTGGATATTCACGGGGAAATTAAATGAATGATATTCCGAGGCAGCTCACAGACACTGCAGATTGGATGTTAAAATAGGTGGGCTGCTTTGTGCGTTTGCTGTTGATTATTCTCATATGTATAGGATATGAAGAGATAGCCTCTGTAGAGAGAGTTAAGAGGATGTGAAGTCTCTGTTACTTTAACTCAAACACCCCTTTCTCCTTTCTCTTCTGCTTCACATCCTCCAACAATGATGAAGTATTGGGTATGAGAAACACGATATTGAATGATAGTCTAACAGGGCACCGACTGAATAATAAACAAAGACATGTGGAGGAGGCAACCTTTGAAATTCAAGTTCAATTCCAAAAACAAGATGTCTTTTTCCCAAATGAAACGTCATTTGACACACAGTCCGAGTCCTGAATCGGTCAGCGAAATCCATATTGGCATATTGTTACACTTTCCCTGTAAAACCCTGGTTTATACTGTCTTGACTATGTCCCATGAAATGAAAAATGCTGTTTGTGATATCACCTGGTGTTCCAAGCTATTTGGTATTTGGTGTGTTGTTACAGTTAAATACCACCAACACCACAATTGGGCTTAAAGTGGAGATGAAATAGCAAAATAAATGCACATTTATAACTTCAATGAATTAATTAGATGTACCACAACAAAAATTACATTATAAAAGTAAGCCACTGGTAAAAAAAATAAAATTATTTATGTATATGTCTTTATGTTGTATTTGGAACCTTGCACGCTGGCATCTTTGTTTTTGTCTGGGCTTACGTCACAGGAACGGTTGCTTACTAGGGACGCTGAGAACAACACTGTACTTCAGACTAGTACTACTACTACTACTTGTGTTGATACAATGGAGTTTGAGAGTTTTGATGAGTTAAAATATGTTTTCCCTGTCTATGGTTCATTTCCTTTAAAAAAATATTGAACAAAGAATTACATATGTCCATGTCATTTAAGTTTGATCTGGTGATTAATTTTTTCTAATTTCCCCTTGCAGCAAAGTATACACTTTGACCCCCCATGCTTCCGCCTGTGCATGTTTACAGCTGTGCACTGTTTCCTCTCTAAACATGAGTAGTGAACAGCAGTCATTTTTAGTGGATATTTTAATACACAACTTCAGCTGACTGGAACAGAAAGTTGACAGGGATGGAAAGATACCTAAAAGTGGATTGTATTTTCAAACAACGTTTGCATTCCGTAACGTTATTTGATAACTCTTGATAGCTAAATTGTAAGCACCCAGAAACAGGAGCTGCAATATTATATTTTGCTGTGGACATACCTTGTTTTATAAAAACTTGGCTGTTATCAGAGTGTAGCAGATCGTGTCACGTCAATATCAATATTCTCATCTGACTCATAACAATGATAATAATTATTGTTATGAAGTATAACAAAGTAATTTACTGGAGCCATATGATCATCTTCTCTTCTACTTCAGGCAGAAAAATGTGTATTTTTTTCCCCAAATTCTCAGTGTTCCTTTAAGTCCTGAACAACATTTTATTTAATCTAGAAATGCATCAAACCACAGAGTAAAATCTCTATCTCTAATATCTAAACCACTATCATTAGATCCTTAGGGATAATATTATTATCAAGCTAAATAATACAGTAGTGTTGATTTGTCTACTGGTTAACCATATCTGGAATTAATCAAAAAAGTAAAAACATTTCAGGCAGACTACATGTACCTGGATGATGCATGTGCATTGAGTAGTAGTATCATCCAGGGAGAAAGTAAAACTTCACTAGTAGTTTGATTTACCTCATTTACTCCAAAATCTTGTTTTTCTTTATTCTCGAAAGAAGGCTTTGTTTCCCCCCTTGAATGACATAATTAAAAGATATCCTTTCTTCTTTTAATTTGGGACTATACTATATCTAATCCTCTGACTTTAGTCTTAGCTTCCATCTTTGGCTCTTGATTTGATTTTGGTCATTGCTGATTTGATCTCTGGCAATTCTTTCAATCTCCTTCTCGGGGGTAATATCAACTCTCAAGATGACTGATGCTTTAATCCACAGCATTAATCTCAGACTCCCTTTCTTAACTAAATGCTGCCGTGGGGGAGGGAAGGAGGTCAGGGCCAGGGATTAACAAATATGTATTTTTTGCTGTCTGCTGACAAAACCTCCCTGTCCACTCTAAGTGGTTAGTCCTTTGTCCAAAATAGTACAAGTAACTGTAAATAGTACAAGTGACTTTAAGTAATCCCCAAGTGTTGAAGCTTTGCTAAAACAAATACAAAGATTTTAGACTTGTTTTTGAACAAATCTTCACGACGGTTTCAGCAGTTTTCTCTCCTGAACTCACATTCAATCAGTCAAGTCAAAGCAACAACAGTGAATGAGACTACATGTTCTTCCCACATTTGCCATTCACCTTTATTTAAATGTTCTTGGCCTTGGTGGGTTCTTCTAGAAGGCAGAAGCATGATGAACCCACCGGTTACTTCACACAGGGAGCAAAAACACTTTAGGGAGTGAATACTGGGGACATGCAGTACTTGCACACAGGGCGACACACAGCTCAAGGAGTACAGTATAGAAAATAGTTGACGAAGGGAAAGTACAGGCAGACTTCACTTCCCATCATCCATTATAAAAAAGTGGATTTGCCCCATCATACATCCTGGAAAGAAGTACAGGGCACATACAAGAACATATATAATAGATGACAATAAAATCTATTATTTAAATGATATTTGACTAAAATGGAATGTTTGCTTTAAAATTAAGAATGTGAAAACATTTGAAAACAGGTCTATCAGTGTGATAAAACCTTTAAGTATATGTGTATTGCCTTGCTAACTTATCTAAACAGTGTAAAGCAGTAAAATAAAATGTCAGGCTGATGTGGAAATCAAAGTACCAATGAGACCACTGGCAGTTAGTGTTTATTTATCAAGACACAGTTTGTTTTGTTACTGATAGATTTATATGTAGGCAGGTTGACACCAATTTCTCAATTAGCAACGCAGTATCACTTTCTTTGTAAAGGATGAATGCAGCTGTCTCACTTTCTAATGGAAGAACTTGCAGTGGTAGTAAAACGTATAGTTCTAATTATATTGAAGCCTTTAGATTGTATTAGAAAAGAGACAGACCTCCCATAATCTGTCATTCACAATCCTCCCTTGCTATTTCACTGCACAAAACACCTACCATTTCCCATACATATTTTACACATTTTTTCGTTTTTGATAAATAAATGCCTTCGCGTTATTTTGTGTGCAAAAGTTTATATTTCATGCAAATAACCTGGAGGTGTTTACAGATTAATTAAATGAGCATGTTTTATTCAGCTCCTTGTGCTAGTTTCAAACTCAATTCTTTCTCACCATTATGCAGATTAATCTGATGTTACTGATTACTATCTTGTGATTGACAAGTCGCTACCACAGTGACCTCTTAAGTAGGATAGAGGTCAAAGCAATGCGTCTCCATGGCACTATGTACATTTAAATAGCTGTGAACTTGTTTATGAGTGTTGTCCGTGTATTCGTCTTAGAACTTTGACCACAGACTGTAGAAAAGAAGTGGACATAGCTTCCTTAAACCTGCATTCTTTCTAACGGCCAGCAGGAGGCGGCTTTATTGGCCCCCCAAAGAAAACAAAATGCCAAATTTGAGGCTTCAAAACGGTATTCCACGATATCATTGTCGCATCACTGTGGCTACGTCCACTTCTTTTATACAGTCTGTGGTTTGAAGGCTGAATGATGATATCACAGTACATCATTTTAAAAATTTTGTTCAGATTTTATGGTTGAGACATGATGCAGACCCATTACCAGAAAAACAGACCATTTTCACACCTTTTACAACAATGAAACATACAGTAGCTGCACTAACTGCAATTTTTTCAGCATAACACAAAGAAATTCATAGTCTTGTTCAGAAACCTGGGATCAAATGGTCATTCTTATTGTTGTTCTCAGGAGTCATTTTGGAAATATCTCATAATGCTTTGTGTTTTAACTCTGCTATTTTGGACTGGCCAGTCTGACCCTTAACCAACAACTAACCATCAGTTCAAGTGCCATTTGGATCAATACCAATAAGACTTAAACAGTGAAAATTTGATCACGCATTTGTTGGCAGGCAAAAAAAAAAAAGAAGAAGAAAAAAAAAATCTGCATCAATTTCACAATTTCACTTGGAAGTATAGTGGCCTGGATCACTTGAGTAAAGAGAGTGCTCTATTTATCTACTATACATACTTTTCAAAATATGAAAGAGTAATCTTAGCGACAAGGCACAGGAAAGTTCCTGTACAAAGACTGCAGACAATTTGGGTTGCACAATATGAAGGTACAACAAAAACTCCATTAAGATGTAATCACCTGCCTTTTCTTTATCATTTTATTTATAAGTACGCTTTGCATCACATTTGTGCTTGTTTCACACTTCTGTCACGTTTTGGCCTCTTTTGTGTATTCTGGACAATCATTTGCTAAAATTTTAAGAGAACTTGATCACTGTTTGATTGATTTAAGGTACTATTCCAGGCTATGAATTTTAGTTTTGAAGAACTGAAGCCTAATGAGCCTACATGGGGAATTTCAAAACCAAGAGCATTGATAGGGCAGACTTGCATCATGCAAGTGTTTATACACAAAACACATTTTCTTCTTGTATTAATTCAGACAGAAATGTGGAACTATCACATGAACGAAAAACTTAGAAGCAAATAATGGAGGGAACAAGTTGGATGTTAGGCCACTCTCTTCTGACCTCTCAGAAAGGCTGCATGGGTTCTCAGGCAGTATACTGCTCCCCCTCTGAAAAGCTTTGCTATTCTTGTAGTTTTCAAGCCCTTTGATCTAGTTGTCATCCTCTTCATCGCTGTCCTTCATGGAAATGCCTTGCATCCCTCCTTCCCTCACTGAGGCAGTGGCTTCTTCCAAGGTCAACCGGTTTCTCACGGTTTCATACATCTTACTGTTTAATGTGGAGTCCAACACCCCTTGAAGGCGGAAGTCACGATACTTTTTCTGTCACAAATAAACAGAAGAATTAGAAACAGTTGGCAAAGGTGTTCTAGACTGTGGATACCTGATTTTATAGGTTTTCTGAGATAGACGGTGTTCCACTGTTGATGCCTTCATTCAAAAGACACTCCTAATAAAATATGCTTTATGTATAAAGCATATGTATTATCTATTATCTAATATCTATGTATTATCTATATGTTTGCCCATATAAATTACATTTCTGGTCAAGTTCAAAACTAACATGTTGCCTTGACGGAATGTGGTCAGTTTTTTGTCCTCATGCTACACACGTTGTACTTGGCAGCAATCTGTATTGAGGATATGAAACGATTAATCAACAAAATATGTGTGACAGTGAATTGAGGTGACCTGTCATGATTCGAACGGTGTCATCATCATGCTGCAATATCACCTCGCTTTGCATCACTAACTGTATCATATCCAGCCAAGATAAAATAGGTCACGTCTCCTATTTTGTTAAGGTTTACAGCGGAAATTATGTGAATGAGCTTTTTTATTCTTTTTATTGTACAGCTTTCATGTTGGTGTCATCTTTAGTTTGTGGAGAGTTTCCGAGTCAGTAATGATATCATTATCTCAATCACAAGATATTAAAGTGGGTGGCACAGTGAATGTGGGCATAAAATGAAAAATCTTAAAAATCGAATTTCTTGTCCGCTACCAGTTCAGTCTACTGTGTGAGGTTAAATCCGCCTCAGTCAGGCCTTCCAATGACCTGAATTGGTAGTGTTTGTGGATGGGCAGCCAATGAGGGATCATGTCTTACTTTTACAGGGAACATTCATGAAGAAGGGGTGGGATGCACGAATAATAGCTTGAAACTATTAGTGCTTCATTATAATATATTACATTATATTTGATTATTATTACTGATGTATTAGCATGTACCTAGTATTTAAAGGTTTCAGCTGGTATTGGTTTGTCTAATCTATGTCAATACATCATATTTTATATTTCATAAGAGGATCTTTTTTTTTACATGTAAAATTAGCAATCTAACAAATAACAATATAACTGTCACATAAATGTAGTGGAGTACAATTTCCAAATTGTAGTTGAATGTAGTAGAATATGAAGTAGATAAAAGCAGGATAAAATGGAAATACCATGTAATTGAAAGCATTCAAGTTGATTGAAGGCTGATTCAAATAAGAAAATATATAATAATGACACTACAAAACCTGCTTCCACCCACTCATCGTATTAGTTCTTTTCCAGTAGTATACCAAGTTGAGGGAGATATGAGAAACAGTGTATTGCTGCCACTCACTGTTAAGTCTCCACTCTAGCAGAAAGGCCAAATGAAAAGAAATTTACCATTGCAACTGACAGAAACACCACACTGTGTGTGAATAGAGGAGACAAATCCATTTTTAACAATAATAAATATCAAATGATGTGGGAAGCAGCAGTGAAATGTTACAATGCACCAGTAGAAATTAAGAGTTACTTAATTTTATAACTTTGTCATTGATTTTTGACAATATTTATGACCATAGGTGATGGAAACGCCTTTAGATATTAAGGTTAAAAATGTGAAAGGCAGCCATCTCACTTTGACAATCCTGATGAGAATCTTCAGCTGGTAAAGGTGGAGCTGCAGGTCCATACGGTCGGTCAGCCATGTTCCTAGAAGGTTCATAGTGCTGGTGTACCATTGCTGTAACAGACACACAATCATCTTTTGATACATGAAATAAATGCACTAAAGCTTCTTTACTTGGGAACACCACATCAAAAAACAACATTTTAACACTTAAAACAGTAAATAAACACCCCTAGAAATTGGTATCTGTAATCCATCGACTTTGCTCAGGGGGTATTTGGCAGAAAAAGCATGTGATGTCATCTTTGCAGTGTATCATCATGACAGAGTTTCCTTCTCGATCACTGAAAGAGAGGCCGGAGGAACAAAGCTGACAAGCAAATCCTCAGCAGAAATACGCCCCTAATCTGAAGATGTTCGTGTCTTGTCGGTGGCACAGCCTCATCAAGCCATTAGAAAATGACACATAGCGCAGAGCAGGCACTTCTCTATATCAGGGGGTTGTTCTGCCGCAGTTCAGCAATGCCCACACGGTATTCCCTGGGACCCAAGCTCAGGAATCTGTTTCTGCTCTTGACATGTGGGCCCCCATTAGATAGTGCCCTAGGCTTAGGATCTATTTAAGTCTGGAGCGCGGACCTCAGGAAGATCCAGCAGCCGATGAGGCATCAGTTAATGGGGATCCTAATAAAGAGGAAGGCTTATGATGCTCTTGGCACACAGCAACATATTCTGCCATGGGCACTTGTCAAAGTCCATGAAACAAATCTTTTAGGTGTCAGTTCAGCAGTATGTTCCGAGCTGCATTGCCTCTGACTATTGTGGTCTCTCTCTTTAATAATGAACACGTGTCTCTTGAGTGAAACGCTTGCCTCTGGATTGCGGTGAGTCTGGTTGGTCAACAGTGTACCTTAAAGACAATCATCAAGTCTTTAGAAGAGAAGCCATGTGAAACTGGTATTAAATAGTAGGTAGGCAACCAATTAGATGTGGTCACTGTGAACTGTGAAACTGTGGATGGATAGGAAAGAATTCGGAGAGGAGAAAAGTATATGAAATGTTGAAATGAAACAACTGAGGAGTTAGCTGCTTTCCCAGAAATTATATAGCAATGGATGCTAGAGATCTTCGGTTTTGTTGATAACAACTATCACAACAAGTGAAGTGGTAAATTCTATTATTATTATAAGTCACTTTGGACAAAGACTTACATCAAATGGATGAAATGATGCTCTGATGGCATATAGTCAGGCATGCATTTGCATTTGTTTGTAGTCAAGTCAATTAGGTTAAGTTCATGTATGCAGCCTCAGAAAGCCTGGTCCTAGAGTGCTAGCTGTATTATAAGTAATTAACTTTAATAAATGGCTAGGTAAGAAAAACTCTGTTTGGTATGTCAAACATAAATGAAAGGGGTGTTTTGTGTGTTTTATTGGTACTTTTAAATGCCATCTGTTTGTAATTGTTAAGTGATTAATTATATCCAACTATTGATCTCTGCCTTGTATATGATTGGTAATATGTTAACAGAGAGTTAGAGGGGTGCATGTTACTAATCTGTATGGCATGTGCACTTTTATTTTTGAACATTAACCTGTAGACATTCCTCTGAGGATTATTTTTTTTCTGTTTTTAATTTGATAAACGAAGCAAAAAATTGCACCTATAAATCCACAAATACTAATGCAACTTTGCCACAAATAAAATAGATAGAAATTGGCAAAATAATTATTTAAATCATAAAATATCTTATAAAAAAATAAGCATTCAAGACTACAAATCTTGAGCAAGCATTTAATGCCAACCTCCAGTACTACTACTATATATAAGAAGACATCAGTTACAAAGCTACACTCAAATGAACTTTATAACCTTGCATGAGAAAGCTTGAGCGAATTATTTACTAAAAGTTACACAGGCTCATTTTATATCTGCTAATCAAAGAGTTACTCTCCTAAACAAGACTAAGAGGATGACAAACTGTCAGTACTTGTCAGTCTTTTATTTGCAATGCAATGGACAAAATTCCATCAGTACTCATGAAGTACCGAGGTACCATATCCAGCCCTAGTCCTGTTACTACCGTTAACACAGGTGTTACGGGATTCAACCTTGAGATTCTCCCACTGCTCCATTTAGACGAGCCTTGTCCATACAGTGACCTCTGCGAGGCACCGTGAGCTCAGAGCACGGCAGCCATGCAGAAACAGAGCCGAAAGGCTGCAGATGTTTCTCTGTGGGCCCTGGCTGTTGCCAGTCTAATTGATGGATAATGATGAGCGCGGGCTGATACTAATAGAAGCCGACTGACTTTCAACAGTCAGGGTCACAGTGGAATGGGGGCGGGGGGGCTGGAGAAGAATAGGAAGAAAGCTGAAGAGGGGTAACAATGTGTGTGTGTGTGTGTGTGTGTGTGTATTTAGGAGAGATGAGATGCCAAGGGGTAATTTGTTGTACAAGACAGATTTCATCCTTGAAAGTAACCAACTTTTTATCATAATGATCGAATATGAGCTATAGTGTCCATCAAATCTGACAAAATAGAAAGTCAAAGACAAATTAAAAAATATTAGCTAATGTTTATTGATAATAGTTATTGTTATTGTCGGTATATAGCCATATTCAAGAAATAAAGACATTGAATTATTATTGTTATGCTTCTTAGCTGGTGCTGAATAAACTCTTAATCTCAATAATACATACTAGACATAAGATTAAGTCTCTGTAGAATCTTGTTCACAAGATTTGTGTACAAATCACAAACCCAAATTGGCTAGTCAGGATGTAGTCTCCAATGATGGCATATAGTTGTTCATGCTTATTAACAAAAGAAAGGTGTTAACCCAATCTAGGACAATAAGATGGTGAGTTTGACCAAGAGGCAGTGTACTCATCTGTAGACATGCACTCAATTTCATAAGATCAGTAAACAGACACAGATTTTCATTTTCATTTCACCAAAACCTTTTGGTGTAAGAGGCAAAACACAAAGATTGAACTCTGTTCTTGCCTTTGTGCAAATATCTTGCTTCTAAGTTCCGACTATAATAATAATACTAACAGCCAAAAGATCACATCAGATTGAGAGTTTTTGCAGGGCTAAGGATGTGGAACAAATCTTTGACATCTTACCTAGAGTAATAAGTCTGCACTAACAAAGAATCATCATAGTGCAACAACATTATTTGGAATTATCCGACTTTGAATTGCCAAACCAAACACAAAAGACCAAAAGCTGATCAGTGGGACACCAAGTCACCGCTATTTCAGACCTGCTGAGACTGTAAGAAGAGGGAGAGAGCAGGTCTACATGTAGGTCAAGCTCAGTCAGTAGAACATGGGTGGAAGAGAAGATGGCTGTGCCGAGGCAGTGCCGGGGTGAATCAGTGAGGCGACCTGGTGCCAGCAGCTTCCTATCTGTCGCTGTGTGCCTGTGAAGGCTTCGGTGTGGCAGCAGGCCTGTGATCTCGCCCCGAGCACAACCCCCCGCCGAGAGGCCAGGCCTGGAGTGACTGATCCACTGACTGGCTGCTCTCCCTCTTTTCATCATCCACTCCTCCTTCACTTCTCCCTTTTCTTTTAGATTTTGCACCATGCCACACAGCTCCCATCTGCAGCCATTTTTGCAGAAGCCATTTTGTGTCCTGTTCTGCTTTACTCCTCTTCATTTTATATAAAAAGGCTTGACAGTTATGTCACAAGTCATCTTGCTGCCATGACTGGCATTTTGGAGGTCTGTCAGGGACATCTTGTGTACACATAATGCCTGCGATTTTCATCAACTTTAAGATCTTTTCAATGCCAGTTTGAATGGAATACCAGTTTCACCATTTACAAAAAAAAAAAAGAGTGACTGTTGATCTATCAGAAGATAGATCTGCACGACTAATTTCAATTTTCATCAAGAGAACAGGACACAAAAGCTGCTGAAACTGTATTTAAGACATAAAACATTACCTGTGTTTAAGACAGTTTTTCTTATTCCAATCTAAGGATGGAGGGTAACTCATGCTGTAAAGATTGTAAAGCCCTTTTATGCAAATTTGTTGTTTTGGAGTATATAGATTAAACTGACCCAAATTTTTTAAACTTTCACCATCCTTATCAAGGCATGTGGAGTGAAGAACATGACATACTGCTGAGTAATGTTATGTTCCAGATTTCCAAATGGATTTTAATCATTATTATTAATTTCATATCAAAATATTGGTTATTCCTTTCCAGGTGAGGTTTGTTTCAATAGTGAGCCCCATCATGGGAAAATAGATGAAGCAGTTTACCACACCTTGAACACTAGTTTAGGAAAGTGGTTAAACATCAGTTTGAAACTATATTTGATATAATATTGATATATAATTTAACACACCTTTGAGCAGAAAACAGTATTTTCCAACTGTCAGGGTATAAACATCATTACTGTTTATAAACTCAAAATTATCCATGATGAAATCATCCTGAAAAGCACAGAAATCAATCACATCAATAGAGTTCTGTTGCAAGACCACAGTCTCTGACGTAATCAAGGGTGACTGTCCAATCCATGAATACAAGGCTAATACTTTCATCCTCGTGGAGAGGGATTTTTCTTGGGGAGGGTCATCTTCTTCGGAAAGTAATCATAGAGATGCTTCCATGCAGATGGGTTATGTGCTTGACATTGCTTGCACAATCAGGTACACAGCTGTTCATTTCCTCAGTTGTTTCAACTGGCAATAGACAACAGCTTATGCAATGCCTCAGCCCTGCTCTGAATGTTAAGTTTTCCCTGGAGTCTCTTCAAGGCTCCCCTGTACCAAGTTGTAAAGTGGGAGGGGCCACTGGTTTCAGAAGTGTTTTTGCTCAAACTGTGTTCCCTGTTCAAAGTTTTCTTTGACTGATATGCTCAATGTGGCTTAACCTAGAAACATGTGACTCTAAACCTATAGGTTTATGCAAGGACGACCAGTTTTGTCCATCATTTTGGCATGGCGGATGGGTCTAAATACTACAGTACCAATGAGCCTTGGCTGCTGTGGCTATGGAGAATAATCCTGTTAGAGGTGCTATCAGAGTTGTAGCAAATTCAAAATGCATTTCAGACAAATCATCGTGCCATAGTTGCTGAATTCATCCAAAATGTACCCAGAAATTAAAAGTGACCTGATTAGAGCTACAGATTGTAGAAACAGTTTTTTCTTGACACTGTAGTCTAGCTCCAACCTGCCATTAGCAGCAAACTTGACAGCATTTTAAGCCCTGCAATTGGGTTTTTCTTGCTGAAATGCACCTTGGGAGTTGTAGCTAATTTCTCGGCCTGTCTCAGGAGGTAGAACGGTTGTCTAGTAATCGGAAGATTCCTGGTTCGATCCCCGGCTCTTCCAGAGAAAGTGTCGAAGTGTCCTTGAGCAAGACACTGAACCCCTGACCGCTCCTGATGAGCAGTTGGCACCTTGCATGGCAGCCTCTGCCATCAGTGTGTGAATGGGTGAATGAAGGCATTTCCCTATGACTTTTTATGAAGGAACAGATATTTTCTATTACCGTTGTTAATATTTTGGACTGATTGCTCAATCAAGTTTCATGGCAATTTTAGCATTAGAAGCTCCACCTGTGAGTCAGGTAACAATGTCTATGGGAAAATGAGTGGGACTTCTACTCCTGGAACCAGGGGCAGCTGAAATAGCTCCTTCCACTTTGCATCTCTATACAGTGAAGCACGGATGTGAACATTGTGAATGCTTTTCTGAAAATTAGAAGTCACATTATTTGCTGTACAGAGGTAGCAGAAGGTTTGATATCATTCTGTTTTTTCTAAGCCCTTCAAGCCTGTCCCATTGTACACACATACGGCCACATATCAGACACCAGGGTAACTTAGATGAGCTTGCGGTCCACAAACTGCTGATGTATTGTAGGCTAAACTACTAACTTATAGCTCACAGACTATGTTGATCACCGCAGCTGATAGAGGGGAAAAGCCATATGCCATGTTATTGAAATATTTGCTTGCAAAATGCCAATGCAGGACACTTTGGACTCTTTAGTCAACTAAGCGTAGTTACTATAAGATATTTTTCTCTCAGACCTTCCGTCTCCTAACTCTGATGTTCAAATCTAGCACCTTTGTAGGAGTATATTTTGATTACACACTGTCACCTCTAAATCAAAGCACATTTTAAAGTGTGTTCTTTTCAAAACATGTAATGGGGAAAATGCCTTTTTCCTGAGCACTGTGTTACAGGCTGCAGTCCTGCCAGGCTAAAAAACCTCCAATAAGCTTCATCAATCAGGTGGTTGGGGATGTGACTGGCTGATGATGATGATGAAGAGGAACAAAAATTCTTAATGACAAAAATGCACCTGCTCCTGCTCATGAATCCCTTTGCCAGTGAGTGCATGGCAACAGTTGAAGGTGGCTTATATGACCTTATCTGCTCACATCCTTCACTCACATGGATTTTAAACTATTGGCAGTTAGGAGACACATATTGTGGAGACATACAAGAAATGTAAAAGATTAAAAAAATAAGATAAACATTTGAAGAAGCAGAGGATGTAAATCCTTACTTTTAAGGTTGATGGGTATGATGAGTCAGTTGACGTCTCAATTCTTTTTATTCATGTCTTTTGCCTTTCTGCAGAACAACTGGTAGCATTAATTCATTATCAAAACTTTATCAACTTAACATTGATCTTTTACCTCACATTGTTTCATCTTTGTATGATTTTTCCTTTATTTAGCACCGTCTACACTGTGTATTTTTTACCTCAAAATCATTTTTACATGGAGATTTATTGGATTTTCTGCTTATTTTCTTATCCTGATTTGCTTTCAATCCAAACAGGAAAGTTGTTTCTTTTGCCATGACTCTATCCCTCTTCCCCTCCAAATGGTATTTTTTACACCCTTTCTGGAGTGATCTCTCAACTACTATCTGAGGTCTTCAAACCATCTCTGTGTGCTTCAGAACAACCACATGGAAAAGCCATAAATTCACTTCAAACCCCTGGACAAGGTGACAGTCCTTCAGGGCAGGATTAAGACGTAGTGGCGTCCACATGTTGATAAAGTTGAAAGCCACTTTGATGCTTGACATTGTCAAATGAACAGTGATAGTCCCTCTTGCTTTGTTCCTTTTGGCAGGAACTAACAAAAGAAAATCATCAGAACAGACAAATTCACCCAAGCTGCATGGGGATCAGCAGGGGGCTAGCACTTGCTGACAGCCAAAACAAGCGTAATATGGCTCTGAATATATAATGCCATAACCCGACAGGGATCAAATCTGTGACATTCTAACGAGTTCCATCTGAAGGAACGGCTTCCATTCCTTCAACTGGGTTATCTGTGTGTGTATATTTGTGTGTGTTTTGTCACCTCACGACATGCTGACGAACCTCTACCTATACACAGGCGACATGCACGCCCCGCACAACACCACACACATTCACTCTCCCACACACACACATATACATCTGCCGGTCCATCCCCCTTCGAGCGAAAGCTGGGAGACAGTACGACCTCCTGCCCCCATCTGACACCAACCCACCCATCCCACCGAAAACCCCCACCCACCACACACACACACACACACACACACATACACAAACCTCGCCTTGAAGCCAGTGTTCACACCCAAGTCTTCACATGGCGCTTGGCAGGGGGGGGGCCTGCCACCAGCAGGGTTTGATGCAAAAAATGGCACACCTCTCCTTCTCCCCCTCTCCATCCACCTACTCACCTCTTCCATGACCCTTTTGCATATATTTGGTGTGTAGTGTAATAAAGGGGAACTCGCCTTTTTAGATCTGAAGGGGAAACAACACATAGAAGCTTGGGGCTTCAAGTTTCCCTGGAGCAGCAATGTCCCATGTCAGCAGACAAGTTTCCCTTCACTGTGAGAGCAATGTGAAGAATGACAGGCAGAAACTTGCATCAGAACAGATAAATGTTCCTCTTTTTAAACTACAACGACGACGTGACCAAGAAGTGGGTAGAATAAATACTGCTATTTATGTCAGAACAGAACAGAATCACGATGGAACTATTTGCAAATATCTGCAGAGTTTATTTTTGAACAGCTGCTCTTCACTCACTATGCTGCAAAGTTTTTAAATGTAAAAATTTGCTGTGACTCTTAGACTACTGTGGTGGAACACATATTCTAAAATTTTGTACAAAACAGTAAACTACCAAACTTTTAAGACAATGTATTTACTAGTATTAACATTTGAGAAAAAGTGAAGATGGTAAATATTCAAGGAATAACTTGTTTTATCAAAGAGTTTCTTCAGAGTCTTTATCCAAAACCAGGTGTTGTAAAGACGGATGGGGGCAGTGGTAGACTTATAATCCTGGTGATTTTGTACTTGGCCCAACACTGTACATACATTTCTTGTAAATTTACTGGCAAATTGGTTCACTGTCAATATTAGTATATCATGTATACTTCATATATAAAGCAAGGATGTAACTTAGATGGGCTCTGGCATTTAAAAAAAAAAAATTGGCATTTGTTGTAACCTGCATGCGGAGCTATCAGAAACTGTTCCCTTCCAAAGTTGTTAATACCACGGACATGCTAAACATCACCCACTTACAGCTGACAGGGACCTGTCTGATAAAGTTGGCTCACTGCAGACTCCTCAAAACAACCTCAAAATTATTCACTTTGATTGTGGCGTTGACTTTGGATTTGAGCTTGTTAAAAAGCTCCAGTCCTCTGCTGAGGCACTTCCTCTAGTGCACTGTTCATCCGTGGTCGGGGTGCTGTTGTCCAAAGGCTGCTAGTTGAGGTTAATACTGCAGAAATCTGGCAAATTCATGCAGGAATCAACTGCTTTTATTTAAATAAATCACAAATTAAAGTGAAATTGAAATAAATCCCTGGAAGGCGGGTGGACAAGCAACCACCTGTAAGGGGTGCGTTGATGTGAAAAACAAGTAGTCCCTAAGTAGCTTTAGACAACAACGAGAACAGAAGTTTAGCAGGGGTGCAGAATCAGGGGAAGGAATGGGTTTGAGGAGGAGCAAAGGAAATCTGCACCAGTTAGAGTAGATCTGAGTGCAAACATACAGATTTGAGCAAGATGAGATCGTGACCGTGGGAGCATTAAAAAAAACATGCTCTTGATTAAATGTAGGATAAAAATGGCATTAAAGTGCATGTGAGTGAAAGGGACTAATAAGACAAGCATATTTACACATACACCTACACACACACACACACACACACACACACAACCCCAAAAAAGCCAACTGATTTGTTAGGTCAGAGGCCCTCTTTTGTGGGGCAGCTCAGGAGCTTTTGTACTGCTGAGAGCCAGGAATGCTGGAGCTGAGGAGGGGCCTCACCACAGGGGGTACACAGGGATTACAAGCAACCTGGGACTCTGCCTCTTTCTGCCTCTGCTGCTGCTCCTGCTTTTGTTTGTGTGTGTGCATGTGTGTGTGCATGGGGGGGGGTGTTCTTTCAAAATGTAGGGCTGAGTAAGAAACCATATTACTTGCTGAGTACTGACTGGATTATGTCAGAAGATGGAAAACTGTCAAGTACTGAAAGTTGGCACTGAAGGCTCGGTGAGATTATAGTCTAGTTTACAAATTGTTTGTTCAGATACTTACTGTCTTTAAATTTGAACTTTGTTTATGTTGCCGTGTATTTTACTTGAAACATTAGCTTATTATGAGCGTGCTTATTTTTATTAGATAATTTTTTGGGTAAGTGTTTATATTAAACACTGTAATGTATTGGAAAAGGTACAAAATACTAAGTACAAAACTAATATATAGTATTGGCACCATTGCCCCTTTTTATGAGAAAAATAGTCCCTGAATGAAAAAACATGGTTATATTTTGCCACTAAACGGGTAAGGAAAGAGGGAAGGCAAAGGTACAGCTGAGGTCAATTTCACAACTCACGACTACAAACTGTGGATGCACAGAGACAGAAACATACGCAGTATTTTATCAGATTTATAAAACCGCAGATACGCATGGATAAATTTTATTAATCCCAATCATTGTGGAAATGTGCCCACAATGCACAAGCCTGATTTCTATACAAAACACTTCTGCCTGCTCCACCCTTTTTCAGACCTGTCAATATAAAGAGCAGCAAAAAAGAAGTCACAATTTGCCAATTGTGCCACATCGACAAGGTTATCCAGCAATGCCAGAGCACTCATTCATTATATGTACCTGTAAACCATCATTGGCAGTGATACACCAATCAATAATAAATGTTGATAATCAGTGATTTAGTTTATATTGCTCATACCAAAATAGATTTTACGACGATCATTTGTACATGTGCTCCCAGGTCTTGAAAATGAAATGTTGTTGACTATAGTCCTGTACAAAGTCAATAGAGATTGATCTTTCTTATTTTTGTTGTAGAAAGATATGAAAGACAAGAAACCTCCATGTGTGACCATCTCCCAGAAGAGAGTGCTTGAATAAATGAATTATCTTATTCACAGCCGAATTACTGCTAACTGAAAACAGATAAACAGAACTGATGGCTATTGATTGGGATTCATGCTCATGTGACCATTTAGCTGACCACTTGGTGTGGATGTCTGAGCTTTTACTCTACGCAGACAAGAATTCAAGTCTGTATTGTCATTGCTACACTAAGGCCATGTTTTTAAGCTGTGTGTGTGTGTATGTGTGTGTGTGAGAGATAGAGAGAGAGAGTGCATGTGTGTGTGTGTCTGTGTGAGAGAGAGAGAGAGCATGTCCTGCTGAGACCCAGCTGTGTCTGCAATTAGCAGGAGGCATGGAATGATGATTGCTGGTGCGGCAACAGTAATGCCAAGTGACAGGCTTCCTTGTGAAGGAGAAGGAAGGCTGCTGAGTGCCATAAAGCAACACTTCTTTTTCTTTCAAACACACATGCTTACACTAGTATACACACATAGCCCACATATGCACACATAAGGAAACAAATACGGATGGGGGGGGGGCCTTTAAATCTGACTGCAAGACATTATGTACTTTGGACAAAGGGCTTGTCTAATCCTACCTGCTCTGCTTTTCAGAGCCCACCGCTGGCCTATTCTAGTCTTACTCACCAGCTCAGCAGACAGGGCCATTGATGACGACACTCAATTACCATAGTAACTCACACAGCAGGTCCGAGCCCCTCCCCTGAACCCAAATCTCAGAACCACCACCAACAGGCCCCCATCCCACCAAGCTGCATGCTCACCTTGTCACCCAACAGCAGGACTAAGCTCGACCCTCAAAGAACAAATAGAGCTTTACACAGGAGGCTAATAGAGCTCAGCATCTTGCACTGGATGACGTCATGCCCGAGGCCATGTGCATCTTACCTCCCTGACCTTCTATCCATACTGAGCTGGCATCTCAACCCCCAAAAGCCAAAGCTTATCAGAAGTATCAGGTCTGGTTTTGAAGTGTGGATGCTAATGTACAGCTGTCAGTTTAAAAAGCCATGATCGGGTACTTCCGCACAGCAGCAATGATAAAGAGCCGACTTTCTGTCGCCTCCAGTTCAACGATCTCTCATTTTATATGTCAGTACAGCTAACACTCTACAGGTGTCGTCACTGACAGGTCTTTTCCATGCATGAGTGAATGTAAATTAAGCTCTTTCCAGACATGAAACCTTAAATATTGCTGGCTTTAATATCCATCTAATCAACACTGTAGATCTCCTAATACATTTTCTTATCAATGTCATAATATCTTTGATTGAATTGAATATAGAATTCTTCTGCCTATTTTATAACCTACAGTGTGAAAGCACCCAAGCAGAGTTACAAATGACAAGACGTTAGACTTAGGCAATTTGTAGTGTTTGTATTTGCTGACATGCTGAGTGTGTAAGTGTTTTGATAGATACTCATACTAAAAGCAGTTCACATGAATAAATGTGTAAATTTAGGGGGACTGATGGACTGATTATAGTGGTATTTATTCTCCCTTTGCTGTGCACCAAGAGAAGTCAAATATGAATGAAAGCCCAGTTTGGGCTATGACAAATCATTTTACAACACAGACCTTGATACCATTATTTAATAACTCTTTTAATCCAGCACAAGTTTATTTAACCCTCATACAGCACGTCATCCTGCAACAAATCCCGATTAGCAGGTAATATTTGTTGTCTGACTTCATGAAGCAATCCCAGAGAACTGAACTGATCATTGCCTCACTCAGACCCTTTAGGCACACTCTATAGCAAATGATAGCTCTAGAGCACAATTGTGTTTGCCAAGTAAGAACGCCCTGGTTGCCACAAGTAAGTTTGTTGTTCTTACAGTGAAGTTGCTTCAAACAGACTAGGTCATGATAATAAAATCATGACAAAAAATATATATCCGTGTTCTGAATTACCACACTCATAGCCTTTAGAGCCTGCACTCGGCTGCATCTCACTGCTCACCAATTGCTGGGAGAAGTGTGTTTCAGTGTCTGATTGTCCATTTTGGAAAGTTACAAAAACTTTTTGACCATATTATAGCCAGTATGGAAAGCAGGCAAATGACAAACTGTATAGTTATGTACGTACTGTGTTAGGGTGATCATGCAAAAAAGGCCTTCTCTTTAACTGTTTGTCATCCCCACACTAATGAAACAATATGAAGACCTTAAGAAAATGATGAGGGAACTCCATTTGACACATAAACATGTTTTCAAATGTATCTGCCTCAGTGTGGACTGACAAGAAAGGGGCTTTCACAGAAGCTCAAAGTGGCTCAGCATCTTCTACTGGATATTGTCATCCTTTGACTCTCTCTCTTTTCTCTCTCTCCATCTTCATTCAAAGAACTTGGTATGTTCAAGGAGGAGGAAGGAGCAGAGGGGCTCTGAAAGTAGGACTTAAGTAAAGTATTGGGCTCAGCGAACTCACAGGTCTCAAACTGTTTTGATTGTGTCGGTGACACAAAAGGCGAACCGCAGCTGACCATTGACCACAGTCTGAGCACAGCTGGGACGGCAACAAAACGGGCTCAGTGGGCATTTCAGCCAGGCAGCTGGTTAAGAAAGGAGTGCTGAGGAACAGGATGGCAGTCAACCCCGGGTGTAGCATCACAGGAGAAAGGTAAATGTTTATCTCAGGTCTGGGTTTCTTTTCAGGCCAGCAATCTGGGTCTCTTACAAAACACCCGTCTCCTTCTTGCTGCAAGTGTCAGTTCAACGAACAAGAGGGACCAAATAAGGAGCAACTTTATAAAAACACGGTGGTTTGGAGAAGGAATTTGTCTATATTTGGGGCAGTGGGTGGAAGGGGTTGGGGGGCCATGTTGTGAGGAACTAAACAGTTGGAATTACGGTCAGCTACCAGTCATTGAGTAAACATACAATGAGCGACAGAAAAGCTCTGTGGTGGACAATAAAAAAAGAAAAAAAGCCGCCAGCTTCAGGCCCTGAGAAAAGTGAGCCATTCTACTTACAAAGAGCCGCTTAGGGGTGGATTGAGGGAAGGAAAAAGAGGGCTAAAACACTTGTGGGCTCAGGGAACTCTATAGGGGGAGTGAAAATGGAATAAGCCAGCAAGCACTTGAGGGTCCCGCCGAGCACCTGAATGGGATAGAGGGGCGGAGCGCCAGAGGGGGGTCTGGGGAAGGTGAATGGCCTTCTTTTTGGGTCCAATTTGTCTCTTTTCACCCTGCTCGCCCTGCTCCGGCTCTGACAGATGTACAAAGAGGGAGCGGCGCTGGGCCACTCATCCACATACGCCCGTGAGCAGCTGTCACTTTTGTCAGACAAGTTAATCAAACAAATGCCACCGTACCTCCCTTCTTAACAAGGCAGAGGGAGAGAGGGATGGAAGGGGGCTGTAAAAGGGTGATAGAGACCTGAAAGATGACATGTGTGCCCTCGATCAATTCACCCTGCCGGCCCTCATCTATAAACCAGCAGGACCTGACAAAGGAGAAGTCTCCATTAAACTTGTATTTCCCTCCTCTCGGGATGATCATGGCTTTAGTGTCCTTAGCTGTTTCCTCCTGGCAACACGGCGCTGGGAATGCTCACAGAGGATTTAAACCCGAAAGAAACGAAGCAGGGAAACAAAATGCTCTCTCTCAGTAATTATTAAGGACTCTAAGCTGCTTACAGACTTCATTAAACGGAAGTGAAACCTTTTCAGAGCATGTTTTGAACAGTCACACACAGTCACTCTAACCTATCCTGCTTTGCTGGCCTTTTTTTATTATTGTGACCTACGACTATAACCATTATTTTCCCCCTATTGGTTTAGTAATCCTTTTACAGTTATTTTACTTCAACCTAAAAGAGATTACTGGCTGGCATGAAAAACAACAAGAGGACATCAATGCAGTATTGCAGTCATATTGTTGTGGATGAAGGGTAAAGGACATCTGGTCATTGTCTCTCAGAAACAGCAATCTGATCAGACAAAGACAATTCTACAGCAAAATACTAGAGATAAACTGCAGCTATGTTGTTGATGTAACGGGTATAGTTTTCTTATTGTCTTTCAGTGTAATTGTATAGTGATGACATGATAATATCATGTTTTATGCCAATTTACAAAATGATCTTGTCAAATTCATGATTCAAGGCAAGTTCTAATCAAAATCTAATAAAAAAAAATATTTTACATTTATTAACAGTTTGATTAATTTACATGTAAATGTGCATTTGCTATTTTGTTATTAGTTGATCAGTTAATCAAGTAATATATTGCCTTCATATATATATATATCAAATTCTTATAAACATACTAATTTGAATATATATGCCATTTTAGTGTGTTTAGAAAATTCTGATCTATGTCTATTTATATTTATATATATTATATTTATATATCTATATATACATATATATCAAATTCATATAATTCATACTAATTTGATCATAAAGAACAAGAATTTTTCGACTGAAATAAGGCAACATTTATTTCTAAACTTTTCCAACTTTTTATCATATTTTTACCTTCTTGTCATGAAGTTGTCAATTATGATTCCATCTTCTAAGTTATAACAACTTGTCCTATTTATTCTATCATCACATAAACAAGTCATTTGAGCAGAATAAGACTTCTGACAGGCTGAGGGAGTTAAGTTTGCGTGTTGCCTGAGCTCAGAGTTGATTAAATTGTTCACTTGGTGTGGCTATGGTGGCGGCAGTTCATGACCGGAGCCGGCAAAGTGGTGAAGCATTCCCAGACAGCCAAGTGGTATGACGGCAGCTCCATCACCCGCTAGTCTGCTGGCATTCTCTGTCACCACTAGTACCACCCACCCGTCCACGAACCCACCTGCTGTGACAGTACAGCGGCGGCGACAGCAATCTCAAATTCCCCAATCTGCAGCTCAATCTGACCCTTGACCTCTGTCACAGCCGTCCAGCAGTTGGTAAGCAGAGTGAGACAGGAGGAGCAACAGCGATTAAAAAGCGCTTTAAATTTCGTCACACAGAAGTGCAATTTCGCCACGCTTGAGAATCTGATAACTACCCAAGGTCAACGGAAATACTTCAAATCAATCAATGAGCCGCGCTCCTAATCCCCTCCGGGCAAAGGCAGATTAAGTGTATAATTGACCTGCGTAATCCCAGTCCCAGTATCTGCAACTCCAGCCTGAAGGGGTGGGGGTGGGGGTGCACCAAGACTCACTGGCTCTACAGCACCATCTCTGTCTTCCTCTTTCTTCCTGTTCTCCTTTCCCGGCTTTCCCCAACCTGGCTGGCATGTTGGTTGCCTGGGCTCCGTACAGGGGGAGTATCATGGGGCAGGGAGTTGTGGTATATCAGTGCAGGACTGGATTTGGCTCAGGCTAAAGACATGGCTTTTTTTAATCAATGATCCCCAGGCTACGCTGCACTAAGTCCCCCCTTCAGTATCATTTAAGCACATCTGTTTTAATCCGGGTCTCTTCAGCCACTCTTTCAAGAACTAAACCAGGGAGGGGAGGGGGGAAGGGTGCAGGGCAACCAAATTAATTTCTCGCTATCCCCCTAACAGCACAAACAAACACACATCTCAGCATACCTAACAAAATGTGGGAGTACAGCACAGTAGGAGTTTCAGATCAATTTCAACACATTTGTATGGTGACCAAGAGATTGCAATGCTCTGATACGTAAACATGTACAAATAGACAAAACATAAATATACTATACACAGCATGAATAGAAGGTCTGCAAATAAAGAAAACACAAGTAATACATATGTGATCCCTCCAGTTCATTCTGGATCTACTTCAGGGTTTCTACTCAGTTGGATGTGACCACAATACCTCCAAAGGGATGCGTTCAGGAGGCAGCTTTATAAGATTCCTAAACCACCTCAATCTGGCTTCTTTCAAAGTAAAAGAGCATGGGTTCACAACAAAGCTCTTTCTGGATGCCTTTGCACCAACCCATCTGTCAATCTTGTGTTCCATCTTACCCTCAATAATGAACAAGACCACTTCACTTGGGGCAGGAACTCGGCAAACCACTGTTTTCTGCATAATGGTGTCACACTTGTTCACTCACATCCCACATTTTTCACTGCAAACTGAACCAGTGTGCACTGGAGGTCATGGTCTGATGAAGGCAACAGAACCACATGACCAAATAATGCATATGCAATACTGAAGTTAACATATTGGACACAGTGCTGGTAACAAGACACAACCCTGCATGGTGGAGCCCAACGCACACTGAGAACCTGCTTTATTTCCTGTTTAGAACACAGATAAAATTGCTCTCAATAACTACATGAGGAGCGAATGGCTCATAGTCATGGCCCTGGAATCCCCGAAACCCCCAACAAAGTACCCCTGAGGACACGGTAACAAAACACACGTAGACTGGATGGGCAAACTCCCATGACCCGCTAAAAGAGCTTGTTCACTGTTCCACAATCTGAATAGAACATGCTATGCTCCACCTCAATCTGAGGTTTGACGACTTGCCTGAGTATCCTCTCCATCCCCTTGGCATAAATTGTCCCAAAGGCACTGCGCAGTCTAATACTGTACAATGACAGTAAAAGCACATGCTCTGGTCCCTTTAAAAAAATAATGAGATCCACCCCCCAGTCTGCCAGTTCACAGGCGCTGCCCCATAACCTCCACGTGATATCACTGTTTTACATTTACATGATAATGTGAGAGAAAGATACCATAAATCAGTGACAACACCTGTAATGTGTTATCAGCCAAACTGACTAAAAACAACATATCAAGCAGAAAGTTGTGAGAAGCACAAACATTATTTGCATGTTTCTTAGCGTGGAGGCAAAATGTATCTGCATGACCTGAGCTGCCACAGGTTAGATAATAAAATAAACTCCAAAACAGCCTCCTCTCTGCAGGGGATTTTCATGCGAGTTTAATCATGATGCCACAGACACCTACCTTCAGAGCAATCTTCAAAACCGCAGAAAATATAATATTAAAACAATACCATGATTGGATTGGTGGTCAGGATTGTGGTTAGTAAAATATTATGAAGTAAATCGGGTTTAAACACCAAAAAGTAATGCATTCTAAGCTCATGAGGGAGTAACACCACCCCCCATGACCGGCTGGATGGGAGTGGGTCAAATATCAATTAAAAATGTCCTGTTCCAACAGGCCCCCCTACCCGCCAATCTATGTCAGAACATGGGTATTAGCACTTTTAATATGTCTCAGATTATGATTCCCTTCTTGAGACATTGTTTGTTTAACATTATCAGCCTTAGACCACATATGGGCCTGTCTGCTGTCACTATAGACGTTGAATTGTGAGTGTTGACACATATTTAGAAATTATGAGGCCATGGTGAAATAATCTGCTTTCCTTAGCTGATATTACAAGGCATCTTGAGATAAATGCATGACATAACCCCAATTAAAATGAAATTTAACCTTGGGCTTACTGTCTCTGGAAGGTGTCTCAGCTAAATATGTTTAAGAAACCTAAATTACTTTGAGGCACAAGCAAAGTGTCTCCACTAAGCCTGGGTTCCATCTCCTACCTTTAACCTTTGATTCTGTGCAATTCAGCTGGCTGTAATCAGACTAACACACTTTGCTGTTCATCTTCACATTTAGCAGGGATGTGTGAAATTAAATATGCTTAAAGGACTTGGTGTGTTGATGTGATTTTAAATGTAATCTCTTTACGGTCAACTATTATGGAATTGGGATACTTGATTTAGTTCTTTCATTCTACATTATGCCCCACTGAAAGATTTAAAGACTTTAATCTTGTCAACTGGCATTAAAAACGTGTCCTGGCGGGTCACCAAAACATCATAAAATATCTTTCTAGTTTTGAAAAAGCAAATGGATTATAAATAGTTGGGTGAAAATTGTTATCCAAGCACTTTGTTGTCTTTGCAGCTGTTTATTTTTGCTCTTCTTTCTTTCTCATTTTAATTATTTTTTTCATCATATTTAAATTAATTCCAGAAAATTCTTGAAACAAACTGATTTATATTGCAGGTGAAAGAGGTAATATCATCCTAATGACAAATTTCTTTAGGATTATTAGATGAAATAATGCCTTGCCAAGATGGAGACAGTGTGAACCTTATTTCAAAATCGTAAACTTTCCAAAAGCATGTTGTTTAAAACACTTTTATGATGGAATGCCTATTTAGGAAAGCAAAACTAATAATCAATAAAACAATATTTCTATGTAACAAGCTGCCTTATCGTAAACATGTATGGGTCACAGGTTGTAATCCTCACCACGGGAAACGGACAAAACACCAGCCCACCAAGGGAGGGGAGGGGTAACCTAACAAAGCAAAGATTAAGGGGAGTCCATCCTGACCTTATTTTAAGACGACGACACCCCCTCAAACCCTACACACACACACACATACTGGGATATTTGCTTTGGTGAGTTGTAATACGTTCATGAACATTTGCTTTGAACTAATCACTACTTCCACAGTGTTTACTTCATGGATTACTTCTACAGTGGCACAATAGTATGAAAAACCATGAAAATGTACAGGTAAAAATCTCTATTCATTTAATTATGAAATTATCAATTTATTTCCATTATACATAGTTTATCAATGACTTGTAAGCAGGAATTCAGACATCAGCTATCAGCTAAGTAAACACGGCTGCATCAAGATACTTATGCAAGACCAATGAATGGCATTTGATGTGCTTTTCTTACTGAAATAATTTCACCATATTCAGAGAACAACTATTTCTAATATGACTTACAGGATATCTAGTCAGACTGAGTATGACTACATAAAAAATTCATGCTCTAACAAGCTTGGATATAAAAAGTGCAACACACCCTTTAAGTCCATGCCCAGACAAAAGCAAATACACGGAGTGTGGTTTGGTGGTTGGAGAGGCTCCACCTCCAGAGCACTGCCGAGGTGCCCTTGAGCAAGGCACCGACCCCCCTCCCCAACTGCTCCCAGGCGCGCTAACGAATTGCGGGCCCTCACCCTATGTCCTCTCCACGCATGTTATGGGTCCCCTATATATATATATATATATATATATATATATATATATATATATATATATATATATGCATGTATGTGTGAATTGGGGGGCCTGTATGTATGGGGTGTAAAAACAAATTCATTGTGTGTGTACAGTTGCATGCCATTTCAATGCCAAATAAAGATTTCTCGATTCTTCTTCTTCTATGCAGATGATACTCAATTATATTTATCGATAAAGCTCGATGAAACTGATCAGTTAGCCAAATTTAAGGCATGCATTAAGGACATAAAAAACTGGAAAACCTGCAATTTCCTGCTGTTAAACTCAGACAAAACTGAAGTTATTGTTCTTGACTGCAAACACCTGCGAGACGCGTTATCTTTAGATATAGTTACTCCAGATGGCATTGCCCTGGCCTCCAGCACCATTGTAAGGAGTCTAGGAGTAACCTTTGATCAGGACATGTCCTTTAATACCCATGTAAAACAGACTTCAAGGACTGCCTTCTTCCATCTACGTAACAGGCACATCCTGTCTCAAAAAGACGAAAAAACTAGTCCATGCATTTGTTACTTATAGGTTGGGTTATTGTAATTCCCTGCTATCAGGCTATAAGTCACTGAAGACTCTCTAGCTGATCCAGAATGCTGCTGCATGTGTACTGACAGGAAGTAGTAAAATAAAACATATTTCTCAAATATTAGCTTTTCTGAACTGGCTCCCTGTAAAACCCAGAATAGAATTTAAAATCCTCCTCCTCACTTACAAAGCTCTTAATGGTCAGGCACCATTGTATCTTAAAGAGCTGATAGTACCATATTACCCCACTAGAGCACTACGCTCACAGAACGCAGGGTTACTTGTGGTTCCTAAATTGTATAAAAGTAGAACAGAAGCCAGAGTCTTCAGTTATCAAACTCTTTTTCTGTGGAACCAGCTCCCAATTTGGGTTCGGGAAGCAGACACCGTCTCCTCATTTAAGAGTATGCTAAAAATGTTCCTCTTTTATAAATCTTATAGTTAGGGCTGGCTCAGGTGAGCCCTGAACCATCCCTTAGTTATGCTGCCATAGGGCTTAGACTGCCGGGGGATTTACAATGATGCACTGAGCTCCTCTCGCCTTCTCTCCCTCTCCATCTGTATGCATTCTTAGCCTCCACATATTCCCCGTTTTTTTGCTTTTTGTGCTTTTTTGGCCTTCTCACTTTCTGCAAGTATTTCTGCCTCTGGAGCTGTAGATTCTGGATCTGTGACTGCAAACCATCTACTGCCCCCATGTTCCTGCTGCACACTCACTGCTGCAGTTATTATTATTAGTCTGATTATTATGTTGTCTGTCCTCATGCTATCTCTCCCCTCTCCCCCTCTCTTTTCAACCCAACTCGGTCGATGCAGATGGCCACCCACCCAGAGCCCGGTTCTGCTCGAGGTTTCTACCTGTTAAAGGTAAAAACTCTTACCAGTCTCATACAAAGCCTAATATATTTATGATCAGTTAATCGTTAATCATAGAACCAGCCATAAATATCAACAGTCCTTATCTTAAGATAGGTGCTTTTGTCAAACCTTTGTCTATGTTGTTGTTAAAATCCTGAGCTCACTCTGGCTCTCACACTTGGCTCACTCTGGCTCGGTTGGTTCTACGTTTACCTTAGATGGCGCCTCTGCTTGACAGATTTATCGTACGTGATCAGGCTGTATAGTGCTTTAGCTACATTCCCTCTACATTTACCGAGTTAACACTCTGTCATTCACTTTGAGATACAGGGCAACGTTGGTTTACACAAACATACAGGTAACTTCTATTTTGCCTTGTGTCATGGTGATATCGTGGTGATATCTCTTTCGATGTTTTTTATCACAGCGCTCTGAGATTCTATTCTATTGGCCCTATATGTCAGTTAGAAGAAACCTTTGTAGTAGTGTAAACTATATTTATAAAGCCATTCTAGTAGAACGGCCTATATAACCTGCATCTCTTCTACATTTTAGGCAAACTCCCTGCTTCACTAGATCTCAGAAGTGTCTCATTCTGGAGGATTCCCAAATTCAAAACAGAACTTGGTAAAAAAGGCTTTCAAATGTTTTGCTCCATTCAGGTGGAATAAACTTATGCAGGAACAAAAGTCAACTGATTTCTATGGCAGATCTTACATTTTTAATTGTGTCCAGAATTGACTATGCAGTGGTTATATCTGAGTGAGGTGTAGATTTTTAAGGTTAACTTTGCCCATATTCTTGTGTTTCAGATTTTTTTTTCATGCGGGGTGGATGCTTCTTTTTTCTTGTTAATTTGTATTAATTTGTTTAACCTTTTTCAATTTTATCTTTATCCTTTATTTGCAGTTTTGAAACTGCATTTGCTTTTATTGTGTAGACAGGGTGCCCATGCAGCATGGTGAACTGCTTTCTTTGGACCAGCCTGTATGAATAATTACTTAGCAGAAGACTGTTCCAGTGCAGTAGCTGTGCTCTTGTGGTCTCCACATGGTATCTCCTTAGCCGCCGGAGCCTAAATGGGTATTTACATTTCTGAGGTGGGGCACGTCAGTTACAAAGATTATGTAGGCTCTACAGGGGTTAGCAGTTCTGGGCCCTAGCAGTACTGTCCTTTCATGGTAAAGTCTTCCTTCAGTGTGAAATATATTCATTTATTGTATACTAACCTCCATGATAGTGTGGTGTCAACATCAGCACGTATGCATCTACTGTAGTTTAGCTTTATTGAGTGGAACTGGGACACAATGCAGGACTGAAGGCATGCAACTGATAGATAATAAAAATCAGATGCATAAAAAAAATGACTCTGCCTTTAAGCCTGGAGACAAGCACTATTGTCCATCTTGTGTGTCGCCATCCTTAACCAGATAAAAACACCAGAACGAGAGAGTAGATAAAAAAAAGGGTGGAGTGACAAGAAAAGCACAACAGAGCTGCAGAGAGCAGCCAAAGACACCTTCATCTGCCTCTGTGACGCTGCGGGGAGAACTGATAGGGAATGACAACAAAGAGTCGCCAGGGTGAGACAGATCTCGGCAGAAATGCTCTTGTGGAGGAAAAGAGGATGCGTGGCAAAGCAATGGGTCCAGATGCAGCAACATACAGCAAACATCCAGCACCGGACACCTCTCTATCACCCTCTGTCAGGATGGACGAAAGAGAAGTGGATAGGAGACGGATTACACTTTGAGGCCTCGATTCAACACAATGGCGCAGACAGATAGATGCAACTGTATACACTCCTACTCTGTGCAGCCTGCAGAGAGTCAACCGTGAACACGCACACACAGTCTGGCTGCAGAGGTGAGTTACATCAGTAATTACACAGTCTGGTTGAAGTCCCTGTCCCTGTCAGTGTTCTCCACTCTACTTTTACCTGTCTCAGTTTCAGCCTTCATTAAAATAAGTAAAGCTGCAGCTAACTGATTAAGCTATCGTTGTCAATTATCCTATTCATCATTTAAAGGCTAATTCTGGTTTATTCGAATTTAGGTCTTAGTTTTGTAGTTTTGGGTATCATATTGTTCACCAGCTTAATTGCTCAGCTCTGCAAACGCAGTGACATCACTACAATGCAATAAGACAAGTTGTAAACAAGCCAACAGTTAATCCAGATTATCTAAACCACCCTTTCTTGACCTGTATGACTTGTTTTAAGCAACAAGCAGTGCTGTGTTCCCAAGTATAAACAATTAACTTGGTGAGTATGTTACCACAACAGACAGAACCAATGTCCAACTCTCAAAAATAAGATCCACCAGATAATTATCTTATCTGCAACATAAAATGAAAATAAAGGTACAGAACGAAAGAAATGAAAACACAGCACCACAACTGAGAACTGTTTTGAGTTTGCTGAAATCAGGAGTATGGCTTCAAAGCAAATTCCAAAAATCCAACAAGACGAGATAAGGGCATGGATGACTTTTTTTTAAATCTGTCACCTTCAGAAAGGACTTGATTTTGGCTGTGATTCTGAGTCAAAGAAAACATGTTTGTGCAATCCTGTTCACTTGGAGATCAGCTGAGGGTGTTAGCTGGCCAGATCCTAATACATCCTCTCTCTTGATCAATTTAAGTACTAGATGATGGCATAGACACTATGGGATATCTGGGATCTATAAAGTGCTTCCAAGATAGTGATAGGCCTGACAATAGAATGAAGCATTGAGCACTGTGTTGTGGATTGTTACAAGATCTGGTTGCATACTTAAAAGTTTAGTTTTATGTTCTGTGTGCTGTGGCTCAGTTTGGTCCGTTCAGCTGCACAGAACTTCAAGCCAGAGCAAATATCCAATATCTCAGAGAGAGACTTTATGGAACACCAGCACCAACTGTAATTGTAATTGTAATATTGCTATATGCTGCACATCTTAGTGTGCACCCTATTTCACAGCATCAAGTCTCCCAAAAAGCAGTACTTTTAAGACTTGCACCCTGGATTGACACATTCCAGCTAATGTCCCTTGACTATATCTCCTGTATGTAGGATGTGTCCAGTGTGTGCTCTGGCCACTTGTATCCCTTATGACAAAAAAGATTAAACTATCCCTCAAATGTACAAGCTCTGTCTTTTATTCACTAAACTTAGAGTTTTACAAAAGTAGCTGGTAAGACGACCTGTTAATAAGTCCTGAAAAAGAAAATGTGTACAGAGTCTGTGGTGGGGGTCTGCCTGTAAACCTGGAGCTAAGGCATCTTACAAAATTATCTTTTGTGCCCCTTTTTCAATTCATTAACTGTTGTTTGCTGACTCAGAAAGAGGGAGCGCCGCTTAAGATAATCCCTGCTCATGATCAGCGCAAATGGACACAAACACCATGATACGAAGTAGTAAACGACAAGGAGCAAAGGATGGAGGTGAAGAAATGCGTCTTACTTTCAAAAAGAGATGCAGAGAGCTACGGCTCAATATGCAACTCGTCCCACTGCGGGGATTCTTTTAGCACATTTTAGGAAGAAATCCTCCGGTTTGATCCAAGAGGAGGCTCAGCAGTAAGGCTTAGAGATTTACTGATTGTTTTGGTGTTACTTGACCTCATCTCACATAATGAAGGCAAACAGTGTCATGGGACTGTTTTAGCAAGTTGATTACAGCTTTAGCTGATTACAGTTTGTCAGCTATGGAGAAGGACACTGGCGCGTCAGTACAGTCAGCTTCACAAAGTGACTCGCAAAGATTTATCTGAACAAGATGTTTGGCAGAATGACAGACAAGAAGTACATGAGTAATGTACTAGTGAGTTTGCTAGTTAGAGCAGCGTTAACATCTTTAAATTTGCCGGACTCACCTGCAGGTCCATCATAACAAACCTAATTTTATTTTACACTGTAACAGAGATCCAAAAGATACCAAATCCATCAGAATACAATATAAACTATTCATACTTTCATACTTTGATGATAGCCAAGTCCTCCAAACTAAACAGCACAAAAGGTACTTTGGAACTGCCCTCGAGAACAAAAGATTGTGGTCTTGGTAAAAAGAAACCAACACTGAAAATGCAAACATAAGCAGTTTTCTGCTCCTCTCTTGGGTGGAGGACAAGCTGATATGGCTTACTTACATCAAATAATCTCTCAATGTACACCTCCTCGTTCACCTTCTCCCGCAGCATGTCCTGGGAATGGCGAACAAACGTCACATAGCCGTCAGCAACGTCCATCCCTGGCTTCTGCAAGGGACAGGGAAAAGTGTAAAAATAACTGAAATTATATTTGCTAAATACATACAAAAATATGGATATTCATTGTGAAGCTAATAACTACAAAAAACTATGGCAAATCAGTTAAGTCACTTTCTTTAAAGTGGGTAACCTGAGGTTGATGCCAGAGGAAAGGTCTTCAGGCTATCCATGACATTAGGATTCATTCTCTGGGAAACTTATATGTTCACAGCAATTATATGGCCATTAGTGTTGGGTGAAGCAAACACACATAAAGCAACACTGAACATTTAAAAACCACAAAACGTAATCTGCCAATATCATTATTCTATGGCTGTTGGAAATGTGTTTTAAAACTGAAGTACGTAAGAAACAAAATAAAAAAATATTTGTTTAGCCATGTTAGCAGCATCTATGGTCAAGACTAAACTATCTCAAAAAAGTTCTGAGTAGATTGCCATGAAATTTGGTTCAGGTATTCATGGTGCCGAGAAGATGAATCCTACTGACCTTAATGATCCCCTGACTTTTCATCTGGCACCATGAGCAGGTCAAAGTTTTCACTTAAAATATCATATAAGTAAAAAGTAAAAATACATAAATACTGTAAGTTTTGTAAGTGAGAAGTACCACAACTGTGGTGTTTTTTATAAACAAGCTAATAATGTCACTTTTTCTCTTTGGGTGTATGTGAGTAGGTGTTTTGCACAGACATATGTCTGGATATTTGTGTTGGTAGGCCTATAAACTCAGATATACTTAGTTAAACATGTGCAAATTACTTATTTAATTCTGATTCATATGTGCTGTGTGTGAACTGCATCGAGATTACCCTGTATGAAATGTGCTATACAAAGCTGCCGTCACAGAGCTGCCAGCATGGCTGTAGACTCTTACTGTTGTTATAAGGCACATTAGGTTCACATAATTCTGACATCTAATTCACTTGTCACAACACCTTAGTTATCTTTCTTACATCAATATATCTTACAATTTTTTTAAAGATAAGGTACCTTCTGGTCTCAATTTTCTCTCTTTTCTCCAACTCATGCAGATTCCAAGAGTCACGCAAACAACTCATTGCTAACGGCTTCTAAACTTAGTTAACACATCTGCAATGACGCTTGTAATGTGTAAATGAGTGTCTATTTTACCAATGAAACTAATTTTGTACATTAAGGACACAATTAGCGTGCTGGGTTGGAAACTGCGACCCCTGCCAGCGTACATAGTACCTCGTCACATTCACTGACAAGGCATTAATTTGAAATTTGGCAAGTTGCTACAGCCAAAGTGTTGGCAGCTAATACAGATCTGATGTGCGCACACACACACACACACACACACACACACACACACACACACACACACACTTATACACACACACACACACACACACACACACACGACCCCCCCTCCCCCACACACACACGCACATGCACACACACACACACACACAGACACACACACCGCGAAACCTGACAGCAGAGTGGGCATGTGTTGTACAACATGGACTCACAATGTGTACTGCACAGTGAGCGTGGCACGGCTGCCTGTCAGTGTCTGGCCACATGCATATGAATGGACATTTGATGTGGAAATACGTCAACCAATACCATCTGGATTATGATTCTACATGTGGAAGCATGATCAAATATTTGTATATGCACAAGAAACACACGCAAACACACACGCATCACTAGGGCACAAAATGCCTTCATTTTAATCCTTAAAAGTACGTTAAACTTTTCATTTGAAGATTAAAGTACACCTCAAGGAATGAAAAAAACAATAAGTAATCCTTTATAGACCAATGCCAAGTTATAAATGTTTATGGTTGTCACTCTAGTTTTACAAGAATAATTAAGAGGTTTAACCACAGAGTGAATTTAAATTATATTTCCCCTTAAATTCATCAATTGTTTAAATTATTGCAACTCTGGCTCCTCAAAATGATCTTTACATACAAGAATATATATAAAAATATTTCAAAACCTGTATTGTTCACATCACGTTTATATCGGCTAGTAGTCTTCTTTTCTGCCTTTTACTAGTGCGTAGCTAGGTTCCTTTTGTGAGTTCTTGCTAAAGACAAAGATATTGGCCGGGCCGATATATTTTGCCAATATTACTATATCCCTGTATATTGTGGTTGCCGTCAAATACTGGTATTGGTATTAACCTTAAAAATCCAGTAGTGATCTGACAATTGTTCTGCCAGGCAATAGCTCCAGTTGATCAGTGAAATCGTGTGAAGCCACTTTCAGGAATATATCACGTCACCTGCACAGTTGTGTGTCCATGAGACTCTAACAAAATAGGGATCCACTCTTAGGTTAAAAACATTACAAGGTACCTTTAACATGTGATGTATATCTGGATACATTATCTGGATAATGATATCCAAACACCAGCGATTACACTTACTGCTGGTATTGATAAGGAATTTTCCTAAGACTGTGGCCGTATAGATTGGATTCACCCCTGATTGAGATCTGATCACAATGTGGACCAGACCACCTCCAGATGAAGCAGCGGGAATCTTTGAGAGCCTCACAATTAAATTTTGATGTTTAATATCACAATTCCATTCATTTTTAATAACTAGAAAAGGGAGACTATTTCCAGGTTCTCCTCCCAGTGCATTGTGTGCCTAACCACCCACTTGTGTTTTGGGTTTACTTGTGTTTAATTCATTTGTTTTCCTATAATATCCACTTTTAAGCAACTAAGCAAGTAGCAAGTGTGATTCATGTCTTTATGGCTCTGTTTAGACAACTCAAAGCATAGTGACTTTCTCCATCTTTCTCAAAGTATTTTAGTAGTCTAAAGCTAACCACAAGCAGTTATATATAAATGTATTTTGTAGGAGACAGGGTTGATTAATTAGGTGATTAAGGCATTTTAGCTTAAGTATAAACACATAAAAGAGGTATAAAAAAAGTCTCACTTACAGGTACATCCACATACTTTGAGGCCGCTTTCACCTTGACATAAAGGAAAGATATGTGGGTGAAAAAACAGTCAGAACTCCAGCTGCGGCACCACTTTTCAGAACACAGGCTGCTGCGGTGAGACTGTACAGCCTGTAGTTTAGTGCCTGCTGAACTGGCAACAGTGACTCATGTGGTGATTTCAACTGCAAAAGTGCACTCACAAATTCAATAACCTGGCTTTTGTAATACTGTGGGAAACCAGCTGAGGTGTTAACCTATTTGGTCAGGAACAATTCAAAAAAGGTCAGACTGCATTAAAATTAGCATGAAAGATTAATGTGCAAAAACAGATTTTAAAATACAGCATGATTGAGTCATCATTAAATTTAATTTAGCATTATTTTTAATGGTGAATCAATGAACAAGATACAGCCTCTAAATTCATTGTTAATTGATCAAATAGGAGAGCTTTCGCTGAAGGTCATATTAAAACAGCATGGTATCCCAAGAAATGCCAGTGAAAACCAAGAATATCATCATTGTTTTGTCTTTAAAAAAGAAACTCAGAAGTGAAAACATTAAAATATCTATTATAATTGTCCACTACATTGTAAAACTTAATTTGCATAAGCACACAACTATTACAAGTATGGTAAGCCAAGTTAAACTTGGAGGTAAAATGTTTACAACAGTTGTATTGTTTTCAAAATCAGCAATTAAGATAACAGGGTTACACTGTGAGTCTGATCACTCATGGTCACCTGGTGCACTGCACTGGAACATTGTCAAATATCCAACAGTGAAGCTGATAAGTAATCTACTGCAAGGACAATGGTGTTGGAAGTATGTATATGTGCTACTTACTGTGAAAGATAGGAAGGAAGAGAAGAGTGTTCCTTCATCATATCTGGAGAGTTTGGCTAACACGCTCTCTAAAATGACCACAAACTGAGAAAGAGAAGAAGAGAAAAAAAGCTTTACTTATGGAAATATAGCAGTACCACAAATGTCTATTAGACTCAAAAGTCTTGTAAGGGTCAGGAGGTTTTAGCTGTAAAATGTACTTTTGTATCAAAAGTAAAAAATACTGATAATAAATAAACTGTTACGTTCAGTTGGGACCAGTGTGTAATGAGTGTGTTGAATTATTAATGCATTAACCCGTAAGCATTAGTCTATTTTGTGGTCGTTTTGTGTCACTTTGTCATTGTTTTGAGTCCCTTTGTAGTCGTTTTGAGCATCTTCGTTGTTGTTTTGTGTCTCTGTGGTAGTTTTAAGTCTTGGTTGCATTGTCTCCTTGAGTCTCTTTGTAACTGTTTACTGTCTCTTTGTCATTGTTGTGTCTTTTTGTGGTAGTTTTGCTTATCCTTGAGTCATTTTGTGTCTCTTTGTGGTCATTTTTTATCTCTTTTTTATTGTTTTATTTCTCTGTTGTTGTTTTGTGTATATTTTTAGTTGTTATATGTAACTTGAGTTCCTTTGTAGTTGTTTTTCTTCCATCTGTAGTCATTTTGGTCTCTTTGTGGTCATTTTGAGTCTGTAGTTGTTTTGCGTCTCTTTGTGGTTATTTTGTGTATCTTAGTGGCCATTTGATTGACATTGCCATTTGAAGTGTTAACAATCACCTCAAATGCGGTTCTGGCCCAAGGGCCCCCTGACCCATGGGGACCCTGGGCCTGTGCCTGGTATGCCTATAATCCATCCATGGTGTAGGGGCGGCCGTGGCTCAGTGATAGAGTCGTCCAATAACCCAAGGTTGGAGGTTCGATCCCCGCTCTCCCTCCCGAAGATTGGTGGACTGACAGCTGGTGGGGTGGCAGCCCACCTACTCGCCACGGCCGAGGTGCCCTTGAGCAAGGCACCCTACCCCCAATTGCTCCCCGGGCGCTGTGAACTGCTGCCCACCGCTCCAGTGTGAATATGGCACCTGTTTCTTTGTGTGACCCTGTGCATGTGCATGTGCATGTGTGTGTTCGTATAGGTGCCACTGGATGGGTTAAATGCGGAGAAATAATTTCACACTTGGGTGATAAATAAAGTTAAATAAAATAAACAAAAAAAAATAAATGTATACAGTAGTATTTTGTACCTTAGCTACCAGCAGAGTTATCATCTCCTTCACCGTTTCTTCAATCAGATTGTCAATTTGGGAATGGTATTGTCTCTACAGAGGAAGAAAAGAAAACATGTTAATCTTCTCATCCACACTTAGTAACCACACCATGAAGTAACATTAAAGGGTAACACAGCACTTTTTTATATTAATTTAAATCATATTTATATATTTGTATAGTTGTTTGCTCTCCCTACTGTACGCCTATCCTTGCGTTTGAAATCCTTGAGCAGCTAGTAACATGTTCTCATAACTGACAGGACTGATGGTCATAATAACTATGATCAAAAAGCTTGAAATGTTTCTTTTAAAGTAGAGATGTCCCAAACCAGTATTGGGGCAGATCGGTCCATCTTGTAATGATACGGTATCTGTAGTTTACTCTGCTTAATCCACCTCAGTCTGCTAGTGTTGCAAAGCTGCTCTACTTTACATCAAGCAAGGCTCTATTTTGCTGCCTATGTAAGTAAAAATTGGCGTGCGCATATGTGAAAAATTTGGGTTTAGAATTGACCGACAGATCTGACACCCAGATTGGCAAAATACACTGATTCACTCTGACGAATGAAATCTGTTATCGCTCCTCTCTCTTTCTTACTAGCAAAATATTCAGGTAGCAGCTTCTCATTTTTAGACAGCACTGACCATCACTTTCACCGGTTAAAATGACAACTGTTGCTGCCGGGAGGTCATGTCAACTGTCACTAATTAACATTAAATCAGTGAGTAACTTGATGGCAGGCCAAAAATTCAACTAGTCTGTTGTTTTTCAGAGATCATTTATGACGGAAGTAACTCCACCTTGTGACACCACTGTACAGTAAAATCAAGAGTGTTTTTTTGTATTTCCAACAAAATGATACATCTTTTCTAGGAAAATAATCAGCTGGTGGCATCACATGAATTTCAGAAAACTTTCATTCATATAATTCTTTTAATTTAAGTTTATCAATTTAACAATTAACAGTTTTGAACATTACACTGAACTTGTAGCTTGAGTGTAGACTGGGCAGCTGTGTCATTTAGACAAATATAAGAATTTGATCGGACTCGAATATCTTCTTTGCAGTGGGAATGAATGTTAATGTGGTTTCAATTTTGATAAACAGCACTAGCACATCACAGTCTAGTTTATTTATTAATGCAAATTAAAATAAGAAACAGTATGCAGCTCCTTTAACAAGGGTTTGACTAATATGTGATTTCTGCACGCCAGTACTGAATCACCCAGAGCACCCAAAGTTTGTTGCTTATATTTTCTTATTGTTTTTTTTTTTTTTGTGTGGATAAATTAAATTATTATGATAATTTACTAAATATTAATGTGTTTCTTTACTATACATATTGCAGATCATTATGCACAGAGCCATGTAAAGAACAACAGAGTCAAATGACAGGATTAATTATAGTTGGACTGAGGCACTGGTTTAATTAGCCTGATCTCACAAACTTGTTTATTGGTTCCATGTTCATTATAATGGCTTGTATCTATAGTTTTTCATTAGTTAATTTATCTTGGTCTTGCAAATTATTCAAACATCTTTTGGCACTTCAGAGACAACTTTTTGAAAAGAAAAGGTCAAAATGTAAAATTAGAGTTAGATTAGAGTTTAGTGCATATAAATAGTGTACACCTCTTCTGTTGTACACTACATAAATGCTGAAATGGATCAAACTTCATTTGACCACAGTAACTGGATCCCGTTTGTAATCCAAAATCATTATCAGTCAAACACCTGGATTAAAGGAGTTCAGCAGTATACTGTAAGGATGTGAGGACTGGACATGTTAAGGTGAACAAACACATGTTAGCAAAGCACACACTCGTTACCATTGTAATGTGAAATTACAACTGCTGAATGGAGAAATTATAGATTATTAATCGAGAACTAAGAAATTAAAATGCTTTTTCAATTAAAACATTTTTCTGTTTTCACATTAAATCATCTATTTATATTGTTTCAGATACTTGTTTGAAATGCCTTTTTATTTTGGTATACTTATTGATGAATTACATTATAAATGATTTCAATCCTTTTTAGTTTTTTTTTGTTGTTGTTGCTTTTTTTTTTTTTTTTTTAGTTGCATGTGAATTAATGAAGTGCTTTATAACCATTTTGAAGACCCCTGCGGTTCTCCTATAACGCTGAGGGCAGTGAAGGACTTTGTAACAATTAGCCCTGCCAAAGAATTGCTGTCATGGAAACTCAGAGGCAGTATCTGCAAGGAATCCTTTTGTTTAGCCTTGTAGCACCAACAGAATGGCGAAGGATTTAGCAATAATTAATTCATCGTCAGTAATTGGTATCAGTCTCAAGATTCTGCGAAATATGAGATCTCTCACTTCTACCCCATGTATATTCAATACTATCTACACATATGCTAATAAAATCCAAACAATTCAAGTGGAGCAAGACAGACAGGGAAAACTGATGACTAATTATACATTTGGGAACAGGAGGGTGAGATTTCAATTGAATTCAGAGCCACACTTACCCAGTCTCTAACAAACTTTCACAAGACAGAGAGGAGAAAAAAAAGCAGCAGAAAAGGAGAAATATAGAGGTGACATGGCACATGTAAAATTATGTGATATTACAAAAGACAAAGAAAGAAAGAAGGCTGAATTCAAGTATTGGAGAGAAATTAAAAAAAAAAAAAAAGACTTTCACAGCTTTATCTGCCAAGGCCATTCACAACAGAAACACAAATTATTTATTTTCATCCAGCTCCAAAACATAGTGACTTTGAAATGATATGGATTCAAACAGGGGAACTGTATGATGACCATGAGGAGTCAGTGGCAGGTTTCAATTGTTATGTAAGATTAAATGATTTGCCCCTAAACAGGGCTCCCATTCTATTAAAGAAAATGAGTTTCCAGGACATATTTAGTGTCTCCTACCTCCTGCCCCAGGTCCATGGCACACAGCTTGGCTGACTGGGTTTTGGCATCCACCATGACATTGAACATGGTGCAGATGGACTGCGGCACGCGGAAGTCTGTGGCCCGGCTGCTTTTCTGAAGCTTGGCCTCGAACGCTGCCCGTGTCCTTAAAGAAAAGAAAGAGAATGTAAAGGGCTGTAGCCAGGATTTCACAAGTAGCCGTCTACAAGAAGGGCCTGAGTCGGCTTTACTTTCTGAGGAGGCTCAGGTCCTTCAACGTCTGCAACAAGATGCTGCAGATGTTCTACAAGTCTGTTGTGGCGAGCACCATCTTCTTTCCGTGGTATCCTGGGGTGCGGGCATCAAGGCAAAGGATGCCAACAGACTGAACAAAATCTTAAGAAAAGCTGAGTCTGTGGTTGGCTCTAAGCTTGTCACCCTGGAGGAGGTGGTGGAGGACAGGATGCTGGCAAAACTGCTGGCAATCATGGACAATCCCTCTCACCCCCTCCACAAAACACTGGACAAGCTAAAGAGCAGCTTCAGCCACAGATTCATTCAACCCCGCTGCTCTAAGGAACGCTACAGGAAATCGTTCCTCCCAACCGCAATAAGACTCTACAACTCATCTACCTCTGTCAGAGTCACCACCACAGAACTGCACTAAATGTCTCCTTGCACTGTGTACCCTGTACAACACTCCATATACTGGAACACTTAATTTTATTCTATTTTATTCTGTTGTATTGTATTCTATTGTTGTACTGTACTTTATTGTATTTAAATATACCGGCTGCTACGATGACCTAATTTCCCTTCGGGGATGAATAAAGTAATCTATCTATCTATCTATCTATCTATCTATCTACTGAGGTCACTAGTTCCACAACCCACCCACTCCCCTAAATAAATTAATAAAATACACTTTCTCTAAATCGTATTTCCACACATGGAGCTCTAAATGCCTTTTCAAAGCTTTCTCCACACTGCCAGGAACCAAATTTTGGGGAAGAAGTATGTTTCTTTACAATAAGTAATCAAATTTAAAGATATTTTGTCTATTAAATACCCACATAGCTTTTTATTTTTTTGCACAATTTAAACCCCACCACGACTGCCAAAATTTTGAAAACAAAACTTATTGAACACAGTGTCATCAGCTATGGCTAGTGATGGAAATGTGCATTTACTGGTGCTATTGCTATTTTGCTGCAACTCAGCACCATCCAGCAACACAGTGTGTTGGCCTGTCAAATACATGCTGGTGCACATTCCTGGTGGATTACTTTGTAACGTGACTGCTGTATTTCTACTGTTAACTTTGCAATTGTTGCAACAAAATAACTAAAGTAAGTATTATTTAAGTAAACTGCTGTGCAGTGTTTTGGGATCTGATAAGCCTTAAGTATTTCTTTTCAGCTCAGTTTTGATGTTTTGAAACCCAGTTTACAACAATTCACATATTACTGCTGGAATAAATTCAAATGATTAATGACCCATATGCTTTATTTAACAGTAGGTTACCGTTTTACACAGGATTCAATCATGTCACTGGACATCAGCTTCAGCCGGGTCTCCAGGTGTTTACCAAACTCCTCCTCTGGCCAGTGGAGATCTCTGATGAAGGTCTGCAGAGCATCCAGCTTCCAGAAGAGGTCCTCTGACGTCCCTGAGCCATTGCTGCGGGACCACAGGTCAGAACTTAGCATTTTAAAGAGCTTTGAGGTCTAAAGGTAAAACAATGTTGTTGGTTGTAAATCAAATGCTTGAATGGCTACTTTGAGCTCGTGCACAAATTCTTAGTTATCTGATGATAAGGAATTAACGTTCTAATAATTTTATGGAAGACATATCACTGGTAACAATAATAGAGCTTTTTACATTTACCTCAATGATGGAACATGTAATATAATGTTTTTATGATACTGTGTTCAGATAGACCTTTGCACACTGTGTACCATATACAGTGTGTAGACTCAATGCATGTCATCATAGTCTGTGATGAGGGGAAGCACGACACTAACTAACACTGTTATATACACTACACTGTCAGTAAAGGTGAAAATGTATGCACGTTCCATCCTGTCATTTACACACCAAGCAATATTAGTGGTTTAGACTGTGTGAATGTGTGGGTGCAGGATATTCATCTTTGTACTCTGTGTGTGACAGTTGGTGAAAACAGTACAAGCACAGAACAGACAGGACGAAGCATCCACCCAGTGTGTGCTCAGTAAAAAAGAATATATATTAAAAAATGCATTCATTTTGCAAGGTGTATTTCATTTCCAGTTTATAAAAACAGAAACAAGAGAAAAGACAGATAAGTGTCAGGCCTTATTCTTTACTGGATAGATTAAGGGTTCCCACTCATTTTAAGAAACCATTTTTCTTATAAGAAGCATATTAGCCAAGGACACTTTAATGCACTGCAAAACTTATCTGCACGTACAAATCCAATTCATTCATTTCCAGGATACTTTTGTGCAATTTCCAAAGATTTTTGGCTGCATTAAAACAAACGGGTTTCCAAGGTGTGTGGGAACCCTCAGTTTATTAATGTCCACTGGGAAAAGGGGTGACAAAGTCTTTGGGTGAAGTGGAAGACTGCTAGGAGCCAGGATTAACAGCTGTACTGAAGCTGCTGGTACTGGAAGTAATGTTGTCAATGGTAATAACTGATTCCTCCAACAGCCCTGAACTCAACTCAGTCCCAGCAGACTGAACCACAGTGCAGGTTACAAGTTCAGACACAAGGGGCCCCTCCTCAACCATCTACCCACAGTATAAGAGAGAAGCCAGGGCCAGTGCACTACCACAACAGGTAACTGGGGGGGGAGGCTTGGGAATAGAAAGATAGGAAAAGATGCAAGTTCATAACCAGGACAGTAACTACCACTGAGGTCCTGTCTCTGTGATCTCTAATTGTATTTACAGTATGTATATACTTAGTTTTCGTGGAAATTTGGCTGTTGAAACATGCTGCCAAAACACATCTATTTAGGTTTTGAGATGATTTTGAAAAGGACTGTGTCACATCCTGTGGTGTTTATGGACAGTTATACCATGGCCACTGAGGATTCTTGATCCCGATTAGACAACTAGGTGTGGGTTAATAATAGTAATATATACAAAAACAATAACTATTATAAGTAATATAGCTTTATATTTCATCATCAGATCAATATACCTTCAAAACCAATGACATTACCATCAACCTCGACTATACTTTGTGTTTAGTGCTAATTAGATAAGTGCATTATGACAAAGACAGATATGTGTCTAGAAATGATGAAATAGTAACATCACAGGCCTGCTAGGTATTTTTTCTAAAAAGCACTTCTTATCCATGAAAGCAGCATCTCACTAATATGTAAGATTTTCTCCTTTGAGTTTGTAGCTTGTGGTTTGATTTTCTGACTTTTTGTTATGCTGTTGTCCATAAAATACACACGTGGGACTAAAGATGTTTGGATTTAATTTCCAAGTTACTGACTTCTCCATCCATCCACACACACCATGCCATGACGTTGGCATGAACGTGGCTGTGGGCCTGTGTAAAACCCCAACAATGTCAGCAGACTACTACAGCTATGGAGGTTCTTAAGTATTACTTTATGCACTCAGAAACCTGCCTCCATGGGCCCTTTTTGTTAGCCATTTCTTTTGGGGTTTTTTTGCAACTCTCACTCTTGATCTGGGAAAGAGCAAATGAAATTAGTCTACTGTCTCTGTCGTTTTGGGGAAGTGAATTAGTGACTAAATATAAAGTGAAGGTTGAAATGCAGCCCTCATCATTTTTAACTTCAGGCCTGGTATTTTCTAATGTGTATCAACAGTGTTCCAGATGAGGAAACAGGGATGGATGTGCCGCGATAACAGCGTCACACTCTGTGGGATGCTGCAGCGTATGAAGGAGCTTTTACACCTTTGATCCCCGTTGTTGGTGAAGACAACGTTCTGCTTAAGTTTTCAAAGTGCTATAGATAAGCTGCCAAGTGCCTATTGAGATATTCAGAGTGATTTTAATGGTAGCACTCACAAAATCACATACATATTAATAGAAAACCCTCACCGAAATCAGAAGCTATACCCATTGTTCAAACAAACAAATTATGTCAACTGATTGTACCACTAAAGCAATGCTAGAAATGCTATTGAATTCTAAGTATTTTGTAAAATGCTATATAAAGTTTGATTACAGTCTGACCTTTAATCAACTGAATTTCCTGATTAATGAATTTATATTTTTACAAAATTAGCAAACTTTTTCAATGTGAAAACAGTTGTTTCTATACCCTTATCATGTGTATAAATCATAATAAAACTAATAATAAAAATGGCACTTAATCAACTTGACTGATTTAGAGTCCAAACATACTGTTCATTTTAGGCATTTGGAGGTTGACATTGGGCAGAGTGCTTGTTATACTCCTGTGTGGAGAGAAACAGAATAACAGAAGACACAAAACAGAGATTCTACATCAAAGCTGATGCAAACCAATTGTAAAAAACAACGAACTGAAGATAAGTTAAAGTCACACCCATCATCACACCTAAATCCAAAACTTTATCCCAGCTCACTGTGGGTTTGAAACCCAACCTTGAGAGAATCCCAGATCCATATTTACTTATTATGTATATTGACATGTAGTATGCAGTTCACTGGAAAATTGCGAGTGGAGAAAGCCAAGTTACTGGTCCTGTGGGTGTGGTGTTGAACACCATGTCCCACAGTGCAACACAGTAGAAATGGAGGAGTAGAAAAAAATGTGCAAAGCACAGTACAGTTCCCCAGTGGCATAGAGCAGTATTGGGGGTTCAGTAGCATTTTACGGATTTACTCGGGATCCAGTATCGGTACTGACTTACATTGTAGCTAAAAACTGTGTGCTCGTGAATTGGTGTTTGTAAATGCTTACATATACTTTTTTTCACCTTTGAGGTTTTTTTGTTTTGAAATTGAAAAGTAACAGTGTGACTGACATCCATCAGAGCTGTCCTCGTTTCATTTCCTGTTAGTACAACATAGTAAAGTAAAAACTGGAGTTATAGCACAAAAGTGGAACAGCACTGAACAAATTACAAATTATATGTTAGCATGTTCAGCTGCAGCAAAACTGAATACAGAACATAAAGACTGAGAAAGACATATAGGCAGGATCACTGACTTCCATCTGTTCTGTTCAAAGAAATGCTCTTGTACAGCAGAAGTAACTACTACATAAACTGACTGAATATAGTATAAAACTGTGTTCACATTAAGGTTAACATTTATATCCTGCAGTTTATTTATATTAATTTTTACATGCTATGAAATGAAAAACACAAAATAAGTGATCAAATAAATGATTATCATGATCCTGTGCAGGCAGATAATATTCTACTACCACCATATTTCGGATTTTGAGACTTTCAAAGTCAATGACAGAAGCTCTAAAAGGCTAATTTTAGGAATGCAAATTTTCTATTTTACAACATTTGTTTTGTACTTAGATATGTGGGCTTTTCCCGATATATACATAAATAATTCAGTGTTGATTTTGTTAAATGAGTTACATTTATAATTCCGATACTGAAATATTTGCTTTACAAATGACCACATGTAAATAGCAGATCCCATTCACAATAACTCAGATAATCCCCAATATGACCAAAAAAAGTGTTGTGAGTCTGTGTAGATACATAACATGCACACCCCTGTTTGTATCTTAGTGCAAATACAAGAGAATTTAAGCAGCTTTAGAAGCAAAAGATAGACATAACCAGTTCACTGCATGTGTACTTAATAAAGTCATCAATGAAGAGTCAGAACCAAAGCTAAATCTGCACACAGATCACAGTGAAAATGGCTGAATCATACACAACACATCCCTCATACAGGTTAGGAAAATAGGTAAATGAATGCATCCTTACTTGACGGGTTCCCAGGATTCCCTTTCAAAGCCTCTGTGAATGGACTGAGCAATGGAGGACTCCATCAGGTCCACATATCGCACCACCAGGGGTGCGTACAGGTCTTGCAGGTGTTTGTGGAACTTCCCATTGCACAGGTTATCTGAGGGAGGGGATGGGGAGGAATAAATAAGACATGGAAGTGAGAAAGCAGACCTAAACACATAGCAGGCGATGCTGAGCTGTGGTATCATGTCGGCTAAAAAGTACAATAAATAACTTGATCTGTTTGCAGGTTTTCTAGTGTGAGTTAAAGGAAACAAACAAAAGTGTGACTGCATTTTCTTCCTCATAATTTACAAAGCTGACAAAGTATTTTAAATCTTTCACTGATTGCATCCATGTTTACTAGCTGCCAGTCTTCTTCTTCCCTGGCTTCTCTGGTGCATTGCCGTGTTTCTTGGCGTGTTAACGGCCACCTGTTGATCAGTGGAATAGTGTGAAACCATTGACAGGATTGTGTATCGCATCACAGGCCCTCGTGTGCATGCGCAACCCAACAAAACTGGGGATACACTCCTAGACAAACAGCTCCATAGAGCCACTGGAGGTCTAAAGCTCCACAAAGAACCTTGACGCTCTCGTTTCCAGCTTTGGAGTTTCTTTTTGTGCAGCATTGTGGACGCATGTTGATAAAAACACAGAGTAAAGGTCTATCTGTTCCAGTTGCTGTCTCTAGTACATTTGACTGAACAGACATGCCTCTACTTGGATTACTACAGATGTTAGCGTAACAGCTCATGTTTCACTCAAGCTTTTTGCATGTAACTGCGACCCAAAGGTGCCTCTTTTTTTCCTTTTAAATAAATCTGAAGGGCAGTGAGACAAGTAGCAGAACAGCCCTGTCCTAGATTGTGATAATGAAGCATGACACTGGCTCTTTATTAACAGGTATCGCGCAGCATATCCACTTTTCAATCTTTCTAAACACTCTGGGTATTTCTAAATCCAACCCGTCAAACACATTTCCCCCAGTCTCCGCCGGCTCCCAACTGGTAAAAAGGCAACACTGACAAAGACCACAGGAGATAAAATGGAGGCCAGTGTGTGCTAATGTGATGCCTCACGGCTCCATGCAGCGTGTCTGCTTTTCCTCTCTCTCTCTCTCTCTTTGTTTTTCTCTCCCCCTCTGAGAATGTGTGTGTTTGTGTTTGTGTGTGTTGGCATTGGAGTCAAGGTCGATGATACACAGTAGGTGCAATGTTTGTTGTGTTCCCTGATTGCCACTCTCCCAATTAGCCACTTGAGCGGCTGCTGTCCACTTGGATGTGTTGTGTCCAGGAGTGTGTTTGCAGGGCTTTCCGTGGCCCAGCTACTCCTGCTTTAGACCTCATTAACTCCTCGAATGGCAGCCCAACTTTGGCGCCTGTCTAGTGCTAAGGCTATTTACTGCTACATAAGTGCACCGCTGTGGGGCAACAGAGCAGATGACCTTCTGTGGAAAAGATGTCCCCATGATGATACGCTTTGCTAAAGTGTGTGCTTGTTACACTGTGTAGGCAGTGGGGGCTCTGCTGGGTCTTGTGTTGGTATTGAAGATGGTTTGTTGTGTGCAATGTCCCCTGCAAGATCGTTTGACGTTACTGTGCTGCATAATAACACTGCAGGCTGCTTTGTTTGAGGAGAGTCATTAGGAAAAAGGAAGGATGGCACATCGGCATGATAAGCACCAATGTTTGAATTTACAGTGTCCTTGCATTTTGTAAATTAAAGGGGGACTCCACTGATTTTACACATATGGTCAGTTTACTAGTCATGGAGAGTACCACTCAGCCTGTGAATAATATGACATGTTGGGTGACATGTTCCTTCATTACCATGAACACACACTGTACTTTGACTCAGTCCCACACACTGTCCTGCTGCTAGAAATACTCACTAGAGCACCAAATGTTAATAATCCGCAGCTAGTCCCCAATAAATCCACTATTTCCTCCTGTTGAATAACGTTTCACTACGCAAAAACAGTGTCAAGCTGATTCAGGGAATTGCTGATCCTTTTCTTTTTAGTATTGAGAAAAACAATATGCCCATTGTTGGGTTCAGTCTTTTCATGGGATTTGATGACAGAAAAACTGAGAATAACAACAGCCTCATCTCTTACAATGATTATGGAAGAAGCCTGGTTTGTAAGAATGATCAAATTAATGTTGACAAAGAAATTTATGTCATTATGTTTCAATACAATCTACAGTGAGACATGAATTACACCAGTTGGAATTCTTATTTTTCATTAAAAGAACTTCTAGAATAAAGATAGCCCTGTCATAGGAATATGATAGCAAAGAGTTATTTGCCCATATCTTGCACCAATGATTCCAGCTGAATGAAGTATTAACTCTAAACAAAAAAAATTTAGTACACAGGCAAATTTACACAGACATTAGAAGTCTAGTCTAGTTTTTCTAGTCATTGTATGATTGCCTGTGCCTGTGTGATTTCCGGCCCTGTTAAATGCTGGCCGGTGTAGCTACCTCCATTGCTATGCACTTCATTTGCCATTTTCACACAATTAACAATATGTAACAAATGGGAACATAGCCAATTTGATTACACTAACAAGTGAGCATAACAAGCTATTCAGTCATCTCTGTCCAACTGAATGAGTCGACCATGGTCTGCCTTCTCCTTGACTCCCGACTGACAAACTGAGAGGGGGAAGCATTCCCCAGGGACAATTAGTGCCCCGCAGATTGAGCCTGCATTGTGAACGGTGAAGTGTTTCCTCTACAGGACCGCGGACAGCTCCACAGTATTCCTGCAGGCAAGTGCATGCAGTTCATTAGAGACATGGCTGGCCTGCAGCAACCAGCATCAAGACCTGACTATTATCTTCAGTCAGACACTCCTGGCCCTGTTCACACACACACACACACAGACACACACACACATATACAGACGAAGTTGTAGATGTTTCAGGGAGATTGGAGCACACAGGCAACAGCGGCTGTAACCCTCATTTTTACCATCAAATGGTTTGTTTGTGGGTAATTATAATAAAGAGCTGGGCAATGAAAACTTTATAAACATTGATAACAATAAAAACATTTCCTTGATAAGAAAATGAGAAACTTTAACATATTGTGGAAAGGGTACATTGCTTGACTTTTATTAGGATGTGCACTAGATTTTGTCACAATTTATGTTAACTTGGGCAAGTAGATAATCTGACTATTAAACTCCATTTTACCCCTGATCAGGCCTACATCCCTAATGTCTGATCCTTTCTTTACTCTACAGGACCCACTCATACAACTGCAAGGCACGTTCAGCTACTTCAGTCCCCATTTTTATGGCTCAATAGCTCCTCACTCACAGTCCATTCTCAGGAAGTCGTTGAGCAGCTGGAAGAGGGGGAAACTGTCCCAGCTGTCGGGCGGCTGAACTTCAAGAGCCGCGTCCATGTCGGCCGAGTAGAGACACAGGAAGGTTTCGGCATGCTCCACCATCAGGTCTGACCACCATGCAAAAGCCTTCCAGGTGTAGTCCAGGAGAGACAGAGAGGGTAGGGAGACAGAATACAGGGAGTGGGGGAAAAATAAGGAGGTTGAGTGAAAGAAAGGAGACAAATTAGACAAAGAGAGGGTACTTCTAAGTGCTCCCCAGTTGGCATGTCTTTAAGAATTTACAGCTAACAGTTTGAATCTCATTTACCATAAAGGCTGAAATTGTAATGTAACTCCTTTGATCTACTGCAGAGCCCCTTGGCTCTCTCTCACTTTTCACCATATGAAATCAAGTTGTTGCCTCAACGACTTCACTGCGTGATCTCCGGGGAGGGATTCTTCACAAGTTGCAGCAGAAAAAAATGGTGCTTGGGCACGGAAAATCACACGCTTTGCTGTTGGCCCACAGAGGAAACAGCAGCAGCTCCTTGACAGACATGGCAGGGAGCTACTTAAACACTCACCCACAGCTCCTTCAGCGAGTCAATCAGAAGAAAGGAGCTAGCGAGCTGCGCCACGCTCATATCGCCACATAAAATAGACACAGTGGAGTGACTGTTAGGGGCTGGGCTACTCTCATGCACATCGAAAACACTCACTTTCCTCCATGCACCCCCACTCCTACCGGGTCTCTTAAGAGGGACCCCTGAGGATCCATGGTGTTTGCTCATTCACATCAAGCTGTCAACACTGTAATGTGAATGTACCCATGGGCTTACGTGGTGGTGGTGTTGGTGGTGGGGAGGGAGGGGATGGGGCGGGGGGCATGCACTAGCCATGGGAGCTCTTACCACTGGATAGTAGGAGTGGAATAGTTGGAAAGAAGGTACATCCAGTCAGTGCCACGCATGTAATCATCATTTTACATTTGAGACTCTTGCAATAGTGTTTATATTCAAGTCACAGACATAAGCCAAAAATAAATAGAAGTAAAACTTTTAAAAAAGGCATCAGGGTGTTTCATAAACCTTACAGAGTATTAAAACCTATAAATAACTCTTCTTTCAACACTTTCCTGTAAGTATAAATTAATTTCCTGCAGTGTACAAAGATTTAGAATTTAAAACTTGTTTCATAAGTTTTGTCTCCATTTAATAACCCAAACAAAAATGGCAACCAGAAATGACACCCCATGAACCTGGTGGGCTGTGCTGTGGGTTGTTTAGCAACTGCCAAACTTAAGCTGTTGCACATTTGTGAAAGATTTGTGTAGATAAATTCCTTACACAAACACTGCACATTAACACAAATTTGTACACTTGTTTGTGTTCCTACAGTATATCACAGAACATCTCCGAGCTTGAGCAGTGATGATGATATTTTGCTTTTAATGCTTCTTAACAAAAGAGGCAAAAAAGTATTAGGTTCACCCACTCTTGACAAGGCGATGAGAGGATGAACAAACTTGTGCTGTCGCCTCGCCCCTGTGAAGTCATTAAACAAACAGATTGTATTGGTGACGCTTGTTTTTGACAGTGACATTTCAAAAGAAACAACTTTATCCACCACACTGCAAAAAGCAGCAGAGAGACAAAGATTTAACTGCCTGCTTGGTTTCATGTTATGTAAATTTGGACTTTTGTGTGGATATGAATGTAACCTTTGTCCTACATATTAGGGGTGTCACGATTTTGATTTTAAATTAAAATTGATCGGAATGAACTGAATGCCGACATTGCCCAACTGAAGTTGGGTAAGTTTGTAGAAAGACTTCAAACAGGTCATTTATATCGGCCACACCCGAAAGTGACGATAAGCAGATCCCCTACAGTGTGGCTTCACGGTGCATTTGCATTTGAGTGCAAGCTGCTGTTGAGTTATTGTTGAATTGTAACTACATTTTAAAAAAAATATTTAAATTTGACCAAATGGCCTTAGTGTAGTAGAATCTAAAAAATACATTGGTTATATCACACATGAAATAAGAATTTGTAAATGTAGATGACAGTTGTCAGGGCATAAAACCAATGATGTGAATCATGAAAAAATGTGTAAATAAAAAGACAAAGACATATATTTAAAAGCTACCAAGAGCCAAGATTGTATTCAGCATTTTATTTCCATGTCATGTATGTGTGTGGGAAGACTATGGAAGCTTTTAGTGGTATGAATGGGGCTCTATCTTATGTCACTGTATACAGATAGTCATACTGTACTTTCTTGTCCAGTTGCCACCTTTGTTTAGGCAGCTATCACTTTCTTGTTGCCATTTTGCTTGCAAATGCCCCATATGAAACTTAAATTTTACTTCACTGCATAGCAGGAAGAATATTTTTTATAGAGGCAGGACAGAAGAGTCTTAAAAGATTATGTCTTTATAACTATTGTTAAACAACCTACTGCAGTTTCACTCCTCATTTTTGACAAAACTGTGGGTAATTTCTAGTGTGAAAGTCTTTAAGTTAAAATTGGTGATTACATGAGAGTCACACAATGGGGCTTGTCTATAGGATGAGCTATAACCAGCATTAGAGCCACACAAGTAACTATTAATAAAAGTGAATTTGCAATGACTTATAAAAACCTCGAGTTCTGAAAGTGTTTTCACTGTGAACTGACCAAAACAAAAATGGAACTGATATCAGTATTTTCCAGGGCTAGAGTCTAACGCTGGTTAGGCTGGTTCACTAATGTGCTCACAGAATTTGAGCAGCAGCACAATGCATTTCATCGAAATGCAAGGGGAGTGATGTTATCTTTGATCACACAAAGCATGCCTCACATTTCCTCCATTGCGTGCGCTAAAGGATCCAATGGAGAGAAATGGGTTTCTTTAAGGGAAGGAAAAGGTGACACAACACCTTCTCCGAGCCTACTTACTGGATTTGGTAGAGTAAACGAAACATGGTTGAACACAGGGAACAGGTTAGCATTTTCAGGGATGATTTGGGGCAGACTCCTAGAAAACACGGTTCAGAGTTGTACTTTTGAGGCTAAAAGTTACATATTCAGAATTCAATCTCACAACTCTGCACTTTGTTTTCTCGGAGCATAGGTTAATGACTTCAACAAGTAAATCACGTTGCCTAAGTGCTTGTCTCTGTTCTTCATCACCAAAGGCAAAACTGTTGCTAGCTCAGAAGCTAACAAGCACTGCCACAAGCACTTGATTAGCTGTGAACACAAGCTGAAAGGGGTTCTGGGTCATTGTTGAGAAGGGAAACATTAATGATCCTCTGCAACAATAGCCATATCGTTAAGTGCATGCACAGGAGTTAAAGTAAGGGTAGGGTAGGAGACGGGGCATATGGCACTAAGACAATCACATACCTCTTTTCCCTGTTCAAACATTTCCCCGCAAACCAAATAAATCATTGAAATAAAAAGCAGAGAGGGAATAAGTCAAATTTGTTTTGGTTAATTAATGAAGTGACAGAAATAATGTGATTTACAGTAATGTAAATAGCAAAGCATTCACAGTAAAAAGGTGGAAAGATAGATTAAGGAAACTGAATCAAAACAAACAAAAAAAATGTATGTTTTCTTCATTAGTCATCATCACATCTCTTTTCCCTTTGCCTTCATAATTTTTGTTCTTATCCTTCAGTATATTTTCAGCTAAGTGTTTGCCAGAGAAGCTGCTCTGCTGTGGTACAAGGATAGAACTGATTGATAATCCTCCACTGCTACTGCAGACTTGCATACACTTTAGAGTGTGTACTTTGTGTCAGGCATGGCCCACTGTGCAGATAAGACGCAGTTAGGTGATTCAAAGTAGCATGTGGTCACTGGTGGGGGACTTTGTATTTGGAACCTGAATGAACGCCAAACTTTGAGACCCCCAGTCAGGAGGAATCCAAAATAACTTGCTCCATTTATCTTCTGAAACTAGTCTTGAGATCCCCTGTAGGGATTTAGATGATTTTAAAAACTGTACTGGAGACAAAAGTTAACATATCCAATGAAAAGTATATGAATGGGATCAATATAATGGGAAACAAAACCTGAAAACACTCCCTATGGCTGATAGCATACTCTTCATTAAATGGAAGTTGGCAGATCTAAACAGGTTTCTAACCAGATAAAAATGTAGCAAAAGTGCAGCCTGAAGCTCTCATTACAGTGCACAGGCTGGCGAGGAGAACTTCCTGCAGACTGCCACCTGCTGCTCAACTAATGTCATGTTTTCGGTTTAACGCCGTAGAATTAAACTAGTTTTCGGATAACTGTGTTTACTTTTGGAGTATACTGCCACCCAAGTCCTGTAGAGCTTTTGCAGGTGATGGAATGCACTCTGTGGTCATAGGGGAGGACATCAGCTCTTGTAAGAGGCTAGTTGTACTTGTGAATTTGTGGGATTATTTCAACGGTTTAAAACTGACATGATCAATTCATATGTTGTTATTGACATCAGCAGTGGTACTTCAGATAAAAATAATGTCCACTTGTTGGCTAGCTAGTGAGACATCGTACTAAACATCAATATGTTGCTGTTATAAACCAATTAGTACACTAGTCAACATATCTTGTATAAGCCATTGTTAGTCCTGTCTTTTGTCCAGAAGTGTTTAAAGCTCTTTGCTGTTCAATGGACAGTACATGGGGGATATGACTTCTATATGTGGCCTCTATAGTTTCACGGTGGTAAACTGGTGCTAATGGCCATCAACACTGTGTGTGGTGATCCTGGGGTGGGTGTACACAGACTGACAGTCCCCTTTAATATTATACTGTTGAGAAAAAGAACACAAACTCACTGTTAACACAAAATATGTTACTATAGGAAATTATTAATTAAAATTCAAGTAAATGTGGATACAATCATGAGAAATAAATACAATATTTGAGTGAATATCATAGTAAATATAGGAATATTTTACACAAATTTGATATATTATGTTGATGTTCTGAATTACAGAAGAATGTCAAGCATGGTAAGCCTCAAAAAGTCAATAACCCCACCAGATATGGAAGACGCTATAGGGATTTTATAGGCTGCACTGTAAGGCTTGAAATGCTATAAGCAAAACAAGCTTTTCAAATGATGATGGATCTCAGTAAAGTTCTGTTACACAGTCATAAGGTTCATGATATCAGCAGCTGAGATGGCTGGCAGAGGGACAATCCACGCTGCTCATTAGTTTGAACTATCCCCACCTTTTCAGTCTCGTTACTGCACCTACAATCACTGCACATACAGTCACTGCTCACTCAGCCAGCCACTACCGCCATGAAACTTCAGGTCAATGTGTGTGCGTGTGTGCATGTGTGAGCGAGCACAGATGCATGCACGTATACCAGCACACTGACCTCAGCATGGTGTTCCTCATTTTGCTGAAGCACTTCAATGACCAGCTCAGCCAGGCGGATGGTGTCCTCCAGTTTTTTGGCAGGGGTGGCTAACCGTCCTACATTCTCTAGAGCACAAAGGTCAAGGGGTCAGTGTGAGCAGCGTCCAAGGCCGATCACTATTTATTCTTTCTTAAACAAAGTTCTTGTTACTACTATACGCATGCAACCAAAACTATATAAGAACATACCTAGTCTGAGATAGAAACTTACGTCTTGTTTGATACAGTATTTAATTTAAACAACATGCATGTTATCCTGCACTAACCCTGTGCCCAAACACTGGGGCTGAAGGATTAAGTCACTCACAAATTTTGGATAAAGCTGTTGCCTCAAAAGTGATCCTTAGTCCAGTCTATAGTCTCAGCCTAAACCACTGGGACAATCTCATGGTCATAATAAAAATACAAGCATTAAATATATCAACTTGTTATAATTAGGGCTGGGTATCAGACTGAACTGTGTTGGAGGCATTTAGTATAGAAACATGTCAATTAAGATCAGATTTTGGCTGATTTAAAATGTGTTAATTGTATACGATATGTTCTTAAGGCAAAGTTTATGTGTAACGTTAAACAAATGCTTTACCCAGACCTAGTTATATCGTAATTCCAGGATTGCTACATATTGCTGAAGTGCTTCACGAGTGCTGAAAGCACTGTTGGGTGGCTGGGAGTAGTGATGGCCTATGGTATGTAGGGAACAAGTCACATCTCTGTCAGTGTGAACAGTAATCTGGAGAAAACATGGACGTGATGAGGGATGTGAACAGCATGTACATTGAACACTCATCATGCAGTAATGTGATGGTTATGCTGTGCTTATCTCCACAGTATCTGACTTAGCTCACAGTTAGTTTACAGTTTACACAAGTTTACTGTTCACTCTTTTTGTATTGAAAGTAAACATAGGCTGCACTGAATGTCATTTTGACTTCCATACTATATCCTTTAGTATGTTCAGTGAGAGGACTGAATTTATACCACAGCCAAGAAATATACTTGTTTCTGATTAGCTGACTGATTCCTGGTGGGTTCTGGTGGTTTCAACATATTGTAGCTTTGGTAAGAGGCCATGGTATAAGAATGATAATGCACTCCAGGGCTTTCGGATACGGAATATAATGGGTTCTGAGGCAAAAACTCTATGACATAAAGCAGAGTGGCTCCACTTATTCTCATACATCAGGAAACCTTGTTGTGCTTTATCACTTACAATAGAGTAGTGAAGTTAGTGGGTTCAAATTGGATGGCCAGGGTTCTCAAAGTAAAAATCGTATGGTTGGAGGTTGGAGCATTTCCTACATTTAGATGGCCATGAAATTCATCTTGTACTCAAAGTTACAAGACATTTTACATAGCAACAAAAGACCTCTGCAAGAGGAATCGTGCACAGTGCTGCTTCTGATTAAGCATTCTGAATATGCTACAATTATGATTTCTCTGCTCTGTCAGAAGTCTTCTCCACAGAGGCTGCTGAGGCTGTTGTATTACCCACAACCCTCACATCAGTTTGAGCGTGAGGTAGAGCATAGAATGAGATCTACTATGTTAAGCATTGCCCATCATATAAAGCAGCCAACTAGGATGCAGCAGACCTGATCTATCACCCAAGTCCTGGTAGGATTGGAGAGTACAGTTAAAATTACTCTATGAATTCATACAGGATCAAATTTAACTTTTCTTTTATTCGTGTTGCCAGTGAAACTGGCGCTGTCATGACTGCTGCTAATGTCAGAAAGAATGTCATTGGAAGTTGTGTTGGAAGTCAGCGTACTTGAGGTCAAAGTTCAGTTTTGTTGAACTTTTTTCTGCAAAGCATAATAAAAACTCAGCATCTGCCTTGCTTTGCACAATGTTGCAACTTTCTAGCTTTGGAGAATTGATTCATGCTTTCATCTTGTTATTTTATTTTTGCATTTAGAGGCATTTTTGATCCAAGGTACTCTATACTAAAGAAATGCTGTTTGTGAGAGCATCCTAACCTTATTTTTTATTATTGTCTTGACTGTTTTGGTCTGTTTAACGTGGGAAAATACTTCTAGAACCCTAACCCCACACACCTTCCTACTCTATAGCGTATCTCTTCAGTAATGGTCAGCATGCTACATAGTTGGAGCAGTTCAATGGGTCAAGGGTTGAAAGGGTTAGAATGTTGGAGTAAAGCGACAGTATGTGTCTTAAAAACATAAAAGTGTGTGTGCTATGTTCTGGTTTATACTGTCTCACTCTGATGTCAGCACCATCATCCTGCTGGATAGGAACACACACACACACACGCACACGCACACATAGTACTTTATAGAGTTGAATTGGCCATGTAAGAGTTATGTCCGTGTTCAGTCCACCTACTGGCATAGCTCTTGTGGCTCAGTGATGTTGTGGACAACACAGCAGGGTGATGGGTGATTGTCTGCTGGAGCTTACATGGCTGAAAGCTTCCACAGAATGGGACTTTTGTACTAGTTCAAATAGGGGGATTGTTAGGATCTAGAAATGTCGGTCAAGTCAGAGCTATTATTGTTGCTTGTTGCTAGTTTGGAAGTGCAGTTTTGGAAAAGAAGGAACGATAAGTTAAAAACAGACATTTCTGACATGTTGGGAGTTTGAAGGTCCTCTTTAACCAGAGAGTGCCTAAGTTGTTGCAAAGTCCAGCTGATGGAATGCTTTCTTACTGTTGTTTAATAGACACTTAACATCCTGGATATCTGCTTTAAGGTAGCTAGAATGATACCAGAGTCAGAAGAAATTGTTTTTTAATTCTTCTTAGATTTTATCTTAAATAAATTGAGATGAAATGCAGTTTTTTAAAGCCACATTATGTAGGATTTTATAAAGGGTTCCCTCCCCTTAGTGATAGTATCCAAAAATAACAATGTGGCAGCCACATCCAGCCTTCACCAATACATTTTTCTACAAACAAAAACTTTTGCAGTCAGGAAAATGATTTTACATTTTACAAACATTTTAAACCCACATGATGGATACGCCCTTTTTATAGGCAGGGTAGGGTTCACATCCCGACAGTAATCAATAAATCAAATGTTCAGACACAAAAAAGATAATAATCTGGTATCTGTTTATGTCGCAGGTCTGTAATAAGCCGGGAAATGATTGGACGGCCTACCAGCGTCTTCCTGATATCTAAGTTACAATTATTTATACAATTTTCAATAAAATGTCCCAGTTATAACATTATAGCTTGACAGCTTGAGTACTAACAAAAGCCATGTTGTTTGTTTATGTTCATCATGATAATGCTCTGTATTTTCTTCCACCTAGCCATCATTGTATGTGTCCATACGTCTCTGCTCTCTCAAGGACTCGTTCTTCAGCAGTAGTCAGGCAGTGCCCGTTCATGTGTTTTAGGGGATTGTCTTTGGAGGGAAGCCTTAGGGGAGAGGGTGGGATTTTTTTGGTCTGATACTTTCAAAATCTACCTTCTGTTGCTGGTTTCCCCAAAGTTACCCAGCTTTAAACAGAAAGCAGTTGCTAGGACTGAAATACTTTAACTGTTACCTGCATGCAAACAGTGTTTTCCTCCATGCTTGGATGCACTCTGTCACTCTCGCAGAAGTGATTTTCACTGGCAATGTGTGAATCATCTTAAAAATTGCTCTCTCCATTTGTCAATCATAAACTTATTCTTGCTCTCCTGTTGTGTTTTGTCGATGTTAAATCAGTTGTATGCCTTCAAAGCATAGGTATCACTTGGGTAGCCAATTTGATATTGTATTTTACAATATTGTGAATCAATCAAATCATTGCAGTGCAATCATTTTCATCACACTTTTTGAATTGAAATTGCATTAATTCTTATTTCTTTTTCTAATTCTTGCACGAAAGGGTTCCATCTCCATTCTATATTCAGAGCAGTGAAAAACACCACATGGTGTGTGTGTGTGTGTGTGTGTGTGTGTGTGTGGGGGGGGGGGGGGGGGGGGGGGGTTGAGTTGGGGCATTAAAACATGCCGTCAAAACATTCCTGAAACATGACTGAGCAATGTGCAGGTATCAGGAAGGTTGTGACAGGGTCGATGGCGGTATGGTTTCAGGTAGACTGGGTGTTTCCTGGTCAGGGATGGGCTACAGTAACAGCAGAGGTTAGAAATAGAGTACAACATCACCTGGATCCTTCAGTTTTTTCTGAGATTTCTCCACTAAATAAGAGTTACATTTAAAAAAAAAGAACAGGTTGCAAGGATGGAGAGAAGGTAGACAGAGGCAGGAAAGTGTCAGGTAGAGGGTGAGAGAGAAAATATCATTCAATATGGGCAGTATAAGCAGAGGTAACGGAAGACAGGAGTCAGAAATAAAGGTTAAGGTTAGATTGACTATTCCATAGCAATGCATTCAACATATACTGTATCGCAGCCTCTGAGTCAAAGGTTTATTCTTTAAGTGCATTTGTGAAGAAGAAAGAAAAATGGATACAAAACACAAAGTGTCTCCACTTTGACCTAAAATCCAGTGTGGGAACATCTGAAAAAGTATAAAAACCTGTTAAAATGATTGTAATATATGCCATCAATATCAGCATTTAGTAGTGGTTTTATTCAAAGACAGAAGCATGTTCACAATAGGAGCGTGTGACCTTCCCCTTGACAGTATTCCTAACCCGGAACTGCATTAGATGCCCTTTTAATAACAGCAGGATGTGGGTGTCCTGTTTGAATGTACCATGATCTTCAACACTTAAGAGTTACACACAAGCAAAGTAAAAATGCATTCAAGTCGCAGACAGACAAAGAACAGGTGGTCTGGGCAGGACAGAAAACAAGCTCACTGAAACATCAGAATGTGTTTTGAGAGACAAATTGTGCTCAAAACATACCAAGAAAGAAGACGTTACGGACTGAAACAACATACAAACAAACCAAAGAACTTCAGGGACAACAAAAATGTGAGGTCGCTTGTTGTGTTTGGCGTGCATACTGGTAAGAGAACAATAAAAGGGTACGGGGGGGGATGCTGGGGAATGAGGAAGGTACTCACGAATGGTTAAATCCATCACTTGAGACGCCAAGCAGAAGACAGGATGCTCATACATCTCTCTCTTTTTCCCTACAGAGAAAGAGGGAGGATACCGAGGCATGCGAGAGGCCAGGGTCAGAGAGGACGAGCACAGAGGTCACTGAGGTTCGACCAATATCAGGTTTTTGGGGCCCATACCTGCATATCTTTGTGCTGCTATGTAATATCTAAATTCCATAGCATAAAAGCATATTGGTGTATTAAGTATAGAGTGAATTCAAATTTCGAAAAAGTAATGTATTAAAGGTGCAAAATGTATCATTTTTTAATCTCTACTTATTGTTAGCTAATTAATCAGAATTACGTGGTATAATTACAAACGCACACCATGATTGTACAGTAGGTTCTGTGTCACACCAGTTCTTTAATTTTACTGAAGAGGATATTATTCTTCTACATATCACTGTTTTTTCTGCATCAAAGCTGGGTTGACAGAGTGAGCTATATTACTATAGGTCCTATAGGTATGGATAGGTACCGGGGTGCAAGTAGACTGTATCCATGTATGTGTGTCTGGGCTTCAAAGATTATGGGCTGTCTACTTTGGATTAACCATTCGTTCCGCCAAGCAGAGGTAAAATCTGAAATATCAGAGTTTTCTCCAATAGGTCAAGAAGCACACCAGTATGATGGGCAGGGGTCACAACTGAGACTCTAAGGTTTATCTTCCTTAGTGTCTTAAGGGAGGTGATGGTTTCTTTACAGACATTGTCTTGAATTGACCATTTTTAGTAGTTCAGCGTTGATTGAACAACAACATTTTAGGTAAAGTTCTTGTTTGCTGTTCTGTACTCATTTCAAAGTGTGTTATCTGACCTTGCGTCAATGCAGGTCAAACACTACTTGGTTTGGATCATTTAGAGTTTCTATTATCGCTGACAGTTATCGTGAGAAAAGGACACAAAGAGTGCATCGGTGCACAAACAAGTCAGAAAAAGAAATTAAACCTTGGTACTTATTTATAACCTGTGACAGCAGCCTCATATAAATGCAATCAAACCCGTTTGCTGTGTGTCGCATGTGTCTTGTGTATGAAAGGGATATTACCCAGAGAACAGTGACATCAGTTTTACCTCTGTGTTTCCAGAACAGAGATAGCTCCCATACATTCAGTTAAGCCTAGCTTAGCACAGAGAGTGCACATGCTGGGAAAACAGCTGGCCCAGCTCTGCCAAACTGTTTTATCTTCTGAATGTGTACATGTAGAACTAGACAAGTTTAGTTCGAGAAACAGTCCTCGTAGAGAATTTGCCAGGTTTGAGCTGTTTGAGAAAGCAAATAAGCTAACTTCATAAGTGAAAGTGAAATTTGATTAATTATCACATGTATGTAAACAAAACAAAAAAACTGACTCACTGATTCTGACTCAGTTTGGGATAAAATGTGTCTGATATCTATGATGCCTACTAAAGAAAAAACCTGGACTAGCAACAGAAAAAAAAGGACTGAACTGCCACAAGGACCAGTCCCATCATGTCTTGTTTATTGGCCTTCCTGTTTTCAAACAGCAGCTAATGAGAAGCAGCAAAAGCCAATAGACAAGGAAAGGAGAGGAGTGAGCATGGAAACCATCACAGAGCAAGGAAGAGGAAGGCAGAGAAGGGCAAAAGAAGGAGCATCACTTCAGCTACCAGGCAGGCCAAAGTGGGAGACAGAGGCAGTAGGACTCGGCTGAAAAAGAAGCTGAGACATGGTGGACGAAGTCAGCATAAAGACTGAATTGAATGCATTTTTACTTACTGTACATTTGCTACTAAATAGGTAGAAGATAAGGCAAAACAAAGCATCTGTCACTTAAAAAAATATCATTCCATTGAGGATAACATTACATGAAAGATGATTAGAAAGGCTTTTACTGCTTTTACTGTTTTAAAATTCATAATTGAAATTCATAAATGCAATATTACTGTAAAGCTGCTTCATTCTAAGAATCCCCACTGACAACTGACATCTGTGGCAACTATCTGTATGTACATTAGTTTTAACTTTTAGAAATCAATCAGAAGTTTTTCCAACAGCTTAGTGAAAATATTTAATTACTCTAAATATCCATGCACAATAAAGATGTCAACACCATCATTTGATTGCATGTATGTAACAAAAAAGTCCCACCTGAGCATACCTAATTTCAACTGTTGGTTTAAAAGCGTTTGACGAGGTTGTTTAATAATGTCCTGGGTCGCTCAAATTTGGATAACACATCTGCTTCTTTTGACTGATATTCCCACAATGTTCTATAAGCTTTCCAGTAATAACCCCATAATCTAATTACATTTACAAGCTCTGCCCCACAGAGTTCAGAAATCCTCTCTGCATTTAGAATCTCTCACATCTGAATCCTTGTGTGAAAGGAAACTCTTATAGTTGCTCTGATTGACCCAGCAGGTTAAGAGTTGTTATATTAACAGCTGGGTTAGAACTACAACAGTAGTAACACAAAGGAGCGGTGATGGAGCAGTAACTTACCCTCCAGTTTGGCATACTCTGACAGGCGTTGGTAGTTGACCAGAGCTGCCTGCTCCAGACACTTACGGATCACAGCCTTGACTTCCTCTTGTGGAACTGGAGTAACAATATCTCTCATTAGAACCTAAAAAGGAGAGACACAGCAACAGTTGTTATTTTCAGTGAACAGCGAACCTTATCATGACAACATGCTGTTTGCCCACCAGTAGAGGACATGATAAAATATGGATCAATGCCAACACGCCTATTGTGAGATTGGCAATACAGTCACTGAACTTAATCCATCAGAGAGATGGTTAAAGGAGATAGAAAGTTGTCTTGTTAACACACACTGCTACACAGAACCCAACTGTTTCTGAGCCGGTATACTACATAACGGAAGGCTAAATAAAAAAATACAAAAAATGACTCACCCTTTCAAGCAAGGACAGCGTTGCTTTCAGTGCACCCTCTGGCCGTCCAAATGGAAAGCAGTACCTGTGGAAGCACCAGATCAGAGTTTCATTTGAACCCTCAGCAGTCAGGTTTGGCATGAGTTCAGCACACAGCTGTTGTACATGGTTCCTACCTAAAGTGTGTAATCTGGTTTTCCAGAAGCACCCGTAGCCTCTCTTTGATCTCCTCAAAGCGCTCCTTCTCTTCCACGGTCACGGTGCCAATACCATCAGGCCTGAAAGACAACAGTGTTGCATCAGTGCTGGGGACCAACTGATGTGACAGACACTTTCAGAAGTTATGTTGAAATTAGTGAATCATTTTGAATATCAATGTTTCACATGTGAAAAACATCAGACCATAGAAGATATAAAAGTGAGTCAGAGCACCGATATATACCCCCACATCATGGGGGGCATATTCTGACATCATTAGTGGCTTTCTTGAATCGTTAGGCATGGATCACTCTGGGAAAACTCTGAAATGCCTCATCAATTTCGGTATAGAAGAATATTTGCACAATACTGAACATTGTTCTCAATCTCTTCTGTCAATGTCAACATTAGATTCAATCTCTTTTGAAGCACATAACTCACACAAGCCCTTGCAGTGATTGGCAATGAAGAAATGCAAATAGAAAAGTGATGGTTTTGGTCGCTCACAGTTGTACCTGTGTTTTATTGCACATCAAGGGCCCAACAGCAGACGTGCTGAACATATTCCCCAATATATAATTTGTGTAGGCGTACTGTAAGTGAGGATGTATTCCAAGTTAATCTATATCACAACAACACATATAAGTGACTGTGGATACATAAACTTTGAAAAGTCAGGTGTGAAGGGTTGTGAGAGTAGACAGGGTTGTACAACAGAAACCTGCAGAAGGCAGGGAGAGAACTTGGGGAGGCGGTGGGATCACAGACTGTATAAAGAAGTTGACATCACCCATTGGTTTGTGAACGGCCGCTTTGAAGCTGGGAGTTTGGCAATTTGGCTGTCGCCATCTTGTTTTTTTTCCCAGAATGACAAGTGACGTTAGTCTGACCAGAGGGTAGGGCTGCCTCTATCCTGATTGACGGTCGCCGTGGTAACGACTTGTCAATCACGCGCTTGAGAGAATGAAGGTTTAAGGCCCTTCCACATTGGCTTCATTTTTCAGACCTGGAGGTTGCCGCTTGGGTGGGATGTAGCCAGACTTTAAAAGTATTCCACGGTCACACACACACATGCACGCACACGCACACACATCAAAGATATCATCAGTAAAAAAAGCCTGGCAAATTTCATAATTCAAAATTATAGTTAATGGGCTGAAATTTTAACACATTCCACATTTTAACATGTAATTCAGACATCCTAAACAGCCAGTTATGAAGTGAGTGTGAGTGTGTGTGTGTGTGTGTGTGTGTGTGTGTGTGTGTGTGTGTCTGATGTATTTATTGTTTGTGACATGGTGGAGTCTGGGTGGAGTGTGAGCAGAGTGCATGTGACAGAAGAAGCGCTGGACTGGTGGCCATGGCAGCATGATGAGAAGCAGGAGACATGACACTCTCCCTCTCTCTTTCTCTACTACCCCCCCCACACACACACACACACACACACACACACACACTCACACACCCCACACCCCACACCCTTTGACATGTCATTTCAGCAGACAGTGAGAAACTGTCAGTGTATGGGTGTGTGTGTGTGTGTGTTTGTATGTGTGGTGCTGCACTGCTCCCCTCCTCCAATCATGCACAGATATTTATGACTATTCCTATTCTATGTTTGTACCCTATATGATTACAGGTATTAAACTTGATTGATTGATTAATTGGTTGATTGATTGATTGATTGAGTGCTTTGTTACGTTTCGAGGGGTACCAACTCACTTAGCATCGGCGATCATCACATCCAGACTCCCCCCAGTTTTCCTGGACGTCTGAACAGACACTGTCAGTGTGTCACAGCCACCTGTGGGTCGAGTCTTTGAGTCTGTGTGCTGGTTGCTTTGACCTCACCAGCAGTATAACCGGCAAAATTTATTCATCATCATATTGGTGTATTTCCTAACTAGTCACAGTATTAACGGGATGGTACTAAAGTTATCATGGAGTTACCATGATGGTAACTAGAGGTGCCTATTTTAAATTTTGAAATTCTAGCAGGTTGTAGAGGACAGTAAACATTGAAAATACTACAAATAATGAATGTAGCCTGAAAGCTCATTACAACAGACTGGTGTTCTCTGTATTAGCGAAATAGAATTGAATGATCCAGAATGCATTTTGGGTTGTTTGTATGAAAATTAGCAGCTCAAGTTTGTAAGTTTACACTCCTTTGTTTTAGTCGTTGGTGACCGTGTGCATTAGAACATCAATATTAATAAATACATGCCTGACACAAAAATTTGTCATAACAAAAATCCACAGTAAAAAGCCATCTCACCTCTTACATTGTGACAGAAAATGAAAGAGGACAATTTCACACTAATTAAGTCCTGCAGGGCTCTCTCTCTCTCTCTCTCTCTCTCTCTCTCTCTCTCTCTCTCTCTCTCTCTCCCTCTTTTTCTTCCAGCAGTGCGTTGTTTCTTGGCAGCTTCCTCATGTTTGCTTGACCTCGTGACCTCGCAGCTCCGATGACGACAACAAGCAAATGAGCCATCAGTGACAGGCAGACGGAAAGCCAGCAACACTTTCACATCTCGTTCTATAAGCAGCGGACGACCACATCACCACACTTTAGACATCTCCTGTAATTTCAGTTTAAAGAAATCCCACACTGCTAGTCTTCACAGTATTCCTTTTTTTGTACACTTTTATTTCCAGAACAAATCTTTAATCCTTCCCTTTAAATGTTAAGTTGATTAATTAATTAGTTGATTGACAGAAAATAAATCAACTATTTTGTTAACTGATTAATTGCTGAAAATGCCAAAAATTCTCTGGTTCCAGTTTCCCAGATGTGAATAATTGCTAGCTGTCTTCCTTTCTGACCACATTAAACTGAATGTCTCTGGGGTTCAGACTGTTAGTTGACAAAACAAGACATTCAACTATGTCAACTTGGACTCTGGGAACCTGTGATGGACATTTTTCTTTAGATTTTTAAGTTTTCTGACATTTTATGGAACAACCGATCCAGAAAAGAATTGTCAGGTTAATTGATAAATTATAGAATATATAAAAACAGTGGTTAGTTGCTGCCGTAAGACAGTCTAAAAATATTTGAAATGTTATTTAAAGACATTTAAACTGGGCTATAAACTGACGTGATTGTGAACTGTATGTGATTATCACTAGCTTGAGTCCATCCTTGGACATCTTTGAATGGTAATGACTGTTTAGGAATATTTTGCTCTTTAGATTGACACTAAACTTTAGATTCAACTCTAATGGTACATGAGAAATGTAAAACAACATGAATTCTCACTGGTTGTTGAGATTGTATTTCACTCACTTCAAAACTATAAAGCATAATCTGCAGCTGTATCCGCTGTAATATAGCTTCAATTAGAATTTTATTTTATATCAAATAAAGAGCAGCTGATATTTTATGTGTTCATTTTAAAGCTGTTTCCTAACAAACAATCAGATCTAAATAGAGTCGACATTTAGCTGGACAGAAGTCAAATCCTGACACTTTAGCAGGCGACCGGGCAACTGAGTCCAACTTGGTGCACCATCACCTCCAGGCCAACAGGCTATTAGGAGGCAGGGGTGGGGGTGGGGTGTTTGTGTGTGTGTTTGTTTGGGTAGGGGGGGAAAGGGGTCGGGTGGGGTGGTCTGGATGAGGTGTGTGCACTGGGGCACACGCAGCAGCGTTGGCAGCGGAGACATTCGGCCGTCACACATGACAACCTGTCAACCTGTCATGCCGTGACCTCCAGGCACGATGGCTGGACTGGCAGAGCAGGTCTCTGTTTGACGTGTGTGGATGTGTAGATATGTAGGGCTCATTATTTTTGGATTTTATGAAAAGAAAAATGTGATGTGAATTTACATGCATGCGTACTTATTTTGAATCATGATAATAAACTGTGCTGAAATCTGTCCTCGGGTATCCGGAAACAACTTTCGGATGCCCGAGTTTGCACCAAATTACTCCTTTAGGATGCCCCTGTTTTCCTTCACATTTCTCTCTCTACAGATTTCAATCAAATTCTTTTCTCATCATATCTGTCTTCTACGTAGTTTTCCCTCTGTTTCTTTTTTTTCTGTTTCTCTTGGAGCGAGTGTTGTCCATCTGTCCATGCTGATCAGAAAAGGCCTCAGTCCTCAGTCACTGTTTGTCAGCAGGACAGAGGGAAGGATGGATGGATGGGTGGATGCGTGGGGGTGCACTGACAGACAGCCCTCCCTGACCTTTGCCCTGAGTGCCGGAGTGGCCGTCGTCTATCTTTGTTACGCTCCACTCGCAGACGGCTGACTGTGATGTTGACAGATTTGATGTCCACGGACATCACAGCCGATTAGACAAGAAGTAAATATTGCAACTTAGATAACAGGGTGCATACTGGAATACAGGCCAGATGACTCCTGTGTCACATGCCACAGAACCTTCAGGAAATGACACCATTTGATCTCTGACTGCAAACTGCTCCTCTAAAACCTCTTAAAAGTTTAAAAATGTGTTACTCACTTCAAAGACTAGGTTGTGCCTGTGACTAGTGTCTGTGAAACTCATATATGTAAATATCTAGTCCATATTTCACTCACCTTTTGAACCATTATTTAACACAGTGCGCAAGGTATATTTTAGGGCTGCATCCTCAACATTGGTGATGCAGTTCATCAGTCGAGGAGCCCCCAGTCTCAACCTCATGTTGTCATTTAATGAATGCGCCTTTTTTCAGCATCCTTGTTCATAGGATTTGTAGGCTACATGTTTTACATACACTCATCCTAAAATTACCAAACTACAAACCTAACTTCATGGAAATAGACAAGAGTGATGGCAGTGCGATGCATGTCGTTTTTCTCCACCCTTTTTTCTGTCTGAAAGTCAGCACAGTCGGCTACTTGTGAACCAGATATTCGTAACACCACACCTCCTTCCGGCTTGTGTCCAGCCAGCTCTGTCCTGAGCCGTGCGGCAGAGGCACTTTGTGCATGGTTTTATTTCACTTCATGTCATTCACTGTGTGCACATCACATAGTTTCATATCACAGATAATGATCAAAGGAAATAAAATGTGATTCTAAAAACGCAAGACTTGACATGTAGACTGTTTGGTTTTAGGTGGCTGCAACTGGATGGAGGCTGGGAATACACACACACACACAAATACATACACACACATAGGTCTATAAATACACACACATACATATATATAATATACAATGATACAATAATGTATAGTGCTGCAGTAGTCATTTGCAAGTTTTGACGCAGGTTACTTATTTGTTTTTGCTGTTGGGTTGCCATTGGAATCACTTGTAACTGCTTTCCTCCACAAAGGATCAGGCTGATCAAGCTCTACTCAGCCTGGAAATAACTATAGTTTTGTCATATTATCTAAATTACCTGTGTTAAATCACAAATCTCCACCTCATCTGCATCATGGATAGACTGTCACTCCTAACCAGGTCACTCCCACAAGGCTATACAACCCTTCATGCCTGTGACTCCCCTGTTTTCCCTCCAAACCATTCCAGGCAGAACAAACAGAACCAATGTGAGTTTGAAATGGACTTTTAACCCTTATAATATTTGATTTAGTTCACATGGGACATATTGTTTGTAAGTTGAAAGATTGTTTTGTACTTCATTATGCCAGATATCTAAGTTAAACCTATGATTATTAAGGAGAGAGTGAAATGCCAGACTGGATGCATTAATGATGTAAGTTTAAATTATAACGTTTTATTTAGCATTATGTGTTTGATACCATTCAGACCTGTAATATTTTCTCTGAATATTTCTGCTGTATAAATAAAATTAACACACCAACCATCCAACTGTAACCGCTTTAACCAGACCACAATAAATTGTTGGAACAGCTTCCTGGCTCCTGTGTTAATATGCACTACATCAGATGTTCTACGAACCAACACCACTGAAAAGCTGACTTTTTTTCAACTTGTTTAGAAGTAAAAGCACACGTCAAAAGTTATCACTAAAAGTTTGGGTGTCCAAACTATGGCCCATTGCCATGTGCAGCCCAACTCCTTAATTTATATGGCCCTTGAGTTTTAAAATTTAAATTATATTTGCCCCGCTGACAATATCAAAATGCAGTTCCTGTTGTCTAGTTAGGTGATCTTGTCAATATACACTAGACTGGCACATTTGTTTACTTATTTTAAGAAAAGAAACATAATATGATCATCGGTGTCACAACCCACTCATAAAGATCTTAAATGAAGAGGCTCATTGCCCAGGACTGTATAGTTTCCTACATGTGGCATGCAAAGTTTGGACACCCCTGAGCACAGGAGTGTTATGAAGCAACAATTCAGGTGCATTCACTGTAGCTTAAATTTCATTCACTGGTTTGGATAATTGGGTTAAACCTGAATGGTTTTGAAACTTGTCTGACCACTCACACTGTTGTTGGAAAATTGGGATTAGCAATGTTGCTGCATCTCCAGATCTCAGCAATGATTTTAGTGATTTAACAATTGGAGGGATGGCTAAAATCTTGTAAAGAAGGTGCTTAATATTTCTCCCTTTAGTTGAAATGTACAACACAGACTATGAGATGACTTACCTTCTACTTCCTGAGAAAACTGGGGACCTGGGGTCCTTTTTCTTCATGAACTCAATGATTTTGAGTTCTCTCTTAGCAGTTTGGGCAGGGAGCTCAGTGGCAGGGGGGAACAGGGCTCGTTCAAGTTCAGCCTCAGATACCGGCCAGTTTAACAACTCGGACACACGCTGACTAGGTGAGGTTGTGTGGGAGTGCGGGGTTTTAGGAACAGTGGAGGAAGGTCATGTTGTGAAAGTGAACAAGGTAAAGAGGTTTTACAGGAAAAAAAAGACAAAAGAAAGCGGAAAAGTGAGCATGCAAAACAACATGCAAAGTGAAAACCAATAGACAGAAGCATAAAACTCAAGACCACAAAAAACAGAGGGGGTCACATCTTGCTGTATAGGTGGACTGGCCCATATGGCACTGAGCTGACATTTTGTCCCTGCTCCAACTTCAGATTTTACAAAGAAAAATTATATTTTCCAATCATTTTATCATCCCTGTGAAGTGAAGGACAAGGAACAAACCAGCGCTTTGATTTCTACCTGTTTCCATGGACATGGGAGGCACAGAAGGCAAAGCTGTAGTGCAGCAGGGTGGGGTCGATCATGGCTCCATTCTCAGCCCTCTCCAGCAGGTCGCTCAGGTAACATAAATGCCGATGGCAGCCACGAACACCGTAGCGAGCGCAGTACTCGTCTAAGACAAACACCTGACCGGGACTGAACCAGCCCTGCGGATAACACACACACACACACACACACACACAAAGACACAATGTGTGACTCCTCTGATGAGTTAAATTGATGTTAATGCATACAAATGCCATACAGCAGTGCAAGCTAAGCAGCCTGCTTCACAACGCTGATATGTTTAACCGCAGATGCATAGATTAGGTGACGACCTGTGGGTCTCTGACAGTCTCTTTTTGTGTGTACTACCAAGTGCAACAACAAAAATGACAGTTACATAGTAACAGTTCCATCGATATAAAACCTTTCCTTACCAGGCAGGAGTAGGAGTCATTGAGTCTGTGGTCCAGAGTGAGGCGCTGGACCAGCTCAAACAGCGAGCCATGGTCAAAGTTACAGGGGTTGGCTGAAATAAACTCGTCCATGCCATGCTTCTGGGCTCGATCAGCGTCTGAACGCAGCAAAATACCCACCCAGTGAAGAGACAGACAGAGAGAAAGAATAAAAAAGGAGACAAAGGTCAGACTCTGGCAGAAAAGCAAGAATAAAGTTTGCAATGGCAATCACAAAAATGTCATTAAAACAAATAATCAAGTGCCAACAATGAAGCAATGCTGCACACACCTTTAGTTATCTGCACGTTTAAGTAACATAAAGTAATTATTTAAACTTATTAGAGTCTGCAAAATGTAAAAACACACCAAAGATATCATTTAAAATTGGCTCAAGTTTTGTAAAACTGTTCATAAATATCAGCTACAGCACTCTATTATCTGAACAAATGATCACATTTTTTAAAAATGTGCCAATCAGTTATTAGGTTTTGTGTCCAGCATTGACTCCATTATGGGCCCTTCATGAGAGTTGCCATTTTTGACTCAATCGGCAGGTTCAGATCTACAGGAGAGTTTTCCAGGCAGCATTCCAGAGGTGACTGCTGATCTGGAGTTTGGGGTAGTTCTGAGGTCTGGGGGTTATGTTAATGTTGTGGTCATGCATATTCATACATTCATCTTTTTAGGTTCAAGTCTGTGTAACTACACTGATTTTGTATTGGGCTTTGAGTGCTACCTAAACACTACCTCATCAATAGTTTGTGAAAAAGGAGAGCACATTCTTGACATTACCCATTTCACATTTAACCAAGCTTAATTCTTTCAGTTTCACGTTATAGGTTGATGCAACAGCAAATCGAAGTGTTGGCATAAAATCATTAGATGAGTACTACTATAAACAGCTGACATAATAAACATTAAAAACAGATGACAAAAAAAAAAAAGAAATCCATCACAATCACCAGAAATCAACATGTTTGAGTTTCTCAAGATTTGTGTATTAACATTGTAAACAAATCTTGCTTTAATATCACAATGTCTAACAATACAAAGACAAACAAACAATACAAATCTTTGAAAAAGAAGTGTGTGCTCTCTGTACTGAATAACGGCATTATTTTCACAGTGGGCTCATTAAAATGCATTGACAGTCAGCCCCCCGGTGTGGCCCCTAATTAAACGCTGTCCTGAACATCTCAGAATGAGCCGAGGACGTGGTGGCCCCACACTACTTGTGATTGTCTGCTAAATAAGCAGCTTAAATAAAATTTCAGTTTCCACTTTCTTGGATTTGGGATTTACATGTCAATACATTAACAAACCCTATATAATGATATGTTAATGTGCTGTGCCAATGCTGAATTGAGTTGCCTCACAACTCAAACAGTATTTTGGAGTAAATGCTGACTAAAGACAAGGACTCATAGTAGAGTAACCTTATACCACCAACTATTGTGCCTGCCGGACACTGGCATTACATAAATGTTGACAGGTCTGCTAGTACTAAGATGGTTCTATTGATTAGACTCCTTCAAAAAAATATTCCAGGTACAATGCATGAATATAACTGAAACCCTAAATATAAGGTGTCTCCAAGGGCATGAGAATAAAAGGGCTAAATATGTCAATAAAACTTACCTCAGTAGAACATATATAACACCTGAATTGATCTATGTCTATACTTCATTAAGCTTCATATGAACTCCCTAAGCTTCTACTGCCCAAAACCAGGCCTTTTCTGTCAGTTCCAAAGACCAGAAAAATCCATTTAACGAGCAATAAAAGCACACTATGGACACCCAGACACCAGCCAGTACTCCTTACTATCTGGCCCCAGCACAGCTTTTTTAGTAAGACAGTTGGTTTGTTGTAATTTGATTAGACCCACTCTAGTTTAGGGTTATACACCATGAAAGCATAATCTAAATGAAAAATAATGAAGGTTTTAGAAACACATTTTGACATGGTTCTTCTACAAGATAAGAAAACAGGATTACGTAATAATGCAGGATTCAGTTGATATTATGCAAATTCTGAAACATATTAGCAAGTAATCACATTTCCAAAAAAAGATCTGACCCACAGTAAACCCAGTGTTTTCAGGGCTCCTTCGAGGTCCCATTTTCAATAGACAATGGAGAGTGGACACAGTCCATCCCATCAGCTAGGAACAACCTGGGAGAGAAGGTTACACCGAGCTACACAGCGATCAAGAGATTTGTCTGCCAACGTCCTCTTCACTGCCCAACGAAGGCACCCCAACTGTCAATCAACAAACAAAACAAAGAGCGGGATGCTGGAAGCTCATTGTGTCCCCTCAACAAGTCCCACCCCCCACCCCCTACCCTCCCCCAAAAATCTAAAAAGGTGACATTGTGGTGCCCCTTTGGTCTGTAGCTGGTGGCCTGTCAGGTCTATTTGATGTGAGTGAGCGGGAATGGAGGCGGGAGGGCTGGACAGTAACATGCAGTGACATTAGTCACCCCCGTCCGTCTGGGCTGGAGAAGGACGGCTCTGACAATGATTGATGGCTTCTATTCATTTATAGATCCAGAGGAAAGGAACCGGGAGGCAGCGGACACACTGTTGGTCCTGGGTATGATGGTCAAAAGCATTTGGGGCTATTTAGCATGTGGTTTGCTTTTTTTGTGGACTGACCATGAAACACATCCAGATCTTTCTGTCACTGCACCTGACCTGACACCTAACCTCTCTAACCTACAACACTTATGAAGATACACTTTCTCATTTTGTCACATCTTCCAACAGTTGACTTGTTTTAGAACTTAACACAACTGTAATGAGTTTTAAAGTCTCAACAGTGAGTTGGGGGATATTTGTGTGAGTCTTAGCTCAACTTCAACGTCTTCAAACGCATTTGTGAACTGTGTTCAACTCATCATCAGTGAGTTGTTATAACTACAGAATGCAATGTCTGAAGACACTGTGGTAGGGATTGCTGGCTGTTGAAAAGTTTACACTGACTGGCATTGTTTGGTGGACAGCTGGGAGCTAAACAGCATTGCTTCATTTATCAAGCTATACTGCATTGCTGGCTTGATGTTATACAAAGGAACATTTATATTTGTATGTGTGATCTAAGCAGCAGATTTTCCCAGAACAGAGCTCATCAATGCATAAAGCCTGTCTGTGTTCACAGCTAAACGACTGATGGATTCATGCATTCAGGTGAGAAGAGGGAGATTTTAGACAGGAGACTCAAACAGGAAGGGGTTGTTTCTATCTAGAGATGAATGAAAAAAAGTTCACACTTAAATATAGGTAAAACACATATAAAGTCTGGGTTCTGTACTGTACATTAGTCACTTACTTAGATCTGCCACTTTGTTGCCGTTAGGCAAGTGTGTGTAAGAAGGGGAGTGTCAGTGTTTGATTTCCAGAAACTTGGAATTAATTTAAGGATTATATGCATGGGTTATGACCATTATCCTGAGCCTGAAGTGCAACACACACACCAGATGCATCACACAGAGGACAGTGGAGTAGCTGCCAGGGCACAATTTTAAGAAGAATACAATGGGTTAAGGTGTTTCAACATGCGTCATATACTGTCGGTTTAGGTTTTAACACCCATTAGAAAATGGAATCACATAAACAAAGCTGTTTTGACCTGATGAAAATCTCCTTGCCCAAACTACTAAACTACCAATACATGACAGTCATTTCATAAGCAGGAAGGAGAAGAGAGAGGAGAGTCATACTGTTAGTAGTCCAGAGATCTGTACACCAACCCTGTGGTTAGGTTAGCTCCTCTCTGTTCCAGCAGCTGATTTCCAATAGAACAGCTGCATTAGCTTTTTGAGAAGTGAAGGAACTAAGGAACTAAGGTCTGTAGCATGTGAAAGATAATCTCTATGAATCCAACACATTCGTCACCACATTTGAAAACACACCAACACACATGACCAAACAAAAAATTGAGATAAATGGCATGTACAGCTTAAAAAGTTAACTGTGTCTAGGTTTGGACCTACAGGAAGTCTCTATATTAATATCCATATGCATATCTGCCAATTAAAGTAACGATAGAAGGGGAAAGATAAAAGAATATGAAAACTACACTGGACAGAACAAAAAGCTTCTCCAACTTTTTAAGTTAAAGCTGCAGTATGATTTTAACTTGTTTAATGGCAGTAAAATATGTCAAAACAAATTAAACTGTCAGTCACCATAACAAGAAAAAGTAAACTGTGAAGATCAATTTCACCTCTCAGCAGCTGAAAACAAGCCTCGTAATTCTGTCTTTGTTGTTACAATGTTTTAATGTAGTCTATTTGGGGCGGTAGGGGTGGGTGGTGGTGACATGATGTTATATTATTCATTGCGCTGATCCAGGTGTGAACTGACAAGTAGTTATTTGGTAACATTGACTGATTGCTGCCTGATTTAATTGTGCAGCAACCCCACTGTATTATTCATGGCCTGGCACTTTTAACTTGGTAATTACCAGCTGCTGGGACTCAGTGGGACTCCAGTGGTTGTGTCAAAAACAGCTCGCTCAGTAAATTCACTTACACAAACGCACGCAGGAAGCAGATTTTCATTTAGTGTGTTGGTCTGCACTCATTGCTCTTTGAGTCACTGTGTTCTACATACACAGTCTGTTTTTTTAAAAAAAAACTTTGGTAATTGTATGACATCCAGTTCAGGATACTTTACTAACAAAAGAAGGAAATTTGATAATGCCTTCATATATGTGATAATACACGTAGGTCATAGTTTGACGTACACCTAACATGAAACATGGATGCATACATAAGGCTGCTTTCAAACCGATTCGGAAAACACAGTACCCTCAGACTTGGTTTAAAGTTAAAGTTAGGGTTAGGGTTTGGGCAAGGAGTGGTTATGGTTAGGGTAAGGGAATGAATGTAAGTCAATGTAATGTCCCTGGAAGTGACAGAAATATGACTGTGTGTGTGTGTGTGTGTGTGTGTGTGTGTGTGTGTGTGTGTGTGTGTGCGTACTTGTATCTGTAAAGCCCCATTCACACCTGCACTGCACTGCACTGAACTTACCTCAACATTAACCGGAGGAGCTGTGTGTGAGAACACAAATGTCCAAATCAGTTGCACTGGATATTAAACAGACCCTGCTATCTATGTAGTACAAAGTGTTGTGTGCTACATGTTTAAAAAGGGCAACTCCGAACAATGTTATATGTGAAAACGGCTTATGTCTGTAGATGGTGGATGTAAGGTGTGTATGTGAGTAAGTGTGATGGAAAGAAGTTATTTTCTTGAACACTTGTAAGACTCACAGGATAAGCAGAACACACAAATAGTACACTTTGTATTAGTGTACTACTTTATCCCTCCCCATAGTGTACTTTTTATCAGTAATTGGAACTACGTTTTGTGGTAAAATTCAAGATTCTCAATGTGTAAGCACAACAGGTTGTACCTTTTATCCCTTTAGGGGGCGTCCCTAAAATGTACAAATGTAAAATTTAACAAAAACTAAAAAGTCTGGCTACAGCTGCTGCTGCAAACCACCCAAGATATTCATTTCCTAATTCTCATTCATTTTTGTACAATTAATTTATGAGGCAGAGGACCTTTGCTAGATGACATAAGGTGACTTACATCTATTTATGTTAAAGATTTAAATTCTTCTCAGTTGATAACATATGCAAAAAGAAACTTGAAATTGCTATAAAAAAAAAGAAAAAGAAAAGGTTTCAAATGCTTTATCTCCAAATCAGATTTTGTGTACAATCAAAAACACTCGTTCCACTGATTAAAAATTCACTGCATTTGCATGGTACACTGTGATGGTGGTGATATAGCAACCATCACAAATCTTGTTGAAAAATAGACATGCGCTAGCTTTGCAGCAATCACAAACATGAAGTCCTCAAGAAAAAAACAAAAAAAACATTTATGAAACTTAACCCTGACCTACAATACAGACGGATCCATGACACATGAATCTAGTCAATACCTGTTACACTGATGGCAAATATGCAAACAGGAGCGCAGCCTTAGCAAATCAGATCTGCATGCATGTTAAATTACAGAGAAGTTAGTTTGTCTAGTATTTCTGTCCTCCACCAGAAATAACAAACAGAAAGTTATTAAAAGAGGAAGGTGTAAAAGGAGAAAAGGATGAAAAGGAGGAAAAAGAAAGAAAGGGGAGGAAAGCACTTACCCTTTAATCCAGCTACAAGATAGCAGGGTTAGGGTTTAGAAGAAGAAGAAGAAAAGGAAGAAGGAACAAACAGAGAAACATAAAGACACACAGCAAAGCCACCAACACTTTAACACTACAGCAGTTCTACAACAGAGAGCGAAGCGGCACACAGAGAAAGAATAATATTAACAGTTGAAAACATGAACAGTACATGACCAGAAATAAGACAAACTCAGGACATCACTGGCTGATATGTCAAAAGTGTTGTGAGGACAGCTATACAGTAGGAGACAGAGTGAGACATCAAGCACAACAAGAGAGAACAAGTAGCTCTGACTGATAAAAATAAGGGCCTGACTTGCTTTTTTTTCTCTTCTTCTTTCTTATTCTTCTCCGCTAAAAGTGTTCATGCAGCAAAAGCAATTAGACCAAAAGTCACCAACATTCTGCAGGTGGGTTGCAAATACCACCCACTACACAGGCACATAAAATGACACTCACCGACAATCAAGTTTACGTTTTCGCAATTACTTTGAGAACGGTAGTTTGTTGAGTCAAAATATTTATTTCAGTATTTTTTTATATCTGAATCTCTAAATTCATCTCCATCTTTGCTCCAAAGGTCTTCTGCTCTAAAAATGTCTTCGTCTTTGACTTCGTCAGGATCGTCTATGGACTTCGCTAATGAAAAGTTATCAAGGAAATTCCAATGCATCAATCTATTTTGAAATTATAGATATATAATTTATTCTAGTTTTCTTCGTGGATTGCTGTCATTATATTTACGAACACTTATACACATATACAGTATATATACACACATATCTACATATATACACACACTGTATATATTCATATATACACACATATATACATGTATATATACACACACATATGTACACATACATACTGTATATATACAAACTGTACATACACACACAAACACACACACACACGACAATATGAATTAAGACTATAGTAGAAGTAGGTTTATGAGCTACAGTAGGAATGATCTTCATGTAAAAACTTTAAATGGGGCTGCAATAGACAAGTCAATTTTCCTGCAGTGACTTTGATCAATCAGTGTCACTTGTGCTGACAATTTCTGGCATGACAATGGCCTATAAATGATCTCTTGAAAACCTAAAACTTTTAAAACGTAATCAAGTTAGCAAATAAAATATAATCAACAATGCCATGGTTCCATCCTGTTTGGGGGGAAGCACAAGTGTGGTTAGAGAACAAAAAGACAAATAAGGATCTGAGACTTAAAAACTTACAGAACTGAGATATGGGTGCATCGAGCTGTGGCGCTGTGCCCCCCCTCGAGTTGAGTTTCTGGACCTGGGTGGGAGGAACTGGCTTGTGTGACTGGCCGGTAGCTCGGTACATGGCCTGCACCCACAGGATCCGGTCCTGCTCATCATCACTGGCAAAGATCACAGTGTCGCCCTCTTTCACAGCATTGAAGAATGTCCGACCGCCGTCTAGACCTCAAGGGTGCATGGAGGAAGAAGAAGTGCTTGAATAATGTTTAAGATAACATATTCCTGTTTGTATAGGTTCATGAGAATAAACAACACTTTAACATGACATGAACAGACAAAAGAGCCTTTATAAATGTCCAGTGGGCCAATCATTTAAATGTAAAAAAATTGTACAGTAAATCTTTATTATCAGGTAGCCAAAGCTACAGTCACATACAGTTTCGAACTGTTAGTTACTTGTTAGTTACTCCTACAGTATATACACTCACATATACAGAAACCTCTCCTGAAAACTCAAGGCAAAAGGATTACATTAATTATAAATAATGAGGGATTGAAAGTCAACTAGTCAGGTTTCAAAATGTTTAAATAGAAGTCTTTTTGAAATGTCTTATCACTTCCTTGTTGATCAGTTTCCCACTTTGTGAACTGCTGAGATGAATAGCTGGAGGCTCTTACTCTAGATTGAGCTGGCACTGGACTAAACCTCCAGCAGACCTCCAGCACACAGAATCAAAATCAAAAATGAGAGCAAGTTCACACTTAGCCGGCTAAATCTGAAAATGCATCTTTCTCCTTTTTGGCCTACTGTCCACTCTCAAAAGTTGTGGCATTGTGTTTTAGTGTGGACAGTAAAGTCAAGAGATCAATTTTCTGTCACCTCTAACTTTCTCTGTGATCAACAGGCAACAGGTGTTTGATTCAGATCATGTTGATTCCTATACTGTCTGCCTGTTTAACAGGTATAACTTCATCATATTACTATTTTATGCTTGTTATCGAACAACACAAATGGAAAACTATGTAAATAAGAACCCCTGAATTGTGAGGTGGACAAACAAAATGTTATAAATTGTAAATTAAAGGATTATTCCACTGGTTGAATAAACAGACTAGTAGTCTAGTAGTGCTCCCTATGACTAATAAACTTATGTATAAAATTCCACTTCAGTTTTCTGTTCACATATAACGTTACAGTTTACAGAATGTTATTGCGTATGGGTGTATTGTAACATGGCACACATAACTCCTGCTAGAGGCCCTGCACACCCACACAGGTTTTCTTAAATTTTGGCTGATTGGCCCTCCAGTCTGGTTGAAGCAGGGTGGAGTTATGCTTGGAATTATATAATGTTTATCTATCTGACCTATGTACCAATAAGAATAATAACGTGGTCAACACATTCTCACTTCAACTTGTCACACGTGGACACCTGGTCAGGGCCCCTTGGCGTCACTTTTTAATACACTGAGTACCCCTCTAGAGTTATTTTTTAATGCACAAGTATGTGTTGCATACGTAACTTATCAGTACTTATCAGTACTTAAAAAGAAGTCAGTGTTGACTATTTATTTCACACAGGAAATCAACAGCTCCTAGGTGAAAGTCCTATGTTTGAGTTGTTTGATACATCCAACCACCCCAACCTCCTCCCTAAGCAGACTTTATGGAGAAGTATATCCGACTACCCTGCACATTGAAAAATCTGCTGTATTTGATGCTCTGGGAGTGAGAACGGTTCACAACAGGTGCAACAAAACTAGCAGGCTAGTGATGGAGATGTCCATCAAGCACAGTTTGTACACAAGCACACCATCAAGCTCTGTCTCTGCAGTGCTTGTCACCGTGCCCTGCACAGCTGTGCGGTATGGTTGCTGTTACCTGGCTGGGGGTCGGTGTAGTCCACGGTGTAGCCATCCAGTTGGAGGAGCTCCACAGGCTCAGCCTTCTTCTCTCTGTAGCTGCACATGGCAAAAGTGTACTGACTCACCTGCACCAAACACAGAAAGAGGAAATACATTCAGAAGGGCATACATTAAATACTGTGTGCATTCATATGCTAGTAGTCTAACAGCTGTTAACCACACCACCCATTTCATTCTCACTTTCTAGTATTTACTATATTATATCTATTGAACATGAAATTAAGCAAACAATAAATAAATAAATGTTATTTGTCATGTAGTAATATATGACAAATAACATCAAGACCAGGGGACAGCAATAACAAAAATACAAGCATTCAAAAAATGATGAGATGGAAGCTGTCCCTCAGAGGGAAGCTTCTTCCCAAAAGTGAATCAAGTGAAACATCACACCTTACTAACTGTCAGCTACAATAAACTTGAAATTACAATCTTTCAAAGATATATTATCATTGCAATGCTCTTTTTATAACAATATCTCCCTCTAAAATAAAATATCATATAATAATCTTTTTAATGAGATAAATATAAGAATACTAATAAATATTGTAAAATGAAAACAGTATAAGATGAATAACATGTTTACAATATTTTCCACTAACATAAAGAAAGACCAATTGATGTCCCAAATCCATGTCAGGCACATCATCCTCCCTCCACGAGGTGGATACAACATGACCGGACCAAACCAAGGAAACATTGACTCAAAACAGCAGTCATGTCAATCAGAAACACCTCACACTGCATGACTTGCATAACTAACTTTATCGAAGGAAAGGTCAGTAGCAATGGCTAGTCTGGAAAAGTTGATTTATCATTTACTACATCATCTGACCCTTATCATCTGACAGTAAATGTATCTTTCATACATATAACACACCATGGGAATATAACCATATTAATAATGACAATAATGAATACTAGATAGACATGAAGCAGAATACTATCAATTAACTCTTTGCAGAATATTTTAGTTCAGCTATTTCATCTTTAAACAACAAGTGATGAAGATAAAGATGAAGCAGTGTTACCTAACACTGCCTGTTAGGAAACTGTTGCTTGAGGTTTGTCATGTACATAATACATGTGGAATTTGGTAGAAATGTAAACGTGTTTAACGTCAGTATTAACACGTGTACTGTATCTAAGCATGTTTGTTTGTTGCCCATTTATTTATTTATTTAAAAGTGAAAACTACCTGTGAGAAAATATGTGTAGTTGTCCTGCTTGGAGTGTGAGGAATATTAAATATGTGTTTATAGTAGTTGTTGGGGGGGGGGGCTGCTACAGGGTGGTGGGCTGGAGTCGAGCAGGTGGGAGATGTGTATGGATGTTTTTACTGAGTTTTAGAAGAACTCAGCGTCACCTTAAACATGAGGTGAAAGATGTAGGGGTGTTAGACCAGTGTACAGCTAATACTTAAATCATTTTTTACTCATGCAGCAATGTTAATATGCTTTTTAACTTTTTATCTTTGCCACAAAAAAGCTGCCTTAATTTTCAGGGCAACCCATTTTCCTTTTTTGTTGATATTATTCAGCCGTGAATCAAGAGCCAATTTTTTTTGTTTTTATTCTTTACTCTTATTTGGAAGTTTAGTTAAAATTTGAACTGCTAACATCAGCATACAAACTGGTTTAATGTTTACTATTCCACCTTAGTTTAGTGTGTTAGAATTTAGCAATTAGCACTAAACACACAGTACAGCAGACGTTGATGAGAATGTCATAAGTTCTGTAGGTGTTTGGTCATATGTTGGACAAATTTACAACTTGACCTGATGATGGCACCAGATGAAAAGTCAGACGATTTCTCCTGAGGGGAAAACTAGTGTGTTTGCTACGCTGTCATCCCTGAAGCCATGCAGCTAACATGGCTAAAAACGACATATAATCATAGGGATTTTTTGAGGATGTAAATAATAACATTTGTAACCTCATTCATTCTACATGGAAGATCAGCACTTTTCAGTTTGGACACTTCATAAGCTTTCCTTTCCTTCAAGACAACCTTGATATTTTGACCAAATAGAGGACCAACCTATATAATTATTTTAACTGAACATCAGCCAAAAAGAAAAAAAAAAGATTTTACACTGACCCTTGCAAAACAACAGACACTAGCAACACACTCACACACAGTAAAGAGAGAGAGAGAGAGAGCAGGGGGATTTATATTTGACAGCTGTGTTACGTTTAGTGGACATTGTGTGTAAATGTGTGTAATGATAATCACATTATAATAAAGTGAAGGGGCTGAATTGGAAGGTTAACTTGAGGTGGCGTTGCTGAATATAGCACTGATAATAGAAGTAAAGATGTGTGTTCATGACCAGCAATATGACCAGCAAAATGAGTAGAGAGTGAAAGAGACACACCCTGTGTGTGTGTGTATGTGTGTGTGAATATACACCTATTGTTTTTTTTATACAAATGCAAATGTGTATTCTAATCGAAATGAATGAACCCGTATAATAATGGGGAATGAGTGTCCTGTGACACCCTGGTGTGAATGACCCGCAAAGACTTATCCCACTTTCACGTCATATGGGATAGACAGTGCAGATGAGAGAGATTTGACTCAAAACAGTATGATTGCAGAGTTGGTCGTGTGATGGTTAAAAAATACTGTGCAGTGCGAATGTAGAACTATGTCTGTTAAAATTGGGTTTAATTACCTCATACGACAGACAGACTTTACGGACATGAGGAAGTGCCAAGTCGGATATATCAGAGCATTTAGAAAATATGACTTTCCTGCGTCATAATTACGACCTGGATGTTGACTTGAACGGTAATTAAAGGTCAGGGAAATTGTAGTTACTATAACTCTGAAATGACATGAATGCAGCATTGAACACCTTGACTCAGCCAGAAGAACTGATGAGGCCTCTTGGATAGGCGGCAAAACATCTTCACAGCTACAACATGGTGCTTTGTTTCATTTGAACCAAGATGGGTGAGATCAACATACACAGCCAGATGACAGAGGAAACACAAGGCAAACCAACTTCAATGTTTCTGAATCACATTCATGCTCTCTATGGGATGAACCCTTTCTGTTTTAGATACATAACATTGAGCTCTCTTCTAGCGACATGTAAACTTCACCCACAAGATAATGTATCTAATTTGTGACATGCATTCGTGCTCCCAGAGGCTGGCCTTTGGATTTGTGCTTCAGTGCCACCCTCAAGACAAGAGTTTGTTCCATCCTTGTAGTGGAAGCTAGAAGGGCTTTACACTTTCAGTCCTGTTAATAGAAGGTCAGTGTTGACCCATACATCAGTATAAGCCTGCTTTAGGTTAGTGGCTGTGGTCTGTGTTGATAACAGGAAGTGTAGTGACACTCTGTTGCTAGCTGTAGCTGGCCTGCTGCTAATGTAGCTGCCAGTCATACCAGCCTGTCGTCACAAATCACCGGGCCTGGCCAATCCGTCGCTGTCGCCACCTTGGCTGCTGCAAGTGGCAGCTATCACTCTAGCTGCAGCTGCATTCTGTGTGTGTGTGTGTGTGTGTGCGTGTGTATGTGTGTGTGACAAATGAGATTCCCTATGACAACACTGATGAGACCTGAGGCCAAGCAAAGGATGGAGGGAGCTGGACCGACTCTCCAGCAGCTCCCTGGCCTCCAGGACACCGCAATGGCAAATCAGAGTATAAACTACTACCCCCCCCCCCCCCCCCATACCCCAAAACACTCTTCTCTTTCTCTCAGTTGTCAGTCAGCAAAGGAGAGAGAGAGGGAGAGACAGTGACAGAGAATGAGAGAGCAAAGGGGATTTCTACATCATTACGGGAAACACATGGATGAGTGCTGCAGATTATTTGCTGGATGTGGCATATGTGGTCACAAACAAACTTCAGAAGCCAAAAGCAAACATTTCTATCCAAACCCTGATCAGAGCTCAGAGTTTTTAAAACGCACAAAAAATGCACATACATATGCATACATGGGCATTTATACTGCTATATTCAGGAGTCAAGTTTCTGGACATTGGTTAATGTTATTTCTGATGAAAATGAAACAAATTAAAGTAAAGTGAAGGAATTGGAATGCATTGAATCAAAGTGAACTAAACTGAAGGGCACTGAACTGAATTGAACTAAACTGAAGTATACTGAATTGAAGCAAATTAAAGTGAATTGCATTGAAGTGAATTGAAAGCCGGATGTGGACATATGTGCAATTCAATCCGGTCCATCATAAACACGCAAGGTTTATCTGATCTGTAATCTGCCTGGATGCTCTGAGGAGGGGCGACTCAGTCCACAACCACTGTTCTGATTAGGAACTGATGGAGGAGAAGGGAGGAGCAGGAGGTGATTTAAGGACAGAGAGGGATAGTGGAGGATGAGGAAAGAAGAGGGGGAAAAAAAGCAAGTGATAAATGATGAGGCCAACGACAAACAGAGAGAAGAGGATGGGGAAATGAAGCGGACGTAGAAGATGTGGAGGATGGAAAGAGAGAAATGGACAAAGGGAGGGAGGAATGAGAAGAGACAGATTGACTGGGTGAACTGTGGGAAGAAATAGTGTCATATTCTCTTATTTCAACTCCTGATTCAGTCCAAACTATGTTGGTTGTACTCATACGGATTCATTTAAACCCACATTGCACATTCACTTCTAACATGATACAATTCAGTTAAGTATATAATAGAGTACATGTACTGTATTACTGCATGGAAATGGGCTTTTTCTGTATGCAGGCAGTGTATAGGAGTAGGTGACCACACAAACAGCTTCATTAAAGCCACACTTAGCCTCTAAATAAGTGTTTGTCAGGCACGGCATGCCCTTTAATATGGCATATACCCAGCTATTACAAACTAAATAAATTGGAAAATATATACTGTAGTGTATTAGACCACTAAATACTAAAGTTGGAAAAGATACTGAAAAATCTAAATAGTAAAAATATATATTTTAACATTTTATTAGAAAGAAAGTACCTCAAAGTATCTGCTTAAATCTCCCAAACAAAAAGGAAATAAAGATAAAGATATGGAAAATGGGCCTTAAAAGCATATACATCCATATAAAGTCGATTTATGTAGTAGGTAAAACAATCTAAATACAAACTATTAAAAGCACATACACATTTATTAGATTGTTTCTCTTTTTTTTCTTTCTTTTTTTGCTTGAGGAGCCATTCATGTCAACCTTGGAGGGGATTTGTTGACAAATAGAACAACTCGTGTATAAATTCTTCTCTGCAACAGCGTATATTTTCTTGGAGGGTTGTAAGAGCTATCAGTGTATGAATGCAATAGACTTTTTATAAAATAACTGCACCCAGTCTCATAATCCTGCTCTTGCCCTTTGCTTACCCTGTGCAGCTTGTGGTCACAAGTACAGCACACCACACCCAGCTGATGCCACGCCTGGTTAAAAGCCCTGAGAGGTCAGTGCTGCAAAGAACTTCAGCCACACAATATCTCATGTGTAGTTACTCCTTAAACACTTCTGTATCAAATGAATTATGGGCATAACTTTACAGTACTACTGTATAGAGATATTGGAACACTACATGTAATTACAGTCATTTGGATATCTCTTCCAAAAATGAGATTTTGATTGCAGACAAACTGTTTTCAAACAGGCAATTACATTTCCAAGAGAGGGTGCAAGTGCACTTCTCATGGAAACTCTTTTTAATGGTTGAAATAAATCAGAAGTTATGGAGGGTGTATAATCTTAGCAAAACATGTGATACATGACTATATTTTCAAATTTAAACATGAAATACTTCATATTGTAGTCCCAATGCCTCCTTCTTGTGGTACTGATCTAGGATTAGTCAGATCACTGGATATTTTTCTAATACAGAATGGAATCTGAAAGTTGTCTTTCACATTCATTGACATAATCCAATACATTATTATTAATATAATGGTGACACCTCATATGTTAGCTGGTTTATAACTGTAAAATAGTTTTGTTCTGTTTTCAACCCTAAAATGTAGTGTATGTATCTGTATATATGTAATGTAATGCAGTACTACATATGTGTATGTATGAGGACTGTATCTTATTATTTTCTGAATAAAAGTGTAATGCATCTGAATAAATCAACTTTTAAGAAAATTTTACAAATAAAGGAATTTTATTCAGAATGGAGGGTTAGGGTTATACAATATGTAAAGGGTAAAGTATGTTAGTGGAAACCTATTTTTCTTAATTTTACCCTCACGCAACATAATCTTGGTGGTGGACGTTGAATTTAATTTGCACATTTAAGAGTATCTGGCCTGAAATGTGACTGAAAAGTCAGTACAGTGGAACTTTGTGTGTGGTCACCTCTTCTACATGGGACACTGCTATAAACAGCACGTTGTTTTTTTTTGGTATGAATTCCCCATACATGTTAACCTTAACTAATCTTATCTTAATTATGTGTCTTTAATATGTAATACAGTTGGGACCAAAAACATTGTTGCTCAAAGAACAAACCAGTGTGTTCAAAGAAATGTTCAAAAGCCACATTTAATAAATACTTTTGACACATTTAAGGGAAATAGATCCAGAAGAGTGTAGTGGTAAAGACAGACATGGGTAAGAAAATGCCAACAGTCAATATTTATTTACAGGACTCTGCATGAGCAAAAAAGCTCAGAAACAGCAACAAAAAGTACATGTGCACTTAAACACACTAGAAAGTAATAACCAGATAGTGTCTGTGCTCCTCAAGACAAACATCCACGCACATCTACAGACAGACATAAAAACAAACACACACACACACACACACCCACACACACACGAGTGCGCAGTCTATTGACCAGTATTTGTCACTTGCTATATATTTAGCTGGGAGCCAGTGAGAGGCTTCAAGTTGGCTGCAGTCAGGCATTTCTAGCTGCGAGTGTTAGGCCAGCTAGTGTTCACTCGACTTTGTCAATCCCCTGTCAACTTGTAGCTCTGAGACATATCCTCTGCAACGCACAAGAGACAGCCACCCCCCCACCCCTCTCCACATACCCCCGCCTGCTGCCCACCTCCCAATGCAGAGCCACCAGGAAATGGCCGCTACTGCCCCCCTACACCCCCACCACCCCATCTCCTGACAAAAGCCTGCTTGGCGTCTCCATCATTCCTCTGACAGCCGAGGGAAGACAGCTTGGCTGCATCTCTCTTTCTGGCCGCATACACAACATGTGGCCAGAGAAAATATTATAGCAACAAAGCAGAGCTGGTGTTGGAGGCTCCTAACGGTTGTCTCTTAGGTGTGATCGGTTTTTGGAGCTCATGCATTCACTTCACTCCAAATTTTTGAAAATATGATAGAGAGCAAAGATCAAAATAAAATGCTCATATATCTGGTTTCTCCTAGCTGATAATTAATGGAGCTATGAAGATGAATTTATCACTTCAATCCGTCCACCACTGATGCACCATCTCCAGTTTTTTATATATAAAGATATAAAACCAGTACAGTCAAAGATTTATTTCTATTGTAGTTCTCTAAACAAACACAATGACCAGTTTAACAGACTTCAAGAACCTGGTTGGTAAATAATCCCACCCTGCTATCTATTATCTGCAACAACTTCAACATATCAGGGATCCTCAACTTTTTCTGGTCCCTTAGCCTCAGTTTTAAGTTCCACATTTTTAATAACCTGAGATTTACAGTCAGCCAAATAATGCTATTTGTAAATGTTACATCTAGGCTAATATATAGCTGCTACAAAAAAATATTTTCATTATTGTGTAATCCGCAGAATATGTTCTTTGGGTCTGTAAAATAGTTGAAAAAAGGCCAGTACAATTTCCTAGAGTGCAAATCATATGAAGCTATTCAATTTAATGTCACAGGAAAACACTTACAGCTGAACAAAATGTACATGTGAGATGACAAAGGCAGAGGATGAGTGCTATGGCAGGTTGGATTTTAAGTATGCTCCAAATATATTGCATAGAAACAATGCTACACAGCTATTTCTTTTGTCTCTATTAAAATTAGATCAAACAAGTTGTTGTCAAAATATCTGTCTTATAAATCTCCAGTGTTCCCCTCTGCATAGGAAGTGACACCACGTGGGATCCACTGCCTCAGGGTGAGACCTTCAGAGTGCACTGAGGTCTGCAGCTAACACAGCTGCCAAGAATGCAAGTTCTTTAGAAATACATTTCCTTTCATGACTAGCAAAGTAGCAACTTAACAACTTCAGTAATGCCACTGCTCATTCAAACACCAAACCCACTGTACATAGTGTAGCATGTTTGTGTTACCATACACTGTTGGACCTGTATTCTGTAGTGACCAAAAAAGACAGTGAAGGCATAACTATATTATCTGTGCTTACCTGAACCAGCACAAAGAATCTTTTCTTCCATCTCTTCCACACGTTTTTGCCAATGGCCCAAAGGTACCTGTGGGATTTTAAGAAAAAGCACTAATTTAGACAAAATTCACAGACAAAAGGCGATTTCTCAGTGTGGCCTTTATTCAGCCGCTGTAAAACTGAATGAAATGCTTTTTGCTACTTTCTGCACTGCCATGACGGATGACAGGAGTCTAATGTGCCAGGCCGAATCTACAGAAAGGGTGCATAGAGTAGTAGTATAGTGCATCTACTGACCTCTCCTGGTAAAATGATGTTACTGCAACCAGACACAGCAATTTCTTTTTAAATTCCTGCACACTACATCTTATTGTTCTGTTCTTTATTTGGTGTTTTGTGTCTTAGCTTACCAAGCCACCCAGATACAGAGTGCATATGAAACAGAGGCTGATTTTAACCCAAATTAAAGGCCTCCGTTTGATCTGATCATGGACCTTCATGTGTTTTTGCAGAGGCACTAGCTTACATGATGTGTCCATGCAATATACAGGGAGATAATAGTGCTAAGATGTCACACATGAGTCATCATGCTGACACATTGTCTCACTAGGGTCAAACGGCTAGTCATTTTGCTGAAGAAAATCTCCAACTCAAACCACTTCGCTGATGATGTCTCTGTTAAGTCCCTTCTTAAAAGTGTTTCACTGTTCAACGAATATGATCATTTCCAATTCTGATATTTTGCAAGCTCAGAGCCTCCGCTGAATGATTTTTCTCATTGTTTCATTCACAGATAAAACACAATGCAGCAGTCAGCATGCTGTATCTACTCTTTTCTCCATACAAATTTAAGTTCATTTCCTGTCAGTTCTAAGGCATGCTGTGTTGAATTTTCTTTTAGATTTGACATGAAAACCTGATGCAGAGGGAGAAGGACAGGGAAAAGGGCTTTTGTTGTAAAAGAACATCTGAGGGTGAGGACCCCGGTTTGATTTGTCTCTGCTGCTCCCAGCGTGGCTGTGGGTCTCCCTGGTTAGCCCGCCTCAGTCTGCCTCTGTATGTCTTTCCCCCCGGTCCTTCCCAGAGCTGCTTCGGCCTGTCGTTCTAAATAAACCAGCGTCCATGAGGGCCCTGCTTGTGTGCTGCACAGACAGTTGGGAGCAGTAACATGGTACAGGGATGCAGTGTAGCCATCTTACAGGGCAGCCCAGCAGCCTCCCCCAAGCCTCCCTAAAGAAAGCATATGGAGCGGAGGGAGGGGAGGAAGACGGACAAGCAGCTCCTCACAGCTACAGACAGAAGAGCAATGCTTTGAAGTAGGAGGCGTGTGTGCACCATTTTGTAAAAAACATTGCTGCACGATTCAGGTTGCTTCAAGGCAAATTACACTTGCTGTTTGTTCAATTGTGTCTGGCTAGGCGCTCCTAGACCTCGTTACATCAAGGTTGGCCAGAGAAACAACCCATTTAACTGCTCACACTCCAAGAATGCCAACAACACCCCAGATGACTTTGAGATTGTGCAGGATAGAAATAAATGGAGGATAGAGCTCCTGTTAGCAGAGAGATGATGCATCGCCATAATGACCCCAATCCTGAAAACTTGTCCGGGACAGCTGAACTAGTCCTTCATGTCTCTAGGTAACATTTCGTTTTCGCTTTATTAATTTTATTCTTCCCAGTTCCTAAACGTGTGTTTGTGTTTTACTGTCATGATGATTGTAACTGTAATATTGTGGTTGGTCCTTCATTTTTATTCATGTCTTTTTGTTTTTCTTTTATGGAGTGTCAGAGCTCCACTGAACCATGTATTGCAGGAGCCATGGGCTGTGTCCCAATGAGTTTCGATAAACTGCCACACGCTCGCATTCTTAACGTGAGTAGCTGACTACCCCCAGCGTACTAATTGTAGGTGTTGGGACAAACAGCCTCAACAAGCTCCACCAGTAAGATGGCGAGGGCAGGTTTAAACCCAGGTCAAAAAGTTCCCAAAGCACTAATGCTACAGGTAAAGGTCATACAGGCCTTACTGTGTCACAGAAATGTGCTTTTTCACTTTAGGTGGTCTGTTCTTTTTCCAGCCCAGTTTCTTGTGCACAGCTAAGTCTCCCTGAGGAACCCCATGATGGACCCATTTGAGATTTGTAATCTCTCATAATATAATCATCTCCATAAGCACTGCTTTGTCACAGTAGGAAAAGCACAGATGCAAATGATAAGATTAATGATGGATCCATTCCATTAAGTGTCCCAGTGAGTCAGTGAGTGAGTGTGCACAATACCAGAGTCCTGGAACTGGATCGCTTAAATGAAATGCAGCCATCCTTAATATCATTATTATACCTGTGCTTTTCCTGCTTTGACAAGTCAAAATGTCTGCGGTTTCTATTGCTGTATGAAAATTCATAATGTTAGTTTGTATAAGAATGACTATCCGTATTATATTTCTCTATTGCCTCATTATGTAAATTGTAGACAGTTACAAAGATCAAAATCTTATCAAATGGGGTACATGGCCTCCTATTGATCTGCTGTGGGTCCACTTCTATAAAATGCCATCTTGACATGTTGCATCTTTTACTGCAGTGGGAAATTAAGTCTGTGTAGTAACAACTGATAACCTCAAGAGGGAAGCAAATCCTTATCTTTTGAGCACCTTCAGTAAATCTCCTATTACATAGTGCACATGCATGATTAAAGATGCGGTGATAGTTTAGTCATAAATAAATAAGACACATCTGCCTAAAGCCTGTATCTGACAATTCTCAACAGACCAGAAACACTTGTGCCTGTGGCCTTTCCCTTCCCTTTGGTAAAATCCTGACCCCAACCAACATACAACTGTTTTAATTGACATAAAGCCAGGTGGATTTGTGGACCTGTTAATGTAGTGCAGCAAGCTTGATCATCCTCTTTAGTTGATAACCAAAATGTTATGTTCAGGGACCCTTATTGTCCTTCTTTCCCCAGAAGAGACAACAACTTCGCTTGATGTTAAGCTACTTTGCAAGTAGCTTAACATCAAGCAGCATCACCCTGATAACACCTTTTGGTTCTTTCCCAGATAGACAGAAATAAACTGAATGACACATAGTCATGGCCTGGAGGTGGACATTAACTGGAGACATAGTCCTCACATTCTTCTTCTCTGTCTTTGTCCCTTCTAAACAATACACATTAGCTTGAGTGGTGCCTCATTTAAACAAGAGCAATATAACATGTTAAGGCTATGATATGTTAATCTTTATCTAGTTGTAAATTCCTAAATTTGTCCTTTAATGTTTTTAAAGAATCAGCTTTACCATTTGACGTAGTGATGTAGGTTCGCTAACGATCCGATTCTTTTGGCTTTTTGGTTTGATCAAAGGGAACCAAGTCGTGCTTTGTGAGAGACTTTTTTTTATCATTTTGTTCTAAAGTTCATTATACACTAATATTAAGTGTTGCATGAATTGCATTCAAGACAAGGCAACTTTATTTACATAACACATTTCATACAGAGTATTCAAAGTATTAATTCACTGACAAAGCAGAGGGATATGGCATCACTCTGGGTAATGTTTACAATGTATATTATAGACATTAGGTCTGGCTATACGAGTCATTTAGTGCTGCTAAACCCAGTCCACACATGCGAATTTAAATTATATTGGTGGGATGTCAAAGTTTGAATATGATCCAAATCTTGCTCTATAATTATATTATGATTATGATATAATACGATTATTTTGCATATTAACCTAGTAAGCCCCTTAAAAAAACTAAAAATAAAAAAATGAAATTATCAGAAAGGACTAGGTGAGTTCTGAACCATCCCTTAGTTATACTGTTATAGGCTTAGACTGTCGGGGGATTTCCCATGATGCACTGAGCTCTCTCCTCCTCTCCCTCTCTATCCGTACACATTCTTATCCCACTTATACATGTTACTAACTCAACTTCTTCCCGGTAGTTTCTGTGCTTTTTTTTGCCTTCTCACTTTCTGCAGGTATTTCCACCGCTGGAGCTGTAGATTCTGGATCTGTGATTGCCGGCCATCTACTGCCCCCATGTTCCTGCTCCACACTCACTGCTGCAGTTGTTATTATTATTAGTCTGATTTGTTGTCTCTACTCCTGTTCTGTCTCCCCTCTCCCCCTCTCTCCTCCCCTTTCAACCCAACTCGGTCGATGCAGATGTCAGCCCACCCAGAGCCTGGTTCTGCTTGAGGTTTCTACCTGTTAAAAGGGAGTTTTTCCTCGCCAATGTCACCAAGTGCTGCTCATGGTGGGAACTGTTGGGTCTCTGTAAATAATATTTTAAAGAGTACGGTCTAGACCTGCTCTATGTGAAAGCGTCTTAAGATAACTTTTGTTATGATTTGGCGCTATACAGATAAAATTGACTTGACTTGACTTCACTAGAGTCATGACATCCGGCTCCCTTCAAAGAGTTCCATCACCAATTTGACCAGATGTCTCTGAGACCCTTTGATCTAGATCCGTCTTTTGGTTAAACCGGTTTTAAATTGTGTACTGAAGGTCTTAGTTTATCCAACTGTACACACTAAGTGTTCTTAGAGGGTTTTTTGGTTAGGGAAATGTACAGAACCATGAATCAAACAGCTGTATAATGTGTTAAGCTGAATATTGAATTAATTGGAACTAGTATCTCACTTCAGAATAACAGGGGCCACCAGCATGCAGAATCTCACTGTCACTTACCCACAATGCTTCATGTTCTGTGGTTTGTCCATGCGGATGGCCAGTTTGATCTTGAGGTCATTGTCTGGACAGCCTTTAGACACTGTCATCTTGTGGAGCTCAGACTGCTTGGGACTGTTGGGAGTTGGATGGAGAACAACCTGGGAGCAGTCACATAATGATAATGGATGTGAACTATTGAATATACTGTATACTGCAGAAAGGTTGTAACAGCTGAAATGACCAAAATGTAGCAGAATTGTCATTTCCTACCTTGCCCAGCTCCTTATCTTCCAGAGCCAACACTCCTGTGCTCTCAGTGAACAGCTTCACCTTCACAGCAGGTAACGGCTGGGTGGTGGTGAAGTCACCCTGGGTACCCCAACTACACACACACACACACACACACACACACACACACACACACACACACACATTAAAACATCCAGGTACAAACACAAGAAAGGAGTAACTGTGTTAGCATGTGACCAGGTTTGCTGCTGTTTACAACGGGTCCAGCTAAATCAGAGGTTGCAGAGGACCTGATTGCTCTGCCAAAATGAACACGGGTTCAGCTGAACTACAGCTAAATGAGATGTATCCTGAAGTGCATCCCAACATCATTATGGTCTGTGTAATAGTTTGTTTTTACGACAAACTTTTAGACATGTCACAGTAGAAAAAGCACAATTATGGTTGCATTCCGCTTAGAGGAGGTCCTGGGATTGTTAATGTTATTAAATACACTAGTGCTGCTCCTACAATGAGTCAAAATATGTGCTGTGAAAACAGGTATATTGTTTAACTTCCACTGCTAGTTAAACAACAAGGCCATTTTTTACATTTTGCTGTTTTACTAGATGTTAAATCACAGTAAAAACTGAAATGACATGCAGACATACAGACAGCATTTAAAACAGTTCACTTTTTTTACATTGATTCAAGCAAATATTTAAAAACTATCAATGTTAAAGTAGTAACCTCCAACTGTTATATGGACTGCTAGTAAAATTATGTTTTATCCTAAATGCTCTCTCCTATTCCCAGTAGCAGAATCAGGAGGTTAAAATATTTTAGTCTATACTACATCCTATCACAGGTCGTTGTCTGTGCCTTCATTTTTATCTGAAATTGGACCTTGTATGTGTGAACAAGTGCAGAGATGGCAGATCCCACAGGGTTTTGTCTGGTTTTGATCCAGCAGCAGAAAACCGAACTCTTGTAGCGTTTCACCTGGATGACTTCCAAAGGGTTCCAGTAAAGAAAAGTGTTACTCATGCAGCTCTCAGGGAGGAGGAGAGGAGCTCTGGGGAATCACACTTTCACAATAAAGACAACATTCTTCAGTGTTAGGAAACCATTTTAAGGCACAAAAACAAAAGAGAAAAAAGCTACTCTGAACTATCCCCGCCTGCAGACAGCAGAAGTACATATGAATAAAATAACTATGATGAGTCGAGCTTTTCTTTCACTCAGTGTAGCTGTGAGTCATCTTATGAATCACTCTCCATCTTCACTGTAGTGCTGCAAGTCTGCATAATCTGGAGACTGGGCCTTTAACCACTACAATAGCAAATGTTTAGCAGTTCTGTGAAAATAATAGTCAACCACAGCCTTTAATACTAGTTGGGACTGGGGCAGGTTGTAACACACAGATGGTTCGACCACTTTCATCAAGAATGGGTAACCTAAGAGTCATGTGATCAGTTTTTATGTTTGACCCCTTCCTTCCTGACCTTACATGTGAAAATCCACAGCTGTATGAAGACGTGTGCAGATTTTACAGACAGTACAGTAAAGTCTGTCGCCTAAGAATACTGTGTCTGCCATGGGACACTGAGCAGAGACTGCGCAGATTTACAAAACTGAGAGTTTAAAAAGTGTCAGCACCACTGTCAGGGGCAAATACAAACACACTGTTCTTCGTTTAGTGCATATGTTCTAGATAAAAGCTATACTAACGTTTTAAAGTGGTTTAAGTTTTACAATAAAGAGGACGGCAAATTAATGAAAAAATACACTAAACAAACAAACAAAAGAAGCAAAAGAAAAAAAAACACTTTTAACAAAGGTCATAAAGGAGCATCATAGGACGATGTATCTTGAAGATTAAACAGTAGATGACTGACTTTAATGGATACAGGTGTAAAGGGCAGTGTGTGGGTGGACTGACGTCTATATTGAGCTTGTGTGCCAAGGTGTGTGTGTTTGAGTATGGTGTGTTGTGGTTTTGAATGGAGTAGGGGGCATAACGCCCTCCAGGTCCTGGGGCATCCAACTGGGAGTCCAGAGTGTCCATAGGTGGGTAGAACAAATGGGGGCCAGAAGGTTTCTAACTGGTTGAAAAAGCTTCCAGATTTGTACCAGAGAGCCCATACTGTTTGGAAGGTGATCCAAAATTGGCGGCCCACAGACCCCCAGCCGCCTCTTTTTTTCTTTTTGTGCCCTTCTCTTTGATTGAGCCTCCACAGATGAACACACACAGTGTAAGGCTAGACAGCTGAGACATGCCGGAGGCCCAGAAGAGAGGGATACATGGAAAGAGGGGTTTCAGGAAGGATACAAGTATGTGTGCAATTCGTGTGTGTGTGTGTTTGTGTGTACCCTTGTACAACTATCCATGTGGGAACGAGTTTGAGTTTTAGACCATGAAAGTGAGGACATTTTTTTATTTTATTTTTTTTTATTAACTTTATTTATCACAAGTGTGAAATTATTTCTCCGCATTTAACCCATCCATTGGCACCTGTACGAACACACACATGCACATGCACAGGGTCACACAAAGAGACAGGTGCCATATTCACACTGGTGGGCAGCAGTTCACAGCGCCCGGGGAGCAATTGGGGGTGCGGTGCCTTGCTCAAGGGCACCTCGGCCGTGGCAAGTAGGTGGACTGCCACCCCACCAGCTGACAGTCCACCAATCTTCGGGAGGGAGAGCGGGGATCGACCCTCCAACCTTGGGTTATTGGACGACCCTGCTCTACCACTGAGCCACGGCCACCCCAAAAAAAAAAAAAAAAAAAAAAAAAAAAAAAAAAAAAAAAAAAAAAAAAAGAGGAACGCTTCACGAATTTGCGTGTCATTTTGGCACTTTCAATGGGCTATTTAAGGGTTAAGACTTGGTTTTAAGGTTCAGGTTAGAATTAAGTTTAGGTTAAGGTCAGGGTAAGGGTTTGGGTCAGTCATTTAGTTTTGATGGTTAAGGTCAGGGTAAGGTGCTGAGGAATGCATTATGTCAATGACTGTCCTCACAAGTATAGCTGTACAAAGCTGTGTGTGTGTGTGTGTGTGTGTGCGAGTGTCTGCGTGTGTGTGTATATATGAAGGCTGGTGAATGAGAAAGTTTGGAGTTTTTCAGTTGCTGGAGTCTGTGTGCATGTGGCTGTAGACAGTAGTGGGAGTGAGGCTTCAGATCTCCTTTATGAAGTTGATAAATGGAAGCCATTTTCATGATACTGTCGTGTCATTTATTGTGGAAGTTTACTGCTCCATATCTGAAAGATCTATAGTTGATTTTAAATTTCTGATAAATCACGAGTTGTTTTCCCATCTGGGTCTTCAGTTTTTGGGATTTTGTTTTAGTGTACTGGCTGAGGAAGGTCCCGATTGGTCTTCTAAATCAAAATGTTGTCTCAGTGAGTCAGTTGTGTTTTTTGATTTAATAAATTGTTTAACCGATTCATTTTTTACAATGTACTTCTGATGCGTTTTTCTTCTAATTTTCTTTCTGCTGCTCTAATATAATATTTTTAAATTAACAGGGGGTTGGATGACTACGTGTAACATGAAAGGTGTGACTGGTAGCGACAAACCCACAGAGAATTATTAGAATTATCAGTTTGCCTCAGCTCCACAGAGGGTTTTAGCGTCTTTCAGCTTGTTTCTTTCATCTCACAGTCCACACCTTAACTGTTTTTGTTGACACTTTGATCAGCCTTGTTTCCAGCTGCAGCAGGCAGCTGTTCTTAGAGAAAGGGCTCTGATAAACCCTCCAGCATCAAACAGCAGACAAAATTAGCAACCTGCTGGTGAACATAGTGGAGCACTTTTCTAAGGAGTTGGTAGAGACCAGATCAGAGCTAAAAGGAGACTCAAGCTAAGTGCTAATGTTGTCTGTATGTAAGGCACTGTTTGCTAAGATGTTTGCCAACATCCTCTTTAGAGGGTGATAGTATGTTAATGTTGTATTCACTGCTTGTTTTGCATGGCCAAAACAATCATTTAACTAGTAATTTACTCACTTACTTTTTTTTTTTTGGAAGTCACAAAGCATTTTGATTCATAAACCAGCTGTCAGGTTTGTGAAAAGTTAGAGGTAGCCCAAAGGACTTCTGGAGCACTGACATCTACTCATAATCAGTCGACTCACACAGACTAGTCGCTGTAAACCGATGAAACACAATGTCATGCATGGCACCAGGGTCAACCCGCCTCTTTTATAAGCTTAAGAATTCTCTCCATTCCTTTGTAAAAGTTGTAATCAGCCTCTCTCTTTGTGAATGGATCTCAAGATGCCATTTTGAGGACTCTTAGTGGTAATATAAGATACTTTGTGAATATGGCCCCTGGTGACCAGAGGTTAGGATTTAGGAAACATAATAGCTGCAGTGTATCCTGCTGCACCTTCGTTAATGTATGAATAACCCTATGAAGAGATATCCGTTATGTTAGAAATACAACCACTGTTTGAATAGATGCTGTTATGAGCCCTGTGGTTGTGCAGAGTAACGATATGTCCACTGGAGAAATCCACTTAACATCCCACCCACACCTCAGATGTTACTCACATCCTCTTCTGAGCAGAGGACACATAAAAATGGAGAGTGGAGAGTCAGATAAATATTTTGGATCGAAAAAGCAGGGAAGTTAAGGTTAGAAGAGAGAACTATAAAGGCTTTACAGTTGTATTTCATCTATTAACCTAGCCTGGCATCTCCGAGGTCCATTAAGGAAAAAACAGTACCCACAGGTTCAGTGTAAAGTATTAATCTACTTAACTAGCCATCATGCTAAGCAGAAATTAACTGTTAATAAGTTCCTATTGAACACATGCAGTCTATTTTTGTCATGTCAACATTAACAGCCTTTGTTTTTTTCATGTGACCATGAGATATTTCCCAACTGATAACTCATAACTGACATGGTCTAAACTGTGATGGAATCCAACACTACATTTGCAGACATAAAGCAGTCTCTGCCAATTATGTTGCCACTCACATTCAACATTAGCAGATACAATTAGTATACTGTAGCTTGGTGAGACGGTCACTGTCACTGAACAAAATGTCCCTGTAATGTTCCTACAGGAACTGACAATAACAAATTAACAGTTTACAGTAGGCACCAAAATTAAACAAAGTCCCTGCAATATTTTTATAGGGACTAATAACATGCCTGTGATACAGTTTGCATAATATATAGACCTCAGTATAGACAAACAGCACTGTGTCTGTTGAATATACATGATAACCCATCAGGGTTTTATCTAATGACTGGCCTGTTGTATTAAGATCACAAAAAGACCACGGACAAAGGAAACTTCTGACATGTATGTTTCTGAGCTCCAGTGAATGGTCCATTTAAATTCTGTGAATAAAACAATTTAGTATGTCATAGTAGAACTAATGTTCATTTATTTTAATCAAATATGAATATTAATGACTGAATAAATGGCCTGGAAGACAGGACCGATGGTGCTGCTGAGGGCAAAAAAAGAGACTAACTTATTTCCTTCAGTTACAAAGTGTACTTCCGCGCTGACTTAAAGCAGCACATCATTCACAAGAAAAGTGAATCAAAGTCAAAGTAAGTTGTAAGTATGTAAGTTTAATTTTAATTGTTTTGATTAGTTTCCAAGAACAACTCTTAAACGACAATACAGACTTTGTCCATTCCTGTCTGCCACTCGTAGCCCATGGGAAAGTGGGTGTGAGGCTGGAGGGAGCCTTGTAACTTCAGAGTCCTTCCATCGACGTCCAACGACCAACTAATGAAAGTTATCAGACATATTTGACAGAATACAAAGAATGCTTTGAGGTTTCGTGATATGTGCTCAGTGCTGGCGGGGATGTCAAATCGTTTAGGAGATTGATCTTATCAGCCGATCTCTATGCCAGGTCGTGCTAGGTCGTTGCTATAAAATTAATTAACGGCAATAGAGCCTGTTTGTACATGCCTGTATATACATATGTATGTATATGCATGAGAGTATGCATATATGTGCCAGTGCTTAGTGGCCGTACATATGTATGTGCAAGTGAAGTATTACATTTTGGTCTAGGCAGCTTCTTATAACCACAGCCTAACAGTAGTTAATAATTTTAAGTATCTTGGTGTTTATCTTGACACCCACCTTTACATTTTTAACCACACCCTCGATCTTGTTCTGTCATATGGAATCGAAATTGAAGATTTAAAAGTCTTCCCACAAAATCCTGTCTTATCAGACCATTATTTAATAACTTTTGAATTTATATTACTGGAGTGCAGGCCATTAGGCAAACATTCTGTCTGATAGTGCTGTAGCTAAATTCAAAGAAGTGATTCCATCGGCATTTAATTCAATGCCATGTCTCAATATAACGGAGGACTCCTATGCTAACTTTAGTCCCTCCCAAATTGATCATGTGGTCGATAATGCTGCAGGCTCGCTGTGAACGACTCTTGATTGTATTGCCCCTATGAAAAAGAAGATAATAAAACAAAACAGGTTAGCTCCATGGTATTACTCCTTAACCTGTGAATTAAAAGAAACATCGCGAAAATTAGAAAGGAAATGGCGTTCCACCAAACTGGAGGAAACTCATTTAGTTTGGCAAGATAGTCTTAGAACATACAGGAAGGCCCTCCGTAATGCCAGAGGAGCCTATTACTCCTTACTAATAGAAGAACATAAGAACAACCCTAGGTTTCTTTTCAGCACTGTAGCCAGGCTGACACAGAGTCAGAGCTCTGTTGAGCCATGTATTCCCAGAGCTCTCAGCAGTAATAACTTCATGAGCTTCTACGATGATAAAATTCTAACTATTAGAGAAAAAATTCATCATCTTGTGCTCTCAGCCAGTTCAGATATATCTTCGACTATAGGAACCTCAGAAGCAGCTGTAGAACCAGATTTATATTTAGACTGTTTTTCTCCAATTGACCAACTAACTTCAATGATTTTTTCGTCTAAACCAACAACCTGCCTCTTAGACCCCATCCCAACTAGGCTGCTTAAAGAAGTTCTACCCTTAGTTAGCACTTCTTTACTAGACATGATCAATCCGTCTTTATCAAGAGAGTATGTACCACAGTCCTTTAAAGTAGCTGTAATTAAACCCCTTCTCTCCCAAAATCCTTGAGAAAGCGGTAGTTAATCAGTTATGTGACTTTCTAAACAGCAATAGTTTATTTGAGGATTCTCAGTCAGATTTAGGGAATATCATTGCACAGAGACAGCACTGGTGAAAGTGACAAATGACCTTTTGATTGCGTCAGTTAGATCTTTCTGTTAGATCTTAGTGCCGCTTTCGATACCATTGACCATTGTATCCTATTACAGAGACTGGAGCATTTAATTGGTGTCAAAGGATCCGCACTAAGCTGGTTTCAGTCGTATTTATCAGATAGATTTCAGTTTATACATGTAAATGATGAATCCTCCTCCCACAAAGCTGCCGTGGCTTTTAGAAATGTCCATTTGTGTTACAATTTTCCAATCCTCATATCTGCTAGGCCAGATTTTAGTTAAGCATCTGCAAGATTAAAGTAGGACGGTTGACAGAAATAAGCAGTGTTTCCAGCAAAGTTCTGGTCTCCCGTGTCAGCCATTTTCCCATCACTTACTCCTCCTTTACAGTTATAACAGCATGAACCTTTATGCAGTAACCAACAACACTGAATCCAGAGAAACAGGAAGTGTAAGTGGTAAGACAACGAATGAGTGGCTACCATGGAGACGTCATATTACATCTGACACTGAAGCATTGTCACTTTTATTGCTTATCACATGAATCCTAAGCTAAATGTTAATGCTGCAGGAGGCTGGGGAGGTGGAGGGAGCTAAACTCCAAAGCAGCAGACACAGGAGTGTCATGGAGTGATGGAGTATGTACAATGAGAATGAGATATATATGAACGTGTGTGATTGGGCAGTATATGGAACATGTGACTATAAAGGCATCAAACCTGGGTCTACCATCTCATATGTGAGCTCTACATGCACAGCGCACTACAGAGCATTGATATTTGACCATGTCCACACACAGTAGTCTTCAGGTAGAGTTAGTTATTTGACCAGCAGATGGCAGTGTGTAATATTATTGAAACTCAGCTTAAACCCATTTTCAAAAAACTGTAAAGCTCCAGAAAGCTTAATTTCATGACTTCTGGGGTGACATTAAGGATAAGTAGATTGCATCAAAGTGTCTGTGTGTGTGTGTGTGTGTGTCTGTGTGTGTGTGTGGGTGTGTGTGTGTGTGTGTGGGTGTGTGTGTGTGTGTGTGTCAAGGCCTTGTGTCATTAAGTCCACCAAAAAACTTGTGATAGGACGGAGGTTGTGTTTTCAAGTGTGTGTGTGTGTGTGTGTGTGTGTGTGTGTGTGTGTGTGTGTGCGCGTGTGCTGTACATACGTGGGTTTGGAGGCCTCTGCCTGGTCCGTCTGCAGTTTGTGTCCTCCCTCCACCTCCATGGTGCAGTAAACAATCCTGTTTGGAGCCAACGACTTCAAACCCTGGACCTCCATGATCACCACCTGCAATACACACACACACACACACACAAACGCACACACACAGACCTATGTTATACACAAAGAGAGTGGGAATATGGGGAGGTTTTGCTGAATAGCAACTTTGCCAACATTGTCTCCTCCATTTTGTATTCCAATATAACTGATCATGCATCAGATGCAGTTTTGTCAGTGACAAACTGTACCTACAGTATATCTGTGTGCTGTCAGATGACTGCATGAGTGTTGGTTACATTTGAGGGTCAGTGCATAATAAGACATGTCTTGAGTAAACGTCAACTGAGCCTCACCAGACCCCATTCAGAGAAGCACAAATTGTGAGCAAGTGCTGCCACGCTAAAGAAAACATTCATTGTACAAAAGATTTCTCCCACCTCACCCACATTGTATTTTTTATAGAGATGGAAAAGTGCCTCTTTTCTCTGAGAAGCTAGAACCCATCACCATGGAGGCAGTTAAATAATTATGGTACTGCTGGACCATATTGCTACATGGATCCTTGTGGAGGATAAACAACCACAGAGGCTTGACACAGGTAGTGGACAGGAAATTTATCATTTGAGTGGTAAGGAGACACTGTATTTTTCTCCTTTTCAACACAGAAATGGACCTGCCTGTCAACCAATTAATGTGCGGTTCAGAAAGTCTGTCAGCAGCAATCCTGGGAGAAATTTCCTCTCAAGAGGATCTCAAGATTAGCGTCTGGAGCTTGTAAGCTCCAGACGCTAATCTTGAGATACCATCGGTGGTTCATGGGGAAAAACCCTGTGAGGTGGATATGACAATAGTTGGATCCAAATCAGAAAAATAGCTTTATTTGCCAGTTAACTCCAGGCAAAAGGAATATTACTCTTTCTGTTTAAACCTTTCAGCTGCCCTGCACCTACCTGATTGTGTAGAAATTTGGAAGGCATTTCTACCAACTAGTAATAATAGTAGAAATGTGTTATGATCACCACATGTTCTGCAGAACACTGCTTGAGTGGATGGGTGAGAGAAATAGCAGCTTATTTTATACCTGACATTAAAGCTACCCTGTGGAGGCTTTTTCGCACTATGGAGCAATGTTTTTAATGTGTGGGTCTCTGTTTTGTTTGTATCTTGCTTACAAGGATACGGGCAACATTAAACACTTTGATGCTGATGGTTTCATGCTATTCCACTGTCTGAGAGTCAGTGGCAGTAACGTGCAAACAAACGTAGGAATGTTCCAACAGAGCCAAGGAAGTAAAAACTGTGCAAACATGGATGTAAACAATGCAGATTTTAAAATATTCAACAATATGGCCTTCCAAATGTTTGAGGAAGGTAATGCATTCACCATGTTTGTTAGGCTTCAAGGATACACATAATGTGTTTTGGTGAGAAAACACTGAATGTAAACATAACTGTTTACAAGAAAACTCCACAAGGCACTATTATATGTCTTATATTTATTCCATAAGCTAATGTATCGGTACCATTGTCCCTTTTCATTTTTAAAGAGTATATATAACCTTTATTTAATCAGGTAATCTCACTGAGATCAATATCTCTTTTGCAGGTGAGACCTGACTACACCAGATAGAAAGAAAAACAAACATATACAGCACACAGACAATCCCAGGCATCACTAAATAGTTTTTCCAAGTTCAGTATTTACCCTGGGGCTAACTATAGTTAAACAGGCCTGAGATCTCCTGCTTTATAAATAAAAAAATATCGAATTAAGTTATTTTATTGTTGCTAGTGAAGGTCAGCCTACAGTTGTAATGAAACAGTAAGCACAGGGATAAACTGCATCAAGTTGTTGTAACGTGGAGTGGCATTGTAAGAATAAAAGGATACCTCTGTAGTCTAGCACAGACAGGACATTGACTCTACAATCATTTTCCTGTACGACTGTGATGCAAAATATAAATAAGACTGTTGTTGTCTCACTGTGTGCTGAAAAAGACGTAATCTACTCAGACATGTATTGAAGGAATTTCTATACTTATGGCTTCATTGCTCTTGTGATAGTTTTAATGTGTAGTTTTTCATAAAGAAGTTGATATGTATAAAAGGATTTGTGCACCTGCAATGAAGAATTTGAAAAGGTGTAACTGAAAGCATTTTGCTCTGACTTCAAAATCACTGAGAAACATATGTGACTATTTTCTAAAACAACAACAAATTCCACTGTCACAGGTGCTCAGTTGTTTTGTTCATACATTTCATAGATTGAACCCACATCCAGACTAAAAGTTTTCTAAAAGGGAGTTTACCATTACCTTATTCTAACCAGAAAGACTACATAATTGTTAACGTCAACTCTCTCTCACACACACACGTCCTCTGACCTAGGACAAATAAGTAAACCAACATCATTAACAAGTTAATCGAAGTCCACCAACCTCCAGGGTGAAAGACAGCACCACGTCAGATTTGGACAGTGTGTTCTCGTCCTCCTGGCCCATGTCCATAATGGAGGTGTTGTGGCCTCGTTTCAGCTTCTGCAGCTTGAACTCTCCTCCCTTGGACACCGGCATGCTTTCCAGGTTGGCCATCAGCAGGTTGACAGAGGATCGCAGCTCCTCGATGAACATGGCCTCCATCTCTCTAGATGCAAACCTGGGAAACCTTCCACCATACTGACCAAAACAGGAAAGCAGCCAGTTCATTAGTGAGCATGATACACTGCATGTCCAAAATAAACTTGAAAAAAGAAAATAGCATCAGTTGTAAATTATGTTGCAACATAAAAAAAATCCTTGATATATCCATATTCAATAATCAGTATAAGATAGAAAAGATAGGAAAATATACACAATGCCAAAATGTAAATGGGTTAAATGTATTCTTTCATATATTCAAAGTTAGTTAGGTCCATCTATCCATTTCTCCATCCATCCATCCATGCTTGTCCCTTACCCTAGCAATCTGGTCTGCCATTTGCAGTCGTCCGTCTAGCTCTCTTCTGATCTGGGCTGCCTGCTCATCAGGATTGTCCAGCTGGGGAAAGACAAACAGACACACCTCAGAAAAACTGAACATCACAAATAAATGTCTTTACACAGTGCTTGAGCTGGATTACTGGTTCTTTTGTCTCTAACTAAAAACCAAAATGTAAACAGTAAACAGAATGTCCTTGTTGTAATTGATTGAGAATGACAAAAAGGAAGACTGCGACTCAGAGGAAACTCCATCATCATCCATTATTCAGCTGCTGCTGTGACTGCCCCGTTGTTAACTTTAGTTGCTTGCCGCAGAAAAAGATAATCATTTCTTTTCATTTGATGGACACTAAAATGTTTTGTTTTTTTCTTGTTGTTTTCAGATATTTTGTTGAATCTTTTCTGTTTTCCAGGAGTTGGCTGGAAACCATACACAGGAATCTGTATTCATATCTATATTTAACCCCATCAATACAATATATAGACACTGGCCCTTTCTCCCTTAGAAGTGAAATCCAGTTTGTCAGAAGGAAAACAGGTAAGTCACCATTTGTCACTTCCTGACAGATTTAATGTGCAGCAGCTCAATGTCCATGTCAAGTCATTTTGTTTATTGGATGGGTGTGTTACAAGCTTTGTGTGCAGTGTGCAGTGTTAATTTATTATTTTTCTGCTCAAAGGTCTGTCCTGCCAGCCCACTTGTACCCATAATCACAGAGAAGAATGCCCTCTGGGGGATATTATTGTTACCATCTGTCAATACTTTCTTTTTCCAGTTGGCCAAAAGAAGCCATGCTGCTTTCAGAGGCCAGTGGTACACAGAGCGGGGATCAATCTGATAACCATGTGGAATTCATCAGCCGCTCTCCCCCCGGGCTGCAGGATCAATACTCCCTGTGCAGCCCTGCCTGCTGATTAGAAGGGTGCTGGAGCAGGCTAATGGTAGTGCTGTCACACAACTGTGTGTGTGTGAGCATGTTGTGTTCAGTCAGCAGCATGATGCTGTTCTTGGTCATCAGCAGACAGACACAAAGGTGTGTTTGTTCCATAAGTGAAGTCACACATAAGCGTAAATGTATGGACACATCTATGGACACAGGAAATCAAGATACCTGTGATGTAGGTTAGTAGATCATCGACAGGATTTTGGAAAATGCAAGGTGGGCCACTGCTCATCAACTTTGTTTGCCAAGTGTGTGTACACATACAAGGACTTTGATTTAAGTTGCTCTCAATGTACTTACACGTGGTTCCAAAAACAGTTTACAGGAAAGATAGAACTAGACATACAGCTAAAAACAAGGAGAATGAAGCTCAACAAAGACACAGCAAGTAAACACAAACAGAACTACTGCATGCATACAAGTAGGTGAAAAAATAGGTGCATATATAAATATACTGCATATAAAAAGAAACAATGACTAACAACGTACAATGTCTACATACAAGTCAAGTGTATATATTTATAGTATAAAGCATTTTCCGCCTTTATAATTAAGGTTGTTTTACGTTTGGCAAATAAAACTATTTGGTTAAGTTTAGGGAAAGGTTACGGTCATCATTTAAAAAATACTTGTTTGAAGATGCATTCATTTATTGCAAATACAACATTTAAATATTATCACCTCATAAAGTTGACACAGAGGAACATTAACATTAATTTGGTGTGGTGTTTGTGTCCACCTGGTTAGTGTAAGTCTAATATTCTGCCTCTTTTTAGATCTGGTTTGGTCTCCATCACCTCCTGAGGAAAATGTCTCTTTAGCTGCTAAGTGCTCCACCATGTTCACCAGCTAGTGAACTTGTCTTTGTCTGCTGTTTGGTGCTGAGCAGGTAGTGTGCAGTAGGTTTATCAGAGGTTTTGACTCTGAAAACAGCAGCCACTGCTGTAAACAAGATTGATAGGAGTAGAGTTTGTGGGTGTAGAGCTGCAACAATTTGCTGATTAATTTATTAATCAACTAGGCAACTATTTCGATAATCAAATCATCTTTTTAATCTTTTTTAAGCAAAAAAGCCAACCATTCACTGGTTCCAGCTTTTCAAATGTGAGTATTAGTTACTTGTCTTTGTTATATATGTAAGTAAACTGGATTTCTTTGGGTTTTGGACTGTTGGTCAAATAAAACAAGCAATATGAATACATCTCCTTGAGCTATGGAAAATAATAACAGACATTTTTTACCATTGTCTGATATTTTATAGGCAAAATAATCAATTGATTGATTGAGAAAATAAATCAGCAGAATAATCAACTATGACAATAATGGTGCAATTTTATGCCAGTGGCCTCACGTGAGGTGCAGGAGGCAACTCCTGCCAGGTGAGACGGCTGCAATACGACATTGTGTAGAGATATATGGTTACTTGCAGTCCTAGCTGAAAACCAAAACATAGAGCTAACATAGGCTTAACACATACAACTGAAGGGAACTAAAGAGATAGGTGATCATTCTCTGTGGGTTTGTCACTAGAAACAAGCCCTTTAAAAGTAATTACATCTCTAGTTGATATAAAATATTGATTAGTACAGGTTTAAGGCTGGGGAAAGATTGCTGCCATGGTTTAAAGGAACCATCGTTCACTGCTGGTAGAAGAAGGGACGTGAAGATGTGGTGTGAAAGTGACTTTGTACATTCAACCATCCAACCTGACCTCCTCCCTTATAGGCTTTGCATCAGTATGACAACGTCACTTTACGTGCACAGTGATTATTCACATGGCCACAAGACTTTCTAGGTTTGAACAAACAACAAATGCTGCTGTTTTTCTGGTGGGGAGAATATCCAAAATATATGTGATAGTGTCATACAGTTTGGAAAAGGCAATCATGAAAGTGTTCATTTAAGAACAGAATCAGGGATTAGAATTTAATAATACCAGTTAAGATTGACTTAATAAAATCAGTACCTATTTTCTGTTTTACATGTTGTGGAATGCTGCAGCAGCTCTTAATAATAATAATGATAATAATAATAATAATAATAATAATAATAATAATAATAATAAAGCCAATCACAGGTTAAAAATATACTGTCTTTATACTAAATTAGACTGGAATTGCGTTCCCTCTGACCATTATCAGTGTTACAGGCTGCTGCCTTCCCCCTGTTTCCCATGGAAGCTTCACAGGGGGGCAGATGGTAGAGGAAGCGTGGGCAGACAGGGTCGTTTGGAGCAGGGAGATGAAACAGCCTGATGCAGAGGGAAGCCAGGAACTGTTTCAACTGATGGACAACCCACCATGAACAATATATCAAAAGACAAACTCTGATTACCTCATTTAACCTGGCGAAAAATATGCATACAGATCTCAAAAGTCCTCTTAAAATATGTGATTTATAGTTTTACTAAAATAATCTAATGATTGTTCTTTCATCAAATTAATTTAGGTTATTTAAGTACAGATACACAACTAGATTTGGCTTTCTTTCCACAAGGTTTCTATAAGCATTGTACTACGTTTCTCCTCCATAGCACAGAAAACAGACTTGTTCCTTTGTGTGGAGCATAAACAGTGGTCTCTGTTGACAGAGCCACTACATTAAAACTTGCTGGACATCTCATACATACAAGATTAACTATTTTGGCTTGATTTTTACTGAAACACTTCTAGTACTGTTTGAAAATAAAAGCAATGCACAGTACAATGATAAATGATATGAATATTATTATTACAGCTGAATTCAATGTCTTTATATTAACAACAAGTCAAATAACATGTTTAATGTGAAAGGTGTCACTCGTACTGATGAACCCACAGAGAATTGTCACCAACTCTGCACTTTCTTCACATTCCTTCACATCTATGAAGCCTTTTAGAGTCTTTCAGCTCATTGTTTTGGTTTTATAGCTCACAACTATGCTGTTTGTTTCACTCACACTACTCTATATGGTCATATGATGACTGATTCTATTCTGATGGCTAGTGCTTTACTTAATTATTTTTGGGTCACAGTTAATCAGGCTTATAGGTCTGAGGCTGGAGGTGAGAGTTTGGTCTTTATCAGGTTTGAGAAATAAAAGCTGTATTCATGTGTGTGGGTGCTATGGTTCCTGATGATGTGATTAAATTGACAAATCTATTAAACAAAGGGGATATATAAAGGTGGAACTAACATGATAGTCTGTTGTTCTTTGTGTCATTTTGGAAGTTCATTGCTATCAAGGAATGAATGGATATTGGGAATAATTGATACATTATCTGATTGATAAAGTCTTTGATAGTAGTCATTGTGTTCAAAGTAATTCAGCCTCATTCTTTGCATGAGAAATTGGGTCCGTTGAGGTTTGATATGTTCAATCTGATTCCTAATTTCCTGTATCTTACTTTGGGTTTGCTCATTAGGAGAGTGGGAATGTTGGGAGTGTAAATGATTTAGTTTATGTTCAAGTTCTTGTTGTGTTCCTTCTTTTTCTTGTGTGTGGAATAGGAAATGATAGATCCTATAAGAACTGCTTTTGTTGTTTCCCAGAGTACCGATGGTGATATTTTTGGGGAGTTGTTCAATTCAATAAAGTGTCCACTTCAAAATGTCCACTCACTAGAAAGACAGTTGTTGAAATGGGGGGGGTCATATGATGATGATCATATGATGTAGAGAAAATTTGATCTATTAATTTCGTCTCAAGTTTGAGTTGCTGTGAGAAACTGGGTTTCATTCAAACAAGAAGGATTTTTGTAGGTTTGGCTGGTGAACAAATCCCCTGAATGTTCCAGCTGATGAACCTGAAGGATGACATTATGGATCAGTTGGATGGTTAATGTTGATTATGATAGTTATGTCTCAGGTCCATCACTTAACAGTAGAAGGTGAATTCTCAATGGAGCTACTGGGAATGCTATTAGATTGCAGAATCTGGAGAAATGCTGAGCCCCCCGTTGTCTTGGTCTATTTCAGGATGGGAGACTTTCCCTTTAACCTTACCATAAGACTAAAAAATAAATAAAAAATGTGAAATGTTTCAACAACTATTGAACTGATTGTCACAGAGAAGCCCCCACACAGGCTTGATGCTGAGGATGGTGGTTTTGAGCTGATATAAATTAAACAGTGTCATTATGAGGGTCAAAAGAAGGTTTTTGGTTTCATCAGACCAGGGGACCGTCTGCCACTCTGTAACTCCCACATGCCGTCTGGCAAACACAAGCACCTGGCTAAGATTCACTGTATGCACATTTCGGCCATGGAACCATCCTTGATGGTCTGTTCACCCACAGATGTCACCCACAGTCAGGAGAAAACCCTTTGAACTTTCCGCAGGAAGATTGGATTTTCTTTTCACATTTTTTGTTGCAGCGTGGGGGTGAAAAGTGAAACATTTTTAATAATACAGGAAGAAACACATCATCCAGGTAAACAACTTGTTTGACCTCGCCTTGCTGTTCTATCTATCTAAAAACCATTTGCAATGAATGAAGGAATCTACTTTTTTCAGCTGTAGTTTAGTGACTGACAGGTAAGTAGAAAAGAGAATGGGCAGGTACAGTACAGAAGACTGATGGGATTGTTCTCTCACTTTGCTTCTCTCTCACTATATGTCTCTATCACTGTCTCTCTCTCTCTTCACACCCTCTCACCCGTCTGTCTTTGCCATTGATTTTCTCCCACTGTCTGCATTAACATCTTGCCAGAACACCCGCCCCTGCTCTTACGACTGCCTGAGGAGCACGTTTGGGGGCATGTGGCATGCACCCCACACACACACACACACACACACACACACACACACACACACACACACACAAACATACATTGATATGCACCACAGAATATACAAATTAAAAAGTGTGCAGAGCAAAACTGTATATGCACTCTCGTGTTGTTAATCTCTCCCTCTGACATCCAGAGAGAAAGCAGCGCAGACACATCACACAGGAGATGGTGAGCCTGGTGTCTCCACTGAACAATCTGAGTCTGGACTCCAAGAAGTTGAAGGCGGTTCTTTACCTAAATTACCTAAATGAGGGTTAAATACTGAGCTTCAGGACACCATCTTCAGATTTGGGTAGCAGTACGCTGTGATTCACATATGGTGTTTCCCTTTTCTCCTCGATCGAGCTTTAATAAATATTCCTGTTTAAGACATCCAAGTCTCCTGAAACTTCTTGTTAGAGTGAAACAGCTCTAATATCTCCTTCACACCAAGTGAAGTGCAATAAACCCCCTCCACAAAATATTTAGCTCCCTGTTGTGTCTTCATCAGCAGGGAACAAACAGGGAGGGCTTGAAAACCTCCAAAACAACAGAGCCAATTATTCTTGCATCTAGCAGAGCACTTTTTCTACTGACGGAGTTAGGCTCCCCTACTACTCTAAACACTGCAGAATCTTTTCAGAGTGAGGACCTTGACTCTGCTTTTGTTCAACTGCTGTCAAAACGTCAACAATATGGCACTGAAGGATACTATTAAAGAAGCAACCGATATCAAAGGCACTTTACTTCTCTGTAAGTTTTATGTGAACAAAGATGTCAGCGGGCAGACAATGTTTTAATAGAGGAATCCATTCAGTGAAAGGTCACCTTGTTTTCCTAAATCCTAAATGTATTCCTAAATGGTTTATATTAAAGTGATGAAACCCTGTAACGGCCAGAGGAATTGTGATTCTTGTCCATCTGGAGCAAAGAGGGAGTAGTGTGACATTGTTACAGAGCGACACAGTCTGCAGAGGGAGGAGGGGTGGAAGGTTCAACCGACACCAAATGTTGTTTTTTCTTAACCAATACGATTGTTTAAACCTAATCAAGTCCTGTTTGTGCTTAAACCTAACCAAAGCTTTGTGAAGTTGTTATCAGATCATAAAACGATGTATTCTTCCAACACGGAATGGTTCGCTTTTTTTAGGGCACAGAAAATTGATGTCGTCCTGTCAAATCAAATCAGAAAACTCATGGAGAAACTCAAAACTCAAACTCAAAATTTTGTTTGTTACATTGACAACTTGTTGGCAGTGTTTAAAATATAATAGAACATTTCTCAGTCTTCTTTAGTTAAATCAATGAAGGTAGTTTACATTAATACATCTTGAGAGCAGGTGGGGCTGCGTCCCACGTCTTTCTGATCTCTTTCTTTCTTTCCATCTTTCTGAAAGAGAACACCCGATACTTTGCGCAGTGATAGGCCAGTGTATGTGGGCATATGAAAGCAGGCGGGGTTTGAACTCCTCTCTCAAGCTCTTATTTCTTGTTCTTTACTCAAAGTCTGTCACTTTTCATGTGAATAACTGAGTGACAAGATAATAATCTCTATTTAGAAAACATTCAAAACATCCCCACTATTAACATGGAATCTTCCCTTTAACCAGAATCTGTCGCTGTCATGTTTGAGCAACTAGTGAGGACGCTGTGCCTGGAAGTGGAGATGGGGGCAGGTGGAGTGTTTGGGTCAGTGAGCTGAGCTGGGTCCTCCGCTCAGGAACTCTGGCTCACAGAGTTTCTGCTTCAACAAACAACAGACAGCCTAAACCTGTTGTCATGACTACTGGTCATTGGTTTGTTAACGGTCATTTCTGACGCACACACACTCACGTATTATAATCTTAATGTTTTGTTGGTCTGTACTGTATATGTGACATATATTTCCTGTCTGTCCTGAGAAAGGGATCCCTGCTCTGTTGCTCTTCCTGAGGTTTTTCCATTTTTTCCCTGCTAAATTCACAATTAGAAAGTAAACTGTGGGACATCATTGTCCATCAACACTAAACAAAAAATTCCTGAGCTTTTAGTCATGCTAGCAGTTACAGGAGAAGACTGAAGAATTGTGTCTCTTTTTCAGTGTGACTTTATCATACACTCAAATAGAATTATTACAAAGTATGCAATTGTGTCACAGCTACAGCTCCAGCCTGTGCTGCATTTTAGAATATAAAACATCCCTGCCCCACTCCAAACAGCATGTGATTGTAAGACCTGCCACACATTAGTCAGTGTTGTCAGAGTCAGTTAAACTGCCTTCTTTACTTTTTTCTGGTTCATTAGGTGTTTGACTGAAGCTTTTTCTTATCTCATTGTAAATTTTTTCAATCGCAGTTGTTTTATACTTATTTTTAAGAAGTGGCGGTGTGGTCTCTATGCTGTTATATGCGCAATGTTCCTCTCTTTGGCACCATTAAGTCAGGCTCTGGTTCCTGCATCCTCATTTCACCCCTGGGTCTGAGTGCTACAGGCCTGCTTCTTCAGTGACTCAGCAGGCATCTTGCACCTGCAGTGAATAACAACCCCTCCAAGCTGCTCCCCCATCCTGTCCTCATCTGCTATCTGTCTGCCCAGCTACCTTGATATCTTTTGTTTTGTTTTGATAACTCATCCCTCCCAGGCTGCCTCTACAGTCACTTGTTCGACTAATGTTTTTTGGTATCCTGGGCTGTTGGGAGATTTTGTTGTGAATGGAAAAAGACAGATACAACAGGATATAAATGGGAACTTAAAAATAATTCTCAAACTCAAGTCTCCTGGGGTCAAATGCATAAAACTCTGTGTAGATTCATGACTAAAACTGCGTTTTCTGTTTTATAAATCTCAATAATTGTGGAACTGGGCGCACAAGCCTCATTTCCACTCCCATAGTTAACTGTAAGTGGACAGAGACATGCCCTTAATCACACTTTTGCATCTTGATACTTTTGCCCACTCCACCACTCTTAAGTCATGTCAAGTCAAACCAAATCATAACAAAAGTTATCTTAAGACACTTTTGTTATAAGACCTGTCAAAGAGAAGAACACCATAGAAGTGCAATTTCACAGATTGTGTCACATCACAACAGTCATCAAAAGTCACGATAAGCTGTGTAAGAATGGAACAAAAGAAAGAAGACAAATTAGCTGCAGCAGAGAAGACGTGGCTGGTGTGTCTTTGGACAGACAGTAAGAGCTCATGCTGTTGATGTTGTGTACACTGACATTTCATGCAATTTTCTAAAGGTGGTCTTTAATTTGACAGCACTATCATATATTATGATAAAACATTTCCCTCATAATATTTAAATGCAGTAACGGTTACTCCGATTTAACTGACCTACTTTTTACTACTTTTTTTTAGTACATTTTTACCGAAAGTTTTACTTTAACTTGAGTACCATTTCTTTAACTTAACAGTACTTTTTCTTGAGTATAATATACTCTCTCCATCCCTGACAGCAACTGCTTGTTTGTCTCACTGGGTTAAGTTGAACTTTACCTGATGACTCGTTGCAGCAGGAAAAGCACAGGAGTAACTAATAATAATAATAGGTACAGGCTGCCAGTAGGCCTCCAGTGATTCAGCATGAGTAATACCAGAGCCCTGGAACTGCAACATATAGATGTACACAATTTGCAAACAAGCAATTCTGCTTGACAACTCCATTTCTGCTGAGAGATATGTCTATTAGAGATAACAATCTTGTAAAAATGTATACTGTATAAATTCTGTTCTGTTCTTTTTTTTTTAGTTATCTCAGTTTCAGCAGCAAAAATATCCATGAAATAAGTCCTGTCAAACCAACATTTTGACAATGCCGACCTCCGGTTGGTGATCATCATCTGAGCTGTTGTTGCTCCTAGGCGCTTCCACTTAATAGTAGCACTGACAGTTGACCGGGCCAGATCTAGCAGGGCAAAGGTTTCTGGCAGAGTTGGCATCCTATGACGGTGCCACGTTTAAAGTCACTGAGCTCTTTACGACCCATTGTCAATTCTAAATGTAAATTGTCTGTGGAGATTTCATGGCTATAGGCTGGATTTTACGTACTTGTTAGCAATGGGTGTGGCCAACACACATGAATTAATAATTAGTAAGGGGTGTCCCCTGGCTTTTGGCCATATAGTGTACATACTTCCAGAAAAATTCTTGAAAAAGCTTAATATGGAAGGAAATATCAGATTCTACCTTGTAAGCAATTGTACATAACATGCACATTGCACATTGGTACTTCAGAGAATTAGCACTGCACTTCAATAAAGTTGCAATCATGCATAAAACAGATTAGAAAAACAGGATGAACGTGATGATATTAATGTCACCTGCAGTATCAGTCAACACTAAGCAACAAGAACTTTAAAAACGAACACTATAAGTCACACTTGGCCCTAAAGTCTTTCTGGCTGACAGAGCTGTGTTGTCGAAAATGATGAACAATGACGTATCAAATCTAAGCTTACTCACAATTAAATCCAAACTCCCTCAGACTGCATCGAATCAACCAAGAATTGCAATGTGTGCAATTGTCACAAATTGATCTGTGCCAGTTTTGTATCAGATCATGTGCCATGGCTGCGCGTGACATTTATTTTACGACATTTTATCTGAGGGTCTAAATTATCAGTGTTAATACGGTAAAGATTTCCTCAATGGTATTAAAAATGTGTATGGTACACTGTACACAACTTGCTTCACCACTGACTGATGCATAAATAACAGCGATGTTGCATGATGATGTGGCAGTACATCTGACTGGTGACGTGTCTGAAACCAGAATTTACTGCTCACTGTCGACTAAACTATTGGGGTTTTTTTCTATGTAAGGAGTGGTGAATAAGTAAGTGAGGTAGCAATGACATAGCAATGTATCTCAGATTTATTGAAGGGCCTGGCATTGAAGCTGAATTCTTATTCAGAAAATCCCTACTACATCAAACACCCGTTTGTTTCTATCATGTATCCCATGGCATTTCTGTGAGGCCAAAGTGGCAACTAAACCCACAAGTAGAAAAGGTGAGTGTAGTGACTTTTAGGTTTAAATAGATCATTTTCTGGATAGTTTGGTGTTTGTAAAGGTATGTTAAGGTAGGTTAAGCAGCATGATAGGTAACTGTACAATACGTAACCAACATATGTAAAATTCAACCAAAAATACTGATAGATCTTAGATTTATAACCACACTGCTTCCTCATCCTTCCCTCCACAGTCACCACTACTTCCTAATCCGCCTCTCTTCATTGATTTAAAAAAGTTGCTTTCTCTTCTGGATGGATTAACAGGCCCAAACCCTGATAGTGATTAAAAGAAAAAGCAATCACTCGCCCTTAATTCAGATGAGGGGACAAGCACTTGCATGACAAGGGAAGGGGGGGGGGGGGGGGTATGAGCGGTAACCTCTGTGTACAGTTACCGTGGCGACCACATACAAGAGGATAAAGGGCACTGGGGAGTGTTTTGCGCCTGTTAGTGCATGTGTGCCTGAGCAGTGCTCCGTGTGTATGACCATTTAAATGTTTCAGGAATGAGTTTGAGGTCTATGTCATCATCACATTTTATATCTCACACTCACACACATACGCGCGCACACACACACTGCTGAGGCCAAATGCTGAGCTTAACCATGGAGATGTACTTCAAAGCGTTCAAAGTCTCTGTTTGACTAGGACGACAGCAGCAGTTCTTTGATGAAGAACAGTTGCAGGTTACTTGTGTTATCAGAGCAAATATGCACAGAGAATACAAGGGTTTCACAAGAATACTGTGTGCTTGTGCTAGATTATCATCCATGGCACACGTCCTACCCCGTCTTGTTTATCTTTCATGTACAGCAAGCTGGGGGAGAATTTACACAGACAGACACAGAATGAGAAAAAAAGATTGCAGATAAAGGCAGGTTCACATGTTTGCAATTACATCTTGTGTCACTCAGATACATAGGAAAATTTGCAACTGCATCTTGCCTCTATATTTAAGTTCACAAAGTCCCGTCCCCTCTTCAGGACTGCTGCACATGGTGTGGGAATGGCGTGGGTGCACAGGGCCTAGCACCTTTAGGGGTCTCACTGCTGTATATTTCTAGTGGCTAAAGTAGAACTGCCAGTATAGGTAAACATCAACCTAGATCATAATTAGGCATTTGAACAGCTGATCCTGGCATGTCTTCCCGGGGCCTGAAAAAAGGAGGATGACCCAAAGATGTTACATTTATAATGGCATTAAACAGAAAAAGCTGCAAATCCATCCAAAACATTTAAGAAGCTGGAATCAATTTTGGCATTTTTGCCGGAAAAAGACTATTCATCAATTGTTAAAATTGTTGCAGATGAATTTTCTGTTTATTGTCTAAATCGTTTATTCCAATACTTGTTTCATATTGAGATTACACAGATCTCATTGCTGTGACAAGAAAGCAAGTAAAGTGACTGTTACACAATTTGTTTCCTGAATGGTTAGTCCATCTCATTTGTTTGAGCTTATTCCAGCCTTTTTTAAATATGCCAACAGGAAAGCTGATTTCTCATTTTCCTTGGTTTCAAAAGCAAGTGACAAGCTGGGACAATGTAGCCTACATAATACTATAGGTGTGCAAAAAGCTGTTGGGGACAGCACGCTGTGCAAACACGTACATGATTGCAGTCAATCATGTGGGGTTCATGTTGTGCCATGCAATTTGAACTTGCGCTTGAGCTTTGGGGCTTCACATTCAGCATGTACAGTGACATCTGGTAGTTTGTAAAACTTGCAGCAGCCCTTCAAGACCGGGGCCAAAGCACTTCAACACCATTTTAATAGTTTTAGTCTCATATTTGTGTAATAAAAGTCCAAAAAGCCTGTTTGTTATTTGTTTAATCTGTAATACTCTCGCTCAGAAGCGCAGCATTAAGTGTAGATGTTATTGCGCAACAACTGAGCTTAATTGATTATTCAAATCGTAATTGATTTTTTTCCATGGATTCATGGACTGACTGTTTCAGCACTCACTATGCTTTTCAGTGTGTTGTCTCCAGTCTATTGTGACCAAAGGCTTTCAGTGGCTACTGACTCCACCACAGCCCTAATGGCTAAAACCCATCTGATAAAAAGGGATGAACACCCACTCTCTTCTTCCCTCACTACATATCCGCTCCGATGGCCTGCAATTCAATTTGTCTCCCGGCTCCAGCCATCATTACTGCCAAAGGCACATTCATCAAAAGAGATGTGCCTCGCTTTTTGACCCTGCTGCTCTTTATATGATGTGTGCAGTTTGTTAGAGAACAATCATCTCCTTTGCTGCTCTGGGGCGTCCACTGGCCTGTTTGAACTAATGGTACAAGCAACAGCTGCATAATGCATGTAGGTCGCTCACACACACAACCGCTTAACAGACACATGTATTTATGTTATGTACAAATACACTGCAATATCTTTTTTTTTTATCTCATCTTGTTCTTTTATCTGTTATTGCTACTATTAATCAATGTTCTAAGCTCCAGTAAATTAAACAAATGTATTTACATGACAGTTGAAGTCTAGCTGCAGTGTTCTGTCCTGAGCTCCCAGTGACCAAACGACACAAAGAAAACAGCACAACTAACCCCAGAATGATTTGATTTAAATTACACTTGGCTGAGGTGGAGACGCAAATCATGTGGAAATAATGTTTTTAAGTAGACCTTGGGCGCTGCAGTACCTTTTTCTTCTTCCTCTGCTATAGACAAAGCACTCATGTTATTCTACCACTTACTGTTACACTCTACTACACCAGAGGGACAATAAATAAAGATTTAAAAAAAAAGGCGTCAGCGGCACACAGCGGTCCTTGTTGTGTCCCACCTCTTTCCTGCACCAGACACCACCAGTGAAATGACAGTATTGGTTATTTGTTCAAAGTAAAATAACCCATTTTCACTTGTTCATGACAGGAACTTACTGTGACCTTAAAATATGAGCTTCAGATGCTGTGGAGAATGTGGTAGAAAACAGTTTCCTATTTACACACATTCAGCAGACATGCAGGCACATTAGCATTCATTTGGAGTCATGTTTCTGTCCACCTAAAGAACAGAAGTCCAACATTCTCCCTAGTTAGTTAGTTAGTTAGTTACAGCCCACATGTACACCAAGTAAAAATGGTGTTGCAGTAGTGAGACATTTGCCAGACATTACACTGCACAGAACTTTCCCTCCTATCATGCTCTAGACATAAAATCTGCCACAAAAAAGGTTCCCTTCCTAAAAGACAACTCGGGTTTCTTTAATAATCCATCCAGAAGGACTCTTTAGAAAATATGGACATTTTACTAAAAAGAATACTTCTTAAATCAATATATAATGAGCAATAAATCATGAAGTGGATTTCAGTCTCACCTGCAGTAAATCATAGCAAACAAAGTCTTTTCTCTTCATAGAGACCAGTCTGTTGTAATGTAACTGTGCACACAGAGATCTCTTGGTTAAATTCTGATTCTACACTGGTGTTTTTCATCAGATAATGTGTTTTAATTTAGATTTGTATCAAACATCAGCAGCGTTTGTCTCAGCTGCTAAATGCTACACTAAGCTCACCAGCTAGTCTGTGACTGTGTCTGCCTGCTGTGTGGTGCTGGGCAGGTAGTGTACAGGGTTTATCAGAGCTTTTTCCATTAAAAACAGCTGCCTGCTGCTGGAAACAGGGGTGATGACAGCAGTGAGAACAAAACTGTAAAAGTGTGGGCCATAAAACCAAAACAATGAGCTGAAAGATGCTACATAGCTTCGTGGGTCTGAGAAGAACTGCAGAGTCGGGTGATAACTCTCTGTAGGTTAATTTGATCCATTTTCCATTTTTATTAAAAATGTTTATCAGTGCAGCTTTAACCAAGTACTTATAGTTACCTATACGTAACATACCTAACCATAGGGGTTAGACCAGCAGGGGATTGCTGAGTTGTTAAGTTTTGAGGACTGCTGCAAAAAGTAGCTGATGAAAACATGCAATGTTTCACATTTTAATTTGCAAAAATCGCAGAGATTTGCTTGAAACTATAACTTAAACCAGAAGGAAATAATACATATCTTTCTCCTTTGGTTGGAATACAGCTTAAGCCTTGTAGTATGGGGTTTATTAACACAAAAGCTGACTTATTAAGATGTAGACTTTTTGCAGCTTCTGCCTGGAGGAACTTAAACTTACACTATGATAGGCCATATTTGCATGCCTTTTGGGTTGAGCTATAGAGATGTTCAGCATCTGGCTCATTGTGCGTGGGCCCCGACAGCAGTCATTCCACTAATGAGGGCAGCAACATGTTGCACTCAGTCTGGCTCTTCAAAAGCATCCGACTCCAGCCACAGGCGGCAAAAGATGACAGCAGGCGACAAATCCCATTCCAGCTGCCATAACCTGCATCTGCGCTTAACTGGTTCCAAGCGGGGTTATCGCCAGGTTACACACAGTCATATTAGCCTGCTGCGTAGCACCAAAATCAAGACATAAGTTTGGGTGGCAAAGGATGTTTCAACATGTCTTTAACTGGAGGGATTTCCAAGCTCACAATGTGGATTAAAGGATTACCTCATACAGAGAGTCTGTTCAAATGACGTGCATGTGTTAGACTCACATAAAAAATATTTGTACAGAGGTTACTTTGCTTTATAACATCTTTTAGCTCAGCAAGCCATCTGTTGGTACTTTCAGAAGGCTTTACTGTACTTACTGTGGAATCATTTCCTTTTAAGGAACAGCAACCCTTGTTGAACTGAAGTCTCCAAAACCATTGTCGTCTACTCTCCCAATAAACGCTCTGTTATAGAGTAACCATGTGCCTTGTGTTAGATTAGTTGTTTAACCATGGCTTGGTACTGTTTGATTTTAATTGGCAGTTTTAGCCACAGAGTGAAGCTCCCACACCAAGAAGCCAATATTTACCCTCAGCACTGATAACTGGAAAACAAACGGCCTTATTTAATGGAAATGTCTTTGTTTCTTGTACTCCCTGCGCCTCCCTTCCTGTCTGCCGCCTTCTAATCACCACCCCCCGTTTAAACGGTCCAACTCTCTCATCTTCCTCTAGTCCCATTTTACTCTACCTTCCACACCCCGATCCAATCTGTTTTCTACTCGCAGGGTAAAGTAGGGAGTGCTGAGGTCACAGGACTACCTGTAAATTTTGACAATCTGGTAATTTGCCATCCCTACATTTGGACCTCAGAAAGCAAGAGTTTAGAGCTAGTTGGACCCTTCTGTAATGGAGGCCCCATATGGAACTGTCTCCTCCACTGGCTTTAACACAGTCCTGGACGTTCCCTCAGAAAAGCTTAGAAAGCGGCTTTGCCAAACCAGGCCTGCGCCAGCCACAGATACCAGATTTATTTTCTTTTATTTGTCGGAGCATCTGATTTATTGATTGCTGTGGGGATGCCAACAAATATAACAAAAAATACTTCTAAGATAAAGTGCTTACCCTACTTTCAACATTTTGTTACATTGGTTCATCTTTAACTATCTATCTTCTAACTGTTAGCCTATTAGTTATCATTCTGAAAGCCATGTTGTCATCTTTGTCTAAGATTTTTAGGCATATCCTCAAATACCTTTGCAACTCTCAGAGATGGAACAGGGGTCACAGCATAGATGAATTTAGTCAGGTAGCTATGGGAATAAGGAAGTCAATGCCAGAAAACAGCTACAGTAAATGGAAGCAGAGGTGTCACTTACATTTAGGCTGAAAGCCTTTAAATGTGGCCAATATCAGATTCCAATGTGAACTGGTCACGGCCCTGAACTGATCCACATGCACATAAAAACAATAACAAAGACGTCACACACAGCACACTGTTATAGGGAAGTAAACATGGAGGCCACCGAAGTCAGCATTTACGGTTTTATTTATATGCTGATTTGCAGTGTCATCGAAATTTGTGAGCAGATGATAACAAGGACAAGGATAGGAGGAAGAGAGGCACATTTTCAATTATGGCTTTTTGTGGAGCAAAGGCTGCTACTTCAGTACGGAGGTGTGTTTTGGATGTGGAGTCAAAGCCAGGAGTGGTGGGATCGTGGCGTGAATGGCTTCACAGAAACAGATTTTATCCAAAATTTCAGGATGTCAAGGGCCACAAGACTCAAAAGACTCACGGGAGTGACGTAAAAGTCACATGAATTTCAATCTGACTGTTCAGACTGAGGCCGCATTGCAAAAAATCTGTCCTGTATCTGATGTAGGACCACATACGAAAGTGGCCCAAATCAGAATTAAAAAGATCAGATTCCATGCAATTTGTACTGTTCACACTGTTAGGAAAAAAACAAATCTGGTTCATATATGAGCAAAAAACTTCTATTTCCTCCAGACTGAATGTAGCCATAGGTCATAAATTGCTGCTTTTAACTGTATTCAGGTGTTTGGGTAGATTTTCTTTTCACAGAAATATTTTACACAAAGCTATTCCACTAGACAAGTCCATATTAACAACACATCTGCACAGCTCTTTCTCTGCTTTATACATTTTCTTCAAATCTTTAAATAATAACCTGTAAAATTAGCCTGGGAACCAGACAAATCTGCAAGCTCATGTTTTGTTTGCTCTGGCAGATACGTCTGGCCCCTCTCCCATTCAAACTGACTTCTCTGCCATTTTATCCAGCTAACCAATCACAAGCATTTATCTAGTATGTGGCAGGTTTAATATGATGACTGATATAGACAAGCGCCGTTCAGGTATCTTTGTAAATATCCAAGATGGCGCTGATACATAACGTTCCCTGGCCGGTTACAGCAGCAGTATAAAACGGACTAGACGGTAAATTTTCTCTAAAAGAAGAACAAACTGCAATCAAACTTTATGTTGATAAGAAATGTGTGTTTGCCGAACTTCTGACAAGACGTATCGTACGATAGGACAGCGTTTTGTTGCTCTGATTGGTTGTCTCCGCCTGTCGATAACGCCCATTGGAAATCAAAAATGAAGAGAGAGGTACCAGACTAATACCTATTTGCGAATTAGTCTGGCAATGCCAAGCTACTGTAAAACTATAATAATATAATCTGTGCTGTGTTTAGTTACGTTTAAGCTTCTTGGATGGTTAAGATAGAGCTGAATTATTTTGGTAAGGTTATGCTTTACCTTGCTTGATTGTTTGAAAGCACCCAGGTTGAGTCCAAATTACTGGTACCTGTATGGCTGTAACACTTCCTGCAGATGTTTTACAATAAAAGCCTTTCAGGGAAGGGAGCACATTATCTGTGTTCAAACTCCAGACTACATCTTTCTAGGGAGGTTTTTAATATGTAGTGTTTTTACACTGGAAAAGTGACAAAAAATAGGCATACTCAAAGATGTCTGTAAGTGCACTTTTGATATACTATGTCAACTAAATATTCAAAGCAAATAGCAACAACAACAATGGTAAATATGAGCAGATCAGAAAATAAGAGGCCTCTTACTAAAATATGAGCACCACACATTATGTTACAATTTATGAGAGATAAGTATAAATTTCAAGATCAGACTCATATGGCTGATAAAACATTGCACAGCTGTTGGGTGGATCCAGAGAGCATGAAAACCTTTCACACAGCCATATAAACCAGGACTTAAAAATTAAAATAGCATACATTAAAATGAAAACTCATTCAGGATTGCAAAGCAGCATCACAAATGCATAACGGCCCTTCCCCCACGTGTCCTTTCAGAGCTGTATTACAACAGACAGCAGCAGATTTCTCAGTTTACAGCTCATTAATTCAGAGTGGTTACTCCAGCAATTGCAATTGTCCAATACAAGAGGAGAAAAAAGAAAATCTTCCATTTTGTTCCTCGGTGTGACACGCAAAGATGTTTTAAGGATATATTAGGATGCATACTGGATGACCAGAAAATAACCTCTGTTGGATGTGTAACAAGATTCCAGCAAAGTAAATGCTGCTGTTAAGATGTTCGGTTTTTGTTAAGATGACTAATTTACAAAGTGGTTTGCTCAGTACTGTGATCTGTGAAGCTGTCGGTGGTGCTTTGTTTGCCGAAATTAAATTATAGTTGTTTCTAATATTTTGTCCACCTCATTTATCTTTTATTTATTTATTTAATCTATTCGATTGGATTGATTTACATTGTACACATGTTTCTGGTAACTCTGTGTATGTAAGGTTCTGTTCATTAAAGTCTGAATAACCATATGCCCACATTCAGACTGTCATTGACATAACAAGTCCTCCAACTTAAACTGCTGCCAGTGCCCTCCAAACAATCCATGTGAGTCTTTTCTGATCTGCCACCTCTAGGGTTAAGGTTTGGTTAAGTTTAGGCAAATAAAATTAATTGATTAAGGTTGACAAAACCGTCCCAACTATGGTTGCCTTTGGGTTAGGATGATATACTACTTCCAAGGTCAAAATAAACATTGATGTTTATTAGGGAAAGATCAGGTTCATGGTTGGCTGTCCAATGTTGACTGTTGGTATGAGACTGGAGGACTCCAGAGTCAAAGCCGTACACTTGATACGCCCTACCACCCATCCCAAACTCCTCTCAACAATGATTTGCAGCTACACAGTCTTATGACCACAACAGGTTGCTTGTCAGAAAACACGGGTTCATTTAAGTGTTTCAACAAATAACCAGATCTGTCCCTTTCTGGTGAGAACAGTCTCGGACTGATTGACATTAAAACTGCAATTGCCAACTTTGCAATTTGTTACCCAAGCCTGGGAGGGCTTCGGGATCCCCTAGGAGGTGCTGAAAAAAGGTTGCCGGGGAGAGTGATGCCTGGAATACCTTGCTTAGCCTGTAGCCACTGTGACCCAGCCCTGGTTGAGTGGAAGAAAATGCATGGATGGATGGATGGAAATGAAAGGAAAAAACAGCATGAAGTGTACTAGTAAGATGTTGGGCCTCCACATGCTGCCAGAACAGCTTCAATTAATTCTACAAGTACAAGGAATGCCATTCTTCCAAATATTATGGATATTCTCTAGTTTGTTGTTTTGATGATGCTGGTAGAGAGCGCAGTCTAACATTTCAGCCAAAAATCTCCCATAGGTGTTCAGTTGAGTTGAAATCTGGTGAATGCAAAGGCCATAGCATATGATTCACATTAATTTCATACTCATCAAACCATTGGGGCATTGTCTTCAGGGAAGAGACCCCTCCCATCAGGATAGAAATGTTTCATCATAGGATGAAGGTGATCACTCTCTTTGATTTGTTTTGAATTGAGTGACTCTGCAGTGACTTCTGTATATATGTCAACCACAAATTTGTGTATTTTATTGCTCTAATGTCATTTTAAATAAAATCTTGATGTGTTCATAAATGTGTACTATTGTACTTGTGTTCATAAATGAATGTTTAATTAAACAAGACACATTTTGACTTGACTTAAAAACTAACTTCAATTGTTGACTTAAATAAATTATAAAGACCATTAAATGAAAATGTGTCCTTTGATAAACGCTGTCAGAGAGGTTCATTAAGAGATTAATTTAACTAATTGTTAGTGGGCCGACTGTGTGACAACACAGAGGCACACTACTCTTATACGACATACTTATTATTTGTATTTCAGTACAACCCTTAGTAATAAACGTAAAGTTGAATCAACACCTCTCAGAAAGTTTGAGCCAAACTTTAAAGGTAAAGGTAGAATATGTGGCAAAGCTGTTGGATTGCATTAAATTGTATGGGTGTACCTAATAAAGTACAAAAGGTTTTGTTTTTTTTTAATATGAAGAAGTCTGATAAAGCAGTGTGTCAGTGTTTTATATCATCATTCGTATGATTATATCTACATGTTACTTCAGAGACACCACTGGTTACTATTGTAACACACCCCTTTGGCTGGCAATGCAATAGACACTGTATCTACATCTAAAAAATATAAATGTCTTGTGACTAAATCCAAATAAAGTGTATAGATAGCAACAGCAAACACTAAAAGAAAATCTGGCGATAGGATTTAGAGTGTAACAGTTTGTAGTCCTAAATAGAAAAGCATTTATCTAAGCCTTGGATCCCCTTGCCAGATTTCTAGTGTTTTTTTTCCTCCCACAAGCCTTTCAGTTTATGCCTACAAACATTTCACAGTTTGTTGTGTCACATTAATTATACAACAAGCTAGAATGTTGCTTGTATACAATATTTGTATGTTTTCTATATGCATTCCATATGTGGCTCAAAAGTGGTAAGAATAATATGATTTAAAATTCACTATAAAGATTTTATTCAAGGACCTGTTACCCCATTACAAGTCTCTACATTCTCAGGATCCAAGAGACTAGAGATGTGTAGCTGCCATGTGACTGTATAGAAAGATGGACTGTGCAAAAATAAAGTCAAAATATCCCAAAGACAGGTGCTGCCACCTAACGCTGGTGACGTCATTTGGAACCTGCAAAGTGGTGATCGGTGAGTGGAGCCCTCATGTCGATTAGTAGAGTTTACTGCAGAACAACCCCTTTTGTCGGTTTAAAACAGACAATCACAGATATTGAAAGTTAGTTTAAAGTTAGCCAAAGTTACTCTCCTCTTGACATTCTTATTCTACATATAATTTGCGGAAAGAAGTCGGCAGGTACTTTCACAACTACTTCACTCAAATCAGCTGTCAACACTTGAACACACATCAGCTTGACAAGAAATGTCCCATCCACTAACATGGAGGGGGCAGGGTTTATGACCTGTACTGGAACCAGTCAACAAGGGGCAATCAAGATTTTTGGGCTTCACTTTCAAGGAGCTGTCATCTTTATATATAGTCAATGGTCATGTGTATGAGTATGGCATACCTTTGAATACTATTTTCAACAAAACAGCAGATGATTCATTGAAAATTATTGACAATTTTGATAATCCATTATCCAGTAAACATTCCAAACATTGGCTGGTCCCAGCTTCTTAAATGTGAGAATGTACTGCTTCTTTCATCTTCATTTTATTTATTTTTTTAAACATTTAAACTCTCATCTCAGAATGTTTATACTGTTTGTCAAACAAAAAAAGGCATTTTACATCACTTTGTACTTTGCACGCTCTGGGAACCAGTAGAGGGCCTTTAAATACCACAACATTTTATTGACTCACAGGCCCCCGACTGAGCGGCGTTGTGCTGGAGTTCTCCCCAGACAACGAGAGAGACGTTCCTATGCGACTACAAGTTGCTGAGAGGAAGGTTCTGACAGTTGCTTGTGCCTATGCACTGACTGGCAGTTCAGTGTATCCAGATTTCTTAGAGCCTTCAGGAGGGTTCCTGTAAAGAATACCGCAACACTCACATGGGCAACAATTGAGAAACCTTGAGGGGGTGATAGGGAAGAATGGCATGCCCAATCTAAACCTGAGTGGTGCTTTATTATTGGACTCATGGATAGGCTATAACTGACACCATGTTAGAGCATAAGTTGATTCATATGTGTACTTGGTACCAGAACACCTTAGACCAAAGGTCATTGTCATTGATAATTGACTGTGTGGTCATATCATCAGATTTGTGGGTAGACCCAGAACACCCTGGAGAGATTATATATCTCATCTGATTGGAGAACACCACAGCATCTGGAAGCTGGAGGATGTTGCTAGGGAGAGGCCCATCTGGATTACCTTGCTTAGTCTGCAGCCACCACAACCCACCCCCAGATAAGTGTCAGAAACTTATACATGGACAATACAAAAATGGCTAAATCTTTTTGTCTTTGTCATCTGTGGTGTTTTAGATTTATCCACTCACAAGTTTTCTAAAAGCTCTGTTTTGGGGTGTGAAAAAAAACACTGGCTTAAACCAGGCTCACACTACAGGAGTTTTGGGCTGCTAAGCATTTCTAAAGCAAGTTGCACCATGTCAGTCTTTTTACATCTGTTTCCCCATGAGATCCCCATAATCTTAATAATAATCAAATCCTGTAGTGTGTGGTGTGCATGTTTGAGATTAGAGAGAAAACAAGTTTCTCCTTAAGCAACCCAATTTCAAAATAAGGTAGGATTTTAAATTCTGTTTCTGAGGACCAGAATATAAGATGTGTTTTTAAGATTTAGCCAGCTTATCGTGGACACACTGTATTCTAGGAACAGCCCCCCTCCGCCAATATTGGAATGAAACAGTAAAAGGAAAATAAAAGAGAAAAGGACAAAGGAGCCCTAACAGTGAGCATGATCCCCGCCCCCCCCCCCCCCCCCCCCCCCCAGCACACACACACACACACACACAGTCTCTCCAGTTATAGGCTGAGCTCTAACAAAGGACTGGCTGAGTACCCGTAGGCCAGCCTCCAACTGCCAACAACTGGGCACATTATTATGACATCAATCTGCCTTTACAGCCCAGCTCTCTGCCCTGTTATTATCATTACACTCTACATATATTGATTTCTAATTTTCCATCCAGCAGCACATTTGCCGCTGATGCAATATCTGGCATTTAAATAGTGGATTATCTATGCATAGAAACCTGTCTTATTGTTCCTCCTCCATGCTCAGACTGATTCTCAGCATTCCATTTGCCCCCAAACCTGAAAAAGCCTCCACGCACATATGACTGAATTTAATTCTGCACATGAAGAAATTAGACATTTTAACAAGCTACATTTATACAGAACTTTTATCCGGCTTTACTTGGTTTTTACAGCTCATTCACCCATTCACACACACATACACACACACACACCAATGGGAGCCAACTACCATGCAGGGTGCTGGCCTGACCATCGGGAGCAATTGGGGGTCCACTGTCTTGCATTAGGACACTTCAGTATGTGGACAGGAGGTTATCAGTGGACGACCCACTACCTCCTGAGCCACAGCTTCCACATTACCTTGTAATTTTGTCTCCAAATGCTCTTGTACACTTTCTATTTTGCATTCCATTTTTTTATTTCTCTTATTTAGTTCTTTTACTTTCTTTACTTATATGTATTTATTTCTGTCCTTTTGCTTCTGCAACAACCAAATTTCCCCACTGGGGATCAATAAAGGCGTATCTAATTGTCTTGTGCTAGAACATTACCGTTGTTAGTCAACTTACAGAATTCACTCCACAGCCTCAGACATGTCACACACATATTACAAAAAGCAGAGTTACCTATAGCATATTAAACACCCTACAGGTGAGGACTGACCTGGCAGGCATTATAGAGGAGCTGGTGCTCAAACTTCTTGATGCCCAGGATCTGCTGGAACATTTCATACAGCTGGTCCTTGCTGAGGATGAGCTCCGAGGCTGCACTGGCCGTCATTCTCTGCTGGTGCTTCCTGGGGTCCTCTTCACCACGGTATATGGTGTCAAACTTGGCAATCCAGGAGCTCAGCACTGTCTCTTTGCTCAGGCCGTCAATCTCGGGCAGGCTGCGCACCCGCTTCTCTATGTGTTTCTTAAAAACCTCCCGAGAGTCGCTGGCCGAGCAGCCACCACTCTGCACCATCCGCGACACACGGTCACTTTTCAGGAAGACCTGCAATCAATTTGTGAATTGACAGATTAGTTTTATTTTAATCCAAAAGATTTCCGATATATAAACTATTTGTATAACAAACTCATCAGGAAGGCTGGCTCCATTCTGGGGTTGGAGCTTGAGAAAGATGCTCCTAAAGCTACAGCACCATACCTCACAATCCCTTCATGCCTTTCTGAAAGAACACAGGAACACCTTTAGCAACAGACTGATCCCACCAACGTGCACCATTGACCAAGTTCTGTCCACACAGAACCCATAACTCCTTTCTACGTGACAAGAATTATTATCATTATGTTGCTAAAACTCGCTCTACTGCTATTCCTATTATTTTCCAATCATACTTTACTTGAAATTCAAACATTTGTAATTTGGACACCAATGCATCTTGCTTGTGATATATAAACCACTATCCTGCACTCCCATTTATACCATTTAAACATTTACAACTGTCTTTATTGTATGTATACATCTTATTCTACATTTATTTTTTTTTACCATACATATATATACAATATATATCATTTTTCTTAATTTTGACATTTTTGGAAAAAAAGAGAGATATTTCTGTAGCTGAAATTGCAAATATAAAGACAATGCTTATACAAGAGGCACAAAACGGGGCTAGTTTAAAGGGTTGGTTCACCCAAATTACCAAAAAGCATATTTTCTCTCTTACCTGTTTGTATCTAGCTATTTGGATAGTTTTATTTGCCTTGGTCTCTGAGATTTCTGCTTCCATCCCAATATAATGGATGTGAATGGAATTTCATTTGAGGTGCTCACACCATTGAAAAATTGCGATTAAAATGTTCAACAGTAACATCTGTTTCCAGAAACAGATAATCGGTATAATGCAAAAAACACAATGTCAACAGTTTTTCTATTGCTTCAGTAGAAAACTGCTGACAGTGAAGTCTTCGGCTTATTCAGAATCACAGGGACACTGTCTCTGGAAAGTCATATACTGACATACATAATATTTTTTTAATTATTATTACATGATATTATATAATTTTTAATGCTGTGAAAAGTAGAAATTAAATTCCATTCACAACCATTGTACTGAGAAATCTCAGAGACTGATATAAAACCTGGACAAGTCAAACCAAAACTATTTGCAGGTAAGTGGAGAAAATCCTCCTCATAGCCATAGTAGATTTTCTACTGATCAAGAGAAACAAAGAAGAATTTCAATGACAATCCGACCATTTGTGTGCTGTGATTGATGAGTAATAGATTCCTGTCATCTGGTGTCGACACTGCCAAGCTCTTTCCAACCTTTTGTCTCTGTTTACCTCTCTCTCTCTCTCTCTCTCTCTCTCTCTCTTTCTCTCTTTCTGTTTGTCTGCCTATGTAAGTTCTAGCCTGAAGCTAAAGCCAAGCTGAGCGCTCTAGGTTTTAATTGAATTGGTAACCTATGCCACCAGCTTCATCTGTTAAATATCACACCGGTCTTATTTGGCTTGCTTGTGCTGCCACATTAACTGATAAGGACATGCCAGTCAATGTGTCAACCGATACCAACAGATTCACACTCCCTTGTTTTGTTGTAGTACCCGACAGCGCCCTCAAATCCCAAAATTTCATATTTTGTAACACTTGTTCCTGATTCAGTCTTTATAAAACACATGAACAAATAATTATCTGTATATACGTATGTTGTATGTGTGTGAAGCATGGAGGGACTACAATTTTAATTTTGTTCTGCAACCCTGTGTTGTAAAATGACAAATAAATTACCTTGATCCCTCGATAACTTAATGTACAGTGTAACCGAAATGACACAATAATTTCATTATGATTTGTGAACTGTGTTGAGTTTAAAAACATAATCAGAAAATTTGTGTGAACACGTGAGCACGAGTACAGTATAACATAATACAATTCAACAGAACCACAAACTACAGCCTCCAAAGTGACCATACATTTGATTCTCTAAGCAACCCTGTTTCCTGGAAACTACATTAATATTTAATACTTTTTCATAATACCTTCTGGTAATTTCTGCAAAGGTTTATGTTCACTGGCAACATATTTTCTATTTCATTAAGTGCTCCACTCTTGTGCTGGTAGGCATGATACCAGACACCGAGGGTTGGACCCTGCATCCGGTGTCTCACATGTGGTTAGATTTAGATTTAGACAAAAACACTTGGTTAAGGTTTGGGAAAGATAGTGGTTTGGTTTAACATACAAAAAGTAAACACTTGTCACCAAGTTTTTCAATATTTAAGTTACCTTTAGTTGTCAGAAAAGTGAAAATTGTACAAAACCAATAAATCACATTGACAGTGTACATTTTACAAAAAACTTTTCTTGTTATGTCTTAGTGTACTTCAAAGTAGATACTCTGACACAATGTCTAAATGTTTTAAGTTACTTTAAAGGCACAGTAGTGCAAATTACAAATAAGCCTGGGCATTTATATACTGTATATATATAACCCTTACTCTAACTTATTTATTATGAAATAAAAACAGTTTTAATAATTTCATGTAATATCAGTATCAGTGTTGAATGCATTTAATAATTTTACAGTAAGTTAAAAAGGGATGAAAATGCCAGACTGAGAAGAGAAGTATGTTATGACGGAAGAATGAGTTCAACAAAGTACTTGTATAAAGTGGCTGATGTTGGTGACTCATATAGAGAGAAGTTCTGTTGCTACCTTGACAGCTCAGGCTGAAAATATGACAGAGCATGAGGCTTTTGTATGGAGAATATCATCAAAAATGTTGATCCAAATCAACATGTAAAGGTGAAAAATCACCTTCAAAGTTAAGTTTACAGCTCATTACAAGTGGAAAGGTTTGACCTGCAGTATTCAGACTAATTATTTATCAGAGAGGAGTCTGGTTCTTCTTTCATCACATTTTATTTCCCTCTTCTATTCTGGGTGGATCAAGCCCACTGAATCCTGGCCGTTTGGGAGCACATTATTAAGACTACCCTGAGGAGCTCAGTGCACGCTCTGCATCATTTATTAGAGCCAAGACAAGTTATCTCCATTGAGGTTTGGATACCTTTCACCCCATTATTAGTTTTTTCTGCTTGGACAGATTCATTTTAAACAAGAGGAGCCTCCCAAAGGGAATTAAATGGCTTGCAAAAGACATCTGAAATGACATTCACTGCTATTTTTACATTGAATAATCATATAAAATGGATATATAGTATTCCATAGCTTCTACAAGAGAAACTGTCTTTTTATCCTTCACAGGGAGGTCAGAGGTCAGATACAGCTACAAAAAGAATTGTTAATGGCTTGACAAACACAGTATGTAATACAACAATACAATATGTAAATATATGCAATCAATCAAAATGATTCATACCAGAGTTAAAAAGACTACATTAAATATTGTGATACTGGTGACTAGCAAAGTAAAGTAAAATATCCAAGGAACAGATACATAACAGACTCACGTCATAGTAACTCTGCACAGCGTTGATGAAAGCCTCATCAGCCACGATCTGGGTGTCTCCGCTGAGGAATGCCTGGAAACGCTCTTTGACTGTCTGCAGATGTTGCTTACTGATCTGAAGGAGACATCACACAGGAGACACAGAGGTTATTTATGGTTTATTTACTGATTATTTATTTATTTATGAAAACACAACTAAAACTTAAAATTTTCTTAGATGGAAACATTGTTGTGCTTATCATTTTTCAGACAAACAGATATGCAGAGTCTCTTTTTATGACCACTTTTAGCTATAGCTGATAATGAATGAAGTGTTGACACTGATTCTTCTGATTCTTTTTTTGCTTCATACCCATCATTGAACATTTCAGCAACAGGTATGAAGCAAAAAAAGAATCAGGAGAATCTTTGTGATGTGTCTTAAGGTAACCCAGATGAAGGCCACAAGCTGAAACGCATTGGTCTGACAATGAAGTTGTTATTTTATACTGAAGTGCTGCTGCCGTTTTTCCCTTCTCCATGCACCTTGGAAGTAGTGCCAGAAATTCTACTCTGCTTCTATAAACCTTAGGTAAAAACATGTCAAAAATACACCTCAAACGCAGAGATTCATTTAAAGCCGCTGGTTACGGAGATAACCAGAGCTAGCATGAACTGGGGAACAGACTGTAGTGTCATGCTTCAATAAAGCTGCTGTGGTGATAGCAGTCAGCAGAGGACAAGAAGAGAGAGGCAGCACTGTTGACAGCATCTGCTCAATGAGAAACCCTGCAGGAGTAAAGAAAGTAATGCTAGTTTCAAGACACACAGAATTTCTATAAATGCCTAATAGCATCTAAAATACCCAAATGACCTCCTAACACACTGTCGATGCTTAAAACATCAGCGCAGATCAAAAATCAGTTTGAAAACAACACTCTGTTACAGGGTGCTGCTGTGCAGCATGTATCTTTAAAAACATGAATGTCTACATGCATCAAGTTAAAACAAATGTGATGGAAAAATAAGCAGTAGGCTAGTGTTCACAAGGGACATGACAGTAATCAGTGTAGAGATATTGAGTGTAGAGGTGGAGAGTCAGTTTGACAGCAGTAGTATTAAACATTATTTACAATGATGACAGTGTCAGTAACAGAGAAACAAATGAATAGGGTGCAGTGTGGGTTTTCATGGGTGCATGGGTGTATTAGAGGTGGAAATTACAAATCTGCTGTTTGTAGTCTACTTTCTTACAAAGCTAGGCTATCATATGACCAACAGAACACTTTCAGTAAGCAATCACGTCACTTTTCTTAACGGCATGATCTTAAGGCCTGTTTCTGACTACACCTCAGTCTGGGATCTCTGACAGGCAGTCACTGTAGGTATTAAGCCCCATCTTAGCCTCAAATTGGCCGCCCTGGACCCATTTGAGAATCGGGCTGAATTTCGACCCGATGAGTTTTTATTATGAAATGTCTATTTTGGAACTCTAGTGTCCATGGAGATTGGCTGAATGTGTTTCTATCGTTTTCATTGGCCCACTGGTTTTTCTACTGGTGATGATAGTCTGGATTACACTGTGATGGTCCCCTAGTCGCAATTTACAATCTAATCACCATAGACACGGACCGACAGTGAGATTCATACATGTGCATGCTGTGATGTCTCATATATTAACTTACCCAATAATACATCATTACATGTAATAATGAATCATCCTTCAACAAAGACAATAGCACTGCACTGAAATGACCAATAAGAGCCGTCCTTTCCTGTTAGAAGACGCCACACCCATTGGCCAGTTCCCTGGTAACCGTTACCATGGCCACTGCAGCAGAATAAGCTGTATGAGATTACAGCTTCCTTAATAGGGGTCAAAGTTCACAGTTGAGATCAACTACAGTAGAGCCAGCTGTGTGCTACTGTTTATCCATAATACATCAGTGCATGGCTAAATATTGTTAAAGAGGAGTTCAGAGGCAAATATGTACAGCTGGAAAGTAGACTGGAAGTCAGTGTGCTGTGTCACTTGGTTTAGTTACTTCTTCAGATTAGATATTCTGTGACATGACTTCAGTTGGCACAGACACACCAACATGCTGTAGTACCAGGATTGGGGTGGCTGTGGCTCAGTGGTAGAGCAGGGTCGTCCAATAACCCAAGGTTGGAGGTTCGATCCCCAAGGCACCCCAAGGCACCGCACCCCCAATTGCTCCCCGGGCAACCTTCTCTTTGTGTGACCCTGCATGTATGTGTTTGTAAAGGTGCCACTGGATGGGTTAAATGCGGAGAAATAATTTCTATAAAGTTAAATAAAATTTAAAAAAAATAAAATACCAGGCTCATGCAAGAATCTTCACTTTCAAACCTGAGCAGGGAAGCATCCTGTTGGTATAGCTGGTGGTGCATAACATGTTACCAGCATGTACTTTATTTTACTCCTTATTATGGCATTATAGCTAAAGTATGCCTAAGTTATTTGTGGCCACAACATGGACAAGCACCCCATCACCACCAAGTGAGACACAAGTTCTGATTCAGTTTCCAGCATCCATATGGTGACTAATGTGTAACATTCATTCATACAAGAATTTTCTGCCACCTCCATGGTTATGGTTGAAAGATCAATGTCAGTGGCTGTGGGTCAGAAACAGGATGTGAACCTCAGTCAACAAACTTTGTACACTCCACCATCCATCCCAACATACTATAACACAATAACAACCTCACACACCTTTGCTTCTGAGAGACAACAATCATTATTCATGACACTACAAGAGGTCGACTGTAGAGGAAAACGTTCACATCATCTTAACGTAATTTTAAGGGAAACTAAATGATATTACAAGAAAGATATACAGTAACATATAAAGTATACATACTGTATATACGCAAAAACAAAAAAAAATGAGGGGAGTACAAAGGCAATGGTATGGTAATCCACAAAAGCAGATCAGCATCCACTATTCAGGCCTGTGAGTCTGTCCCTGTCTGTCAGCTGGCCTCAGCTCGGACCACACTATGAACTGGGACTGTTTCTGTTCAAGGCTCCAGTCATAAAAGCACAAGTTACCTACAGTGAGTTAATATCAGTATCAGTGTGTGAGAAAGTGTGCTTTAGAAAGAGAGAGAGACATAAGGAAGGTTCCCTTTCCGCTGTGCTGCCCCACTGTGTACTGCCTTGTACATTATCTCCACAGACATGCATTGCTACTTATTCATCACGCTGGTTCACAAATTGAGGTCAAGGCCCTAACCCATGAGGTCTTGAAAGTCCTTCAAAGGTCCCAATCATAATGAAAAATAACAAGCATTGCCTCATTTTACTTCCATTTTAATTCACTAAAGAATCATCTCTGTTGAAAACTACACAATCTGGGTTTCCCTGTAATGGATCATTCCATCAAGATCCATTAAAATACAGTATATGTAATCATTTCTATAATCCATGTGGAGCATGTTCCATGCTTGAAAATAATTTACTGAAGTATGCTGTGCTCTCTAACCGCTGGGACCATATCTGAGCACACGGAGAGAGGAAGCTACACATACTTGTAAATTCCTTTTAGACAAACCTGTGATTCAGGACTAAATACATACATTTGGCTTGACTAGTCACACGAGGGAGGTGAGTGTCTGAGAATTCCGTTCAGACAAGGCAACAAGGTTTTCTCAGGAAATGAACTGGAAACTGTGCACATGCTAGGCTCACAGGCGTTTTTCACACTCATGCTGTGGTCAACATCAGATACTGTGGATCTATCTCCATCTAATCACATATGGCTTCTGAGAGGATGTCTATGGAGTGCTTTCACAGGACGCCAAGTGATGTAAACAATCATTTAACATTATATAATCGCTCAGCAGCTATATTATTATTTGTTGAAACGTTCAATTTGACCGTGCAAAATAAATTTCACTGGAATGAATGTAAAGCCTTTTGTGCTTTGGCTGAGAGAGTGGGGGAGAGGGATGTGAGGCAAGCATACTGTGTGGGGTGAAAGGGACGGGAGCACAGCGGCATTCCGAAACAACTGGAAGTAAGTTATTTTAGTTCGACCTGCTGATTTGGCCTTGCACCAACATGCTCAGCAGCTACAGGAAGCACTAGTGTCTGTGGCACCAAGTTCATGGAGGATATTAATGTCACATTTACATCTGCTAAAACTAAAAAGACAACGCCACAGCACAGCTCACTGAATCCATAGAAACATTACACTTCCTGTTTACAGCCTCCAAGCAGTATGGGAACTGTAGTTCTAAATCTTTAGCGAAGATTAAACCCTTAATAGAATGAGACAAACAATGATAATAGGAGTGGAAAATAATCCACCAATGCTAATGTTTGCAAGCAATGTTTTGCTAGCAAGTTCACTATAAGGGGATACTGTGTCAGTGCTTGTTGTTCTGCCCCCAAGTGGCCACAAAATCCACCAATGCTCCTTTAATGCTACTTAGTTAGCATTTTCTGATACATAGACTTTGTTGATAGGATTGGTTGATTTATCCAGTAAGTCTGATATATAAGTCATTACCTGCAGAGAGTGCTGTGATCCATCATGTTGTTGAACTCATGATTCATTAAGCCTGTGAGAGCAAGTGGGTTTTCCAGTCATCGAACATGCTGACTGATACCGACTGAACTGTTATATGTTTTATGTAGGGTTTGTATTCTCAACAAATACAGTATCCTGAGTGCATGTTTAATAGTTTGATGGCATACAAGGTAGCATGTAGGGCTTTTTTTTTTCACAGGAACCATTTTTCCCTTAGGGCTACCACTGTTTGGCTCTATAGTCTCTTTCCTGAAAATATGGTTCCACTCCAGTTGTGCATGTTAAGAGGCATCTGTTATAATGTAACGCTCTGTTACCACTGCCACTCCAGGGAAACGATGACAGACAGAGAAAAAGGAAGGAGAAAAAAGAATGGGAGGAAGAGGAAAGACAGGAGTATTCCCTGGATAACAGAGGGGCACCAAAAGGAAAGAAAGTAAAGAAGAGTGAGTAATAGAGAACTGAACAGAAGTAAAAATAGAAATATAGAGAGGAAAGATTCATATTGTAGATATAACTGGGACAGCAGCATGTTTAACACCACAAACTTGACAGAGGCCAGTTGAGTTGTGAGCTATGACCACTCACCGCTAGCCTATGCTATAAACACCAGGAACATGTTTCACTTTTTCAGACAGGACCCCAATTAGTTCATACGAGTTCATGCCCCAGCGACAGTTCTGGGTTGTGAGGCAATTTTGGCGCAGGGGCCCCCACTCCGTATTGTAGGATCCTATAGCATACTGGCCCAAAAAGACCAATAAACAATCTTTACAAAAAGAACAGCTGTAACACATATTTGTTATTTTTGACCGTCACCCAACACCCCAGAATAATTTATCAGAATACAAAGACCGATTCGGTCCATGTGATGCCAGCTTGGAACACTGTATCTAGCTTTTATTTTAATACAACCATGATTTACAGAGTTACAGAATCTAGTTGATTAGTGGTGAGCCTGGAGGTGATGTCTCAGTTATCTCTAGTTAGACAAAACGTTCTTAGATGCAGTAATTAAGAGTCACATTTTTCTGTTTTAGTAACATTAGAGCACAGCAAGGGGTGAGAGAGGGGGCTAGCTAATATTGACTAGTGCTCTGAAAAGTATTTGATTTTAATTTGGACATTTAAAATATCAACACATTATCCACTGAGATCTTTCTTTTTTTTCTGCCTTCAGGAAACGTCTGCAAATCTGAAACTCCAATTTGCTACACAGACAGACAGACAGAAAGACAGACAGACACAGAGAGAGAGAGAGACAGACCGACAGAGGTAGAAACAGATAGCAGTGCAGTGTGTCAGCAGAGTGTCCGGTGGAGGACGACCAGTCGCTACGGCTGCCATCTGGGAGCTAGAAAACGGAGATTACACCACTGTGTGTGTGTCTGTGTGTGTAGGTGTGTCTGTGTGGATGCATGTGTGTCAGTGTGTGAGCAGATGCTTGCCTTAGTGCATATTCGTGTGTGTGTGTGTGTGTGTGTGTGTGTGTGTGTGTGTGTGTGTGTTTGTGTGTCACATGCCTCTCTCAGTGGGTGCTATCCACCTGCCAGTAATTGCTCCAGCCAGCGTGGCTGCTGGAGTGGAGCAGGATCAGGCCTACACGTAGCTGGGATCACAGCCTGAAAGCAGTGGGTATTTTAGGAGCAAATTCACTTTGTCAGATACCTTTTCCAATATAGCAGTGTGATATTTGTCTTTCATTTCAAATCAGGGCATTGTTTCCCCAGGGCATTTTAAGGCTAAGATGACTGTTTATGAAAGGCCTCTTTACTGAGGACACCCTCAGAAATCATTGTAAATTAAAGAACTGCCTCAGAGGTCTGAGTCAAGGGCCTTTTTTAAAGAAGCTCTTCAGATATTTGTTGATGGTGTCAGTCTAATCAGTCACTGTTTGAGAGTTTTCTTATTTATTTTTTTTTTACCATAACTCGTTTTAAGGTGTCATAATTCAGCTCTTTATTATTATTATTATTATCAATACACCCTGCTCTTAAGTCAACATTGGAAATGCATACTAATATGATGTGGCTGACTCTGTGCGTCACTCTGGAACTATGGAAACGTTATCGACCACGGGCTGGCTCTGTACTCCCCCTCCCCCTCCTCATCTAAATCTGGACATTTTCAGCTCTTTTGGTCGGTGAATCAGTTTTGAATATTAAAGGAAGGAAGTGGAAGCATAAAATTACCTACTGTATGTGTACACAGTTTATTCACTCCCTTTGAGACAATATTAGAAGAAGCTCTCAGTCAACGTCTAGAATCAGAAACAGACTAATCAGACTTAAACTGTTAAGCCAATGTAGAAGAAGTCCTTTTTGTTTCACCTATTTCACATTGGCCTGGAGTCTTGAGGCTTGCATTAGGTCTTTTAGTTTTCAAGTGTAAAATAAGAGTGTAGGTAAAGCACTACTTAAGCCAAATGACGATAAATTAAAAGGCTGCACTGATTGTACAAAGCATTAACCCAGAAAACATTTCCATCTGTGATCACTAACAAAGAGCTGTTCAGCTGGCAGTGTATGGAGGGTTTTGTGGATTAATTAAAATATGTACATGAGCTTGTTTAGTATTAACAGTTTTGAACCAAAGGTGCGTGTGTTTCCATTTCAGTGGGCCCCTCAGTCTCCACGGGTCTGCTCTCCTGTTTCGCTCTGTGATTATGTCCTCTCACTAAATCATCAAGTCCTGGCTTTTGGATTTTGCCTGCATTTTCTGGACTGAACTACCCAGGATATGAGAGTCTTCACAGGACGCGTCTCTGTTCCTTGACCCAAACAAGAGGATAAAATGCAAATGATAGCTGCCATGCAATTTGTTTTATTTGGTTTAAAGTAATTCATTGTTTTGTCTGACTTCAGAGGTTTTTCAATTACATAAAATTTGCATTGCTTATTCACCATGATTCATGTTCGATTTTTCACCAGGCTTAAAAAAACTGTACAAAATAACCTAAAACTGATAAGGATGGCACATGTGTGAGGCTCATATGTAATTATATAAAGCACACTAATAAAAGTTGAGAATATTCAGAATTAGTCTGGCTTTGGCAATAAGAGATATGGGATGATTTTAATGGAATTGATAGTGACTGTTTTAAATTAATACATAAAATATAATATTTTTCCTGAAATTCATTCGAGCAACTCTGGGTCTATTTCTTATAATCTACAATCTACTGTACTTCACAAACACGGCAGACAAAGTGAGAGACCAGGAAATGTTTAATGTTCCTTCCGTATTAAAGTCCATGGTCACATTGTGTCCTCCCAAACTAAACAGACAGCTTGATCAAGTTCTGCACTGTGTAAACTTTGCATCCAAGTACCGCAGGAACCGCTAATCTGTAGCCCTTCTCAGACATGCTGTCTTTATCTGTCTGGTAAAATGATGGCTCTTTGTCACTCAGACCTAGATAACCATTACATTAATGTTCCTTACGGCCTCATTCAGACAGGACAGCCACTGCTGGAAAACAGCGGTGAGTTAAAAAGTTTGATGATGTGAAGGAACTGATGAATTTTAAAATGTAATACATTTTCTCTTTCTTAATTTTATCATTTATCATCATTATTATTCTGCTGCTTATTTCATCACATCAGAAAAGAACAACAAGACATGAAATGTTTGTAGTGCTTTTTGCTGGATGTTCATTCATCAATCATTGGTGCAGTTGGAGTGAAAGTTTAAAATATGAGACAGGTGGTCTGATTATTAATGCAACTGTGGGTTTAAATTTTTTTCACACTGTGTCAAACTCAGTTCACAGTGTTTTGCTGTTCATCAAACTGGTTTTGCTAAACTAACTTTTACATAAAAGTGACTTGGGCGCTTATTCAGATGAGGCCAACATGCAAACCTGACATTCATCCACAGAGGTGCATGTCTGGAGGGGGCACAATACTGATGAAGCAACCTCACAGGCTGCAGCTACAACTGTTAACACTTCCAGTGCTCTAGTGGTGTCTTGGGGACATGACCTCACAAGGCAAAACTAAACTATATCGATATTTGATGCAACATTCACAATATTTGCATGGATATGTATTTATTTTAATGGTTAATAATGTTTAATAGTTACTGAATCAAAGCACAATTTATGAAGTAAACTGAATTGCTAACCACAAGAATTGATTTGAATCACTGTTAAGCCAATTTCACACCTCTGTTTCGAGTTTTAAATCAAATTCTGCCACAGAGGAAATGCACCCGGCAACAGCCAGCCAGCTCCAGGGAGAGATCCCACGAGGGGTCGTCCCACACCTATCGGCCATCCCTGACCCTAATCCTCCGGGCAGACTAGGGGGACCCCACCCGTTGAGAGGGGTTAAAATATTTTTGGTTCATTATGAAACTGTGGCGGGACAAATTAAATCAGTGGGCCACCACAGTCTAGGTGATTAAGGGGAAACACTGCTGTAGTGCGTGCCGACAATATATATATGTATATCGTGATACCACTCCTTGGTCTTGGGCACGGGGCTTAAACCCCAGTAAACCCAAGCATTAAGTTGCCCTAGGTCACACAACGAAATGTCCTCTACATCGTCACAAAAGCACGAGCATATATACAATGACCTTCACATGAAGAATCCAATGAGCACACACACTTATGCTCCATAGACATTAGTATTGACATTAACCCTTTTCTCCCTCCTACAGCAGTTCAAACTCTGTGTTGATGATGACGTAACATCAAATGGACGGGTAATCCCAGATTACACACTGTACAGCAGACCGACAAAGGATTGAGAAAGTGCTCGTCAGGGTGAGAGCTTCTAGTCACACACTCACACACACGGCTTTCAAATGAATACAGGGCAGTGGCAAATGCTTACAGCACACACACAAAGATACACAAACTGTGCCTCCTCCTCTATACTGTGCCTTAATGCTCCTTAAGAAAATACAAAATAAAAATAAAAACTGTAAAACCAGAAATGTGCTTTTAAATCTTTCATGTTAAACTAAATATCCACACGTGTCCAAAACCTCTTCTCAGACCAATGAGATTGTGATTGAGAGTGCATGGACACTGTATTCAGACAGCTTCAAAACACACCACCCACTCATTACTGGCACAGGATCAGCCGCTGGTAAATCACTATGTCAAAAGTTGAACTGTGGCCAAACCTCTCCTCACTGGCCAACAGGCGTTTCATGCCAAAAGATACCGTAGCATTAAATTGACCTCTACAGTTAGTTTCTTCAGCTGCTAATGTCAAAGACCAAGTGTAGAGCTTTTGATTTCCATAGATTTTCCTAATTTGGCACTGACAGATCAGGGATTAGTCCAAGGAGCCATCAGCAAACAGAGGCACAGCTCGGAAATATGCCCGCTGTGTCCTTTATTTACCTCAACTACAAAAAAGGCATTTATTTGAAAGGGGTTACAGACAGGCTTTTTTATATTTTGTATTTTAGTAAGAAACCTCTCTTTTTTCCAATCTGCTCTGTTTTAATTTACTGCTAATGCAGCTTCAACATTTCATCCATGGGCTCCTGTTGACTTTCAGGTTATTCACAATAATGAACGTTTCTACAGCACATATTATAAGCACATAAAACACCTAAATCATGTCATATTCACAACTCTGCTGCTCTTACTTTCTCTTTTCAACAGTAATTCTATTCTTACTCACTAATTACTCACTAATGTTTCACAATGAAATATTTCCACCAGCTCAAAGCACACTTCCTGGATAGGCTTTTAATGTGAGACATCTACAGGAAGGGTTAGGTTTCATTGGCTGTAGCTTAACAGCAATCGAGTAACAGCAAAGTGGAAGTAACTGTAATTTATTAGCGAATGAAAACAATGTTTGTGTTAAAAGAAAAATTGAGAGCAGCAGAGTGGTCAGTATGACATGACTACTTATGGAATTAGTGCTGAGGAAATGTACATTATCTTGCATTATTACCATTAAAGTTATCATAGCACAGGCACATCAACTATTCCTGATTTGGCTTGAAAGCTACTGATAGAACTGCAACACTTAATCTCATCGACATCCGGTAGAGGGTTCCTCTCAGTTGTGGTTGCATCAGGAGCGCTGGCTTTGTTTTCTATTTTTGTCATACCCATGTGGTGCATCTTTTGTTGTGTTTTATATGAATGTATGGACCAATTTCAAAACCTCCGCCTGTAAACGGCTGCTGTGCCAAGTGGAACAAAGAGCCATGCTGTTATATCGATAAACAACACACATTGCGGGCGCTAGTTATGTTTTGTTCTCAACTCCAAAAAGTTTGAGTTCAATTTACTTAAGACTTGTTTGGGCCTGAGTACAGTTGCTGTTTTCAATGACGCATGAATTCCATACATGCTACAGAATATGTACAGAAGTGAATGTATTTATGCTGAATTTTTTGTTCTGGTATGCTATTCCTTCCAGTCCCGGTCCTGATTTGACGTCACTTGCGATGGAAAGCGGTCTGGTTGGCTGTCTAAAAGGTTGTGGACCCATCATGCTAATTGCGCTGCGGCCCTGCATACGGTGAGGATGAGTATCATATTAGAGTCTCAATAGATTAGATTGGTATGATGACTCACCCCCCGCCTAATTACACCACACTCATTGCTTTCTATAAGTGGATGTGTCAAAGGACCTCCGTAGACTGAAGCATGTTGTGTATGTTCATCAGTGTGTGTGTGTGTGTGTGTGTGTGCATGTAGCTGTGTGGATGTGTGTTTGTACATGAACACAACAGGCCAACTGACAAGGCTTTCATCATCATTAGCAGCCTACATGCTGTCCTCATGAATTATGCAGACACTATTGATCTGTTTCTACAACGCGCACGCTCGGCACACACACACACACACACACGTGCAAATACACAAGCCTTTGATGGCTTAATTCAAAAAGGTTTTCCTTTCTTTAACTGCCTGGTTTTGTGTTGCCAGGAACACTGATACTGAAAACAGTGAGAACTAGTTAGTGTTATGGGAAGAGTCTATTCCCAGCTTGCGATCGGGAGGGGGACGGGGGGTTCTGTCCAGATTCTTTAATGATAATGCAGAAAAGCTCCTTTATAAAGGCAGAGCCAAAATCAGTTATACTGCACTTCCTCCTTTCTCTACTCCGGGATGTAAAGGTGTTTGAAGGAAATCTGATATATCTTCTCATTTGTTGCCTTACACTGTGACATAGAAAGATTTGATTAGAATTTCTACAGTCCTAAAATTATTTTCATCTGGAAACTTCTGTTTCTACAAACAGCCAGGTCTCTTCACTGTTGAAAATGAATTTTTGTGGCCCTTTAGGGGACAATACCGTGACAGTAACAGGATCATAGACGATCATGGACAATCACTGATGCTTTCTTCAAATTCCAATGTGGCTATTAAAACCACAACAATGCAGAAAACACTGTGTGTTCTCAGTTTCACTGGGTTTTAACTTGCACTGATAAGGTACTTACACTGATGACGGGCACAGCTTCAGCAAATGGCTGGAAGTTTCCTACTGAACCTGAATTATGGTTGGAGAAAGCAGTAAACATATTTTAAATTTGTTATTACACATTCTTCTTACGAGAACAACCATAAGAAGTAACATTTGCACTTTTGAAAGAAGATACTCTGTCAAAATCACTCAAACTTGTTAGAATTAAAAGTCTTATGAAAGTTCATCCTTGGAGATTTTCGTTGGTACATGATTGGCTAATTCAATCATAATACAATGAACAAGACTGACCGTGAGCTATAAATTGCCAGGAAAATTAAAAATGTAAGCAATTTAAGGCTGCTCTTTTCATTTTGCATCTATGGTGCCGTCTATGCATCTTTTTACTGCAGTATTCTTCATTGATGTCATTGAAGTATCGACTGGATCAGTCTCAATACTAATGAATGCACACAGAAAGATTCACAAATGTAGTTCTGTATTTATATACAAATGACGAATACAAATGTGTATGTCTGATGAACACACAAATAGTTCTTGTTTTAGATAAATGTAGTTGAAATTCTTGAATAAATGTATTTAAAAGTATTTGCAATTTTCGTCACAAACATTTTTGGATGTTGTTACATTTATATACAAACTGTTGAGCCAACATTTACAAACTGCTTGTCACGTGTGAACTTCACTGCATTTGTGCATAGGTTTGTTGAGAGTTAATCAGCTAGCTGGCTAATGGATGATCCAAGGTTGCCTATTAGCATTGTAAAGCTAACTCGCTAGCTAACGTTAGTGTTACATGCCACATCACAAACCTATGTGATCACTTAAAATGATACTCTCCAAACTACGCCCATGTGATTCTGAAACAGATGGAGCGATCTGATTGGCTTTATTCATGAATCGAGCCGCAGCAGGGATGTCCCCCCCTCAACACACACACACAAACACAAACACACACACACAACAAGAAAGCATTGACCTTTCGGACTTACATAGTCCTCAGCCCCAACCAACGTTGATTCAGGTGACATCACCTGAGGCAACTTATCAGAGTTTGCGCAGCTTCCTCTGGAGCCACAAAATTCTGTATACAATATAGTCACATATGCAGTAGTACTCCCCGACAACGATAAACAGACATTGATGTGTAAAATCGGTAAATCTCCCCTTCAAGGCCATGCTGATTTGGAAAATTTACAAAAGCGTAATGAGAGACGAGGGAAGGAGAGGTGTCGAGCAGCGGAGGAAGAGAGGAATGAGGAGAGGATTCATCAGAGCCCCTATTGTGGTACAGAAAACAAGCAGACAGATGGCCTGATTGTGTTGCTGCGTTGAGTGTGTCACCTGGGCATACTACGCTGCTTTTCTCTCCTAATCAGGAGAAAATAAAAAAAGGGAACAAGAAATCATCAAACTACGGATCTTTACTTGTCCAATTAAGAATTGGTCCTCTGACTAATGAGAAGAAAAATAGGTAGTATGAGATGTGTGATTGTGTGAGCTCAGAAAAATCCCATTTTATTCTGTAGTGTACATACTATACTGACAAAACCCTAAAGTGTTGTGGAAATTACCTATAGACACAAAAATCTAAGTTATTTAGAGCTTGGTATTATTGATTTTTGGTTTGTATGTGCATACAACATCCTCATCATGTTTCCAGGTCTTACTTAATTGGCATGGTAAACACAATTAGCAGTGCTGCAGGTAGTTTGTTACACAGTAAACCAGAGGCCTGATGGGGGCCATGTTTAATTAAAGGAGAGATTTTCAGACAGAATGTCAAGATCAAGTATCAACACACTGGAGCTCAAAAGGGAGCTCTTCAGAGGCCACTTTCAATGCTTTTTCATGCTACACTTGAAAATCTTTGATCCTTTACTAGGGCGTGTAACCGCCCATAGAACCTGTAGAGAGTCCTGACTCCCTTGAATTGCAACTAAGAGCGCAAGTTGTCACTATGTCATCACATTTCTGGCACCTAGCCTGGCATCTGCAGACTAATTCGCAAATGCGTATTAGTTGGAACGTTTCAGTTCATTTTTTATTTCAAACAGGCGTCATCAACAGGCGTGGACAACCAATCAGAGCATCGAATCACCGTCATGTCATGCGGTACGTCCTGTCAGAAGTTTGGCAAAGACATATTTCTTATCAACATAAAGTTTAAGTGCAGTTGTTTGTACTTCTTTTGGAGAACATTTACTGTCCAGTCTGTTTAATACTGCCACTGCAGCCGCAGCCATCTTGGATATTTATACGAGCCTCCTGACTTTGCACCCAAAATGCTGTCAGAGCTCTCATTATTAACTTCCACTGCAGCCGCTATAATTCATCACTGACAAGAGGCACAAAAAAGGACTTCTTGCCTTGAAAAATATTTGGGAGATTCACACAAATGTTTAGAGACTGTTTTTACTGTTAAATGTCAGTCCTTTGTTATTGTCCATAATTAATTGTCCTACTGCAACATCCTGTGCACAAATACAACTTGCATATTTTGCAGTGGGATTTTTTACTTTTTACATGCAAGGCAGATTTGCACAGGATTAAATACACAAATGACCACTGTAAGTATGACAAATCACACGAGGACCCCAGGTAATACTAGTCTTGTACAAAAACAGTCTGATTTTCCCTGATTTTTAAAGCCTCATTCAGACTGGATTTAGGTCTCTAGGGGAGATGGGGGGATAATAAGATTTTTTTATTTAAATTGCCAAGCACAGTGAACCTTTCATTCTCCACATCCTCCTATAATGTTAATCCTGTCAGAATAGGGCTGAAGACAGCACAGTAAAGATCAGACATACTCTCTTTTGCTAGCCTGGCATCACCAGACTAATTCGCAAATGTGTATTAGTCTGGAACCTCTCAGTTCATTTTGGATTTTCAAGGGGCGTTATCGACAGTGGGAGACAACCAATTAGAACAGTGAAACGCCAGCCTGTTGGACATTACATTCTGTCAGAAGTTCGGCAAACACACATTTCTTATCAACATAAAGTTTAAGTGCAGTTGTTTGTTCTTCTTTTAGAGAAAATTTACCGTCCAGTCCGTTTAATACTGCCGCTGTAGCTGGCCAGGGAATGGCAGCCATCTTGGATATTTACAAAGATACTTGAACGGCGCTCGTCTCTGTCAGTCATCGTATTAAACCTGCCTCATACTAGATAAATGCTTGTGATTGGTTAGCCCGATAAAACGGCAGAGAAATCAGTTTGAATGTGAGAGGGGCCAGACGTATCTGCCAGAGCAAATGTAATATGAGCTTGCAGATTTGTCTGGTTCCCAGGCTACTCTATTGCCATTTTAAGTGTGAATTTCATAAAAGCAAGTTGAATTCAGCTTCAATCCACAGTATACAGATGCAAATTAATTTATAGCTATAATCTGATACAGTGCATCAAATGGTGACATTTATGTTTTAAACTGTACACGGTCCTCTTTAAATAACAAAAAGTAAAATAAATAAATGTTAAAATACAGCAGAAATACAGTGAAATGAAGATGAATGTTTTTAATTATAAATATGTGCTGTAGATATTGATCACAGCACAGATCAGATGTTGGCTCATAGATCGATTATCATCAGATGAATGCTGAATATCAGTATTAAGGGTTTCAAAGAATGTGTCATATTTCAGTGAGATTATCCATCCCCCAGAAAGCAGTTAAAAGTTGCTTAGCTCTCAGCAGCTACAGATATGTATACAAAGATTTGGGGCAAAGCTCTTGGTATGGTTGAAAATGGATCTTGATAAGAAACAGTTTAGAGTTTAAGTTTAGAAATGTTCGATTGGCAGCCAGTGCAGATAGCCGACGTGACTAACTGTCACGATGCTGCAGACAGAAGTAAGCAGCTGTTTTGCAGTATAATCAGTGAATATATCAAATGAGTATATGTTGTACATTCAGCAACTCATCCTCATAGTAATTATTCATGATTTTATTTGATATTTCAACTCTTTTTAACATACTGATAACTAAACTGAAGTCGGATATTCAGATTCTGGTGAATGGCTGTCCACAGAGACATGGAACCAATTTTACTACAAAATGTTTGTAGTTTCTGCCATCAGTTTTCTCAGTAATCACAACATATTTCCCAAAGTAATTGCTGAGGTTTGGGAACATGACAACATAGTGACAACAAAATGGGGCGAGATGGGTGCTTACAACAGGCAGTTCATTTTACTGTTTGTCTTCATCTTCTCTTCCAGATGTCTTCAACCTGACACCATGTTCACACATCTCAACAATTAACATCAATCATCGAATCCTTCTCTAACTGCATCTTATGATTAGCATGAATGATATCATATACCATAATCTTCCACAGACAACATTGGTCGTCATGTTTACAGTGTCTGCGTTTAGATGAACCCATGGTAGTCAGCTAAAGCGCTTCCATGCCCTTTAGTAACCTGGTTAATGTAAGTCAGTACATGCTGCAGTTCAGTCATTTCTTCCCTACCCTGACCTCATTTTGGAAGTATAACTTACTTATTTTACTTATTTATTTTATGTGCAACAAATTAACAACCAGGTTGCCACGTGAATTGTACATTCATTCATCTTTGAAATCCGGGACGCATCACAGCTCTTTATACTATCTGCCCAGCACATAATTGCAAATAGACAAAGTTAGTGAGTAGCTGGTGTACACAGTCAAGAGTCAGGGTCTCATTTCCCAAACGAAAATAAGAAAATAAAACCAAATTTACACACGCACACACACACACAGACACACATCATATCATATTTCAACAATAGATCTGACACTTTCTGTCATCACTGTCCTCCTCTCCCTCTCACCTATATATGAATCACTTCTGTCTAAAATGCCACTGTTCTGATGGAATATTTTCATCTTCTCTGTTCTTGTTATTTATGGTTTGTATGTTGTTGGCCACATGTTCATATGCAGCAGGTCTAATGCAGAAATGATGACAGAATGACATTTACAATAAACGACCAGCTAGGAACCAGAGTGAATACTGGACACTCATCAGGTGGACACCTTTGGTGGAATGTAACTAAGTACATTTACTCAAGTACTGTACCTAAGTACTATTTTGAGGTACTCGTTTCCATTTTACGCTACTTTATACTTTTACTTCAAAGCACTTCAGAGTCAAATTTTGTACTTTTTACTCCACTACATTTATTTAAAAGCTTTAGTTACTGGTTACTTTGCAGCTTCAGATTATTAATACAAACTATTATAAACAAATAAAGTCTGGTGTATTATTATGGATTAAACTACCCAGCGCTAATACTCTTTCACTGCAGGACTTTTATTTGGGAGTACTTCTTCCACCCCTGGTGAAATGCTGTTCTGTGTCTCCCAAATAACTTTACAGTATGTGGTAATACTGTGTCAGCATTGTGTTTATCTTTCTTTGGTTTAACTCGACACTGAGGTTATTTCTGCCCTCAAAGCAACTCCACCTGCAACACATTTTTTAAGACCTGCATTTTGCAAAGACAGGTTTGAACATTAAAGAAAGGAACAAACAAGGAACAGCCATGGCTTTATCTACTCTCAGCCCACAGCATCTCAAGCCCGGTGCAGTACCACCCACTTCCCAGCTGACTGGCAAATGTGTTTGAGAAGGCGTATGAGCTCCAGAGTGTGATCTAAACACAGAATGTCAAATTAGATTCTCATTCTCTGTCTACCTCTACATATACTCACGTAACACACAGATTGATTCTGACATTGTGTCTGGGCTGTGACGCTGAGGTGTCTTTGAATGGTTCGCATTCAGGAGCCTTTTAAGTGTTCTCTGCACTCACAGCAGATGTTTGACCTGATGACAAAAGTGTTTTTGTCTTTCCGTCCTCTCCTCTATTCTAAAATCAGGATCAGTCAGTTAGTGGTGAATGAACTGAAAGCTTCCCATGTGCAACGTTTCATCCTCAGATGCTCTCTAACTAGTAAGAGTATTTGCACCCACAAGTCAGCTTTTCTAACGTTTCTCATCGGAACGAGTTCAGTGTGGGAGCAAGATGATTAATTGATTATGAAAACAAATCACAGTGGAAGGGGACATTGTGTTTAGACAATGGAGGAGCGGCGGGGGTTGAAGGGTAATAATAATAACAAAGGAGACAGCTTTTATGATTGGAAACTCAAACATCATTACTGAAATTGAAATAGTAATTTACTGATGTAACGTAAGCAGCAGTGTGGAGGCCAAAGCTTTGACTGCCCCCCCTTCTACTTAAATGAGTGCAGACTATACAAATACTAATGAGGACAAAAACACACACACATTACTTTGTCGACTTTTAAACTTGCTAGTGACTGTGTATGTGTTCTTTTTTTCCAATCTTGGCCCAGTTGGTGTTTCAATGAATAGAAGGTGCAAAAGAATGTTATGAACAAATACAATATGCTTCCATTTCTTCTTCTTGTTTTATTTCCAGCAGCTTAGATGCAGCATCCTTCCTCTAGGAAATGCCAAAGCTAGAGTAAATCAATTGTGTGAAATGCTTCACAAAAATAGCACATGATAGACAGAGGAAACACACTGATTTGTGAACATATATGTCATATTATTTCCCAAGAATCAACAGAATGTCATGACGTTGCAGAAATACAGAAAAGTTAAAACTACTGATAAAGAATGCTAAGACTGACATTAGCACACGAATACGGGGAAAAATGGGGAAAAAAACCCTTCTCATTTATTTTCATGGGAACACATGTTGATGGGGTCAGCTCTTGCTGCAATGCAATGTGACATCATCAGATTAATAACCCCAAAAAAGGGTGAACAATACCCTGAATGCCATTCCCTCATTCATTTCAATGAGACCACTGCTTTGGCACAACAGGGGTCCCACTGATGCTGAGGGTTCAGACCAAAAAAGACGCATCAATAAAGTTAAACCTGGCTCAACTTTTGCTGCAACATAACACAACGTCATCCAGCAGCGTACTGAATCAAATATGTCAATGTGTCAATCAAATATGTGCATGTGCACATTCCTGGCACATTACCTTCTGATAGCTATCAGCAAGATATCTTTCCAGGGATGCAAAATCTAGTAGTTTGTATCATGATGGATCTGCATCATATTTCAATATTTCACCGATACCTGTAGAAATATTTCCACACCAACACACATACGACATTGACATGAAGTCTTAACACTTCCTGACTGGCACTCGTTTAATTCAGTAATCTTGTTATACTAAATATTCACACGCCGTTTTTTGATGGAAATGAGTAATAATTCGCATTTTCTGTTGCAATTTTTTCTCAAAAACATTTGAATGGAAAGACACCAATAGAAATGTCGGCTTTATCAAATGTATTTCTGTGATGCATCTGAATGCAATGTTGTTTTTACATAAGAAGAAGAATCGAGATCGAAATGTTTATTTGGCATTGAAATGGCATGAAACTGTACACACACACACATTAAATTTGTCTTTACAAAGCATACTGAAGTGGACAGACACACTTGATCAGTGGTGCAAGAAGTATTCAGATCTTTTACCTAAGTAAAAGTAACCACACTGTGAAAATACTGTTACAAGTAAAAGTCCTGCATCTGCAGTATTGCAGTATTTACGAACTAGGTGTATGTGGCAATATTCCAATTTTCCATCACCCAGCAGAGATTGTTCCACCAGAGAGGGTAGGCAGAGCTAACACATAATATTTCCCTCTGAAATGTAGTGTAGTAGAAGTATAAAGTAGTAAAATATCGAGTAAGTAAGTACAAGTACCTCAAAATAGTATTTAAGTACAGTACTTAAGCAAATGTACTTAATTACTTTTCACCACTGCACTTGATTTTGAAATAAGTTAGTTGAATTCAGATTTAGTCACTGAGGCATTACATAGCTATTACATTGCTATTTTCCAGAGACTAGATCGCAAGTGTCAACATATATGCTAGTGAGCAGTCGGTCCATGCACCGTTCCATACTCCATACATGAAGACGGTGAAGTGAAAGCCCCAAGTGCACATAAAGTATCTTTCATCATGCTTTCCCCAGAGTGGAGGAAAATCTCATGGGGACAATGAAGGGGATGCAGCGTAACGTGATAACACCAAAATAACATGTTGACACGGACAGAAAATAACAAGACCTTTAGTGAGCACTGTGGGGGTGATCTGCTCCCACTAGGGCCTTTTGTGTGAATTATGAAGTAAACATGAGCTTTACCTGACAGCATGGTTTGCTCCACTTCAGCTGTCTTAGCTGGACATTCATATGTACATTTGTTCACAAATGTACTTTAATGACATATTGTTACTATACTGTATGTTTAAAACACAGTATATACAAGAAAGAACCTACTATGTGTTGGAGTGCAAAAGCATGTCTTATTACTTAGCTAAAATGTTGACTATACTACAATTGTAATATTTAAGCAAAACAAAACACTTTTAAGTTTTCTGTGGCTCAGTTAGCCAGTTGGTCACATTCATAAGTTCCATTTCTCTGGTTAAGTAGTTAGGAAACATTTCTTCACATTTACAAGGAAATTTATTTTATGCAGTGGTAATAGCACAACGAAAGGATTTCCTGGGCTAGCCTCTGCTCCACCAGCTTCTGTAATCCAATGCAATCATTCAGCATTTCTTTCATTGGCCTTTCTGAAGAAATTAAGCCTGTTCCTGAGGTTTACTTTCCATCTTCTAAGACAAACTGCTATCCACTACAGCAGTCATTCACTGTGGCAGAGAGCGCTGAATGTGGTGGACACGAGCCTTGCAGTTGAAATGGCTTTGTGTGTTACTGAAAAGGGGCAGATTACTGAGCTCCACCAACATTTGAAAACACATGCAGCTCAAGCCGATCAACAGTCAAGCTTCCACCTAATGTATTACCCCAGTTTCCAGAAAAATTGGAAATAAAGAAAATGGAAATGACAGTCTAGTCAGGTGCCAAAGCATTGCAAGAGAAGATGGCGCAACAAGATGACGTAATTAAAAGAGTGCCAGTCAAACCTCAAACCATCTAAAACCATGTGGAAAAGCTGATGGACACACACACACACATAGATTTCATGTGTTCATTTGAGGAAAGTTACTATTTTTTGTCTCACATCCTTCACGCACGTCATGATTTATTCGGTGAGTCTGTTTCCTTTGTCACATGCTGCGTTTATCGATACACCAGCTTTCCCATTTCAGCCAAAAGCAAACACTTTTTTGAATTTCTACTCAGCTTTTTTATGCTGCTTCCTCCATTGCCCTAGATGTGCCAATTTCTTAGACATGAATAAGTCTTTTTAACCCAAGAGAGGGAACAACATAACCAACCACAGGTGTGTGCAGACCTCTGATGGAGACACAGCAATCTTTTTAATGGCCGGTCACAGACACACCGGCATCTGTCTTAATGGCTGCTGCCTGTTCCCTCCATTGACGGTAGAATCACAAGTCAGGATGACATCTCAGTTTGTGTGATTTACACTGGCACCTGCCTCCCTGACTGAGCTTTCTGTGGTGTGCTGTGGTATAGATGCAGGAAGAATATTCCACCACCTTTCTGTTGTACTGTTTCATGCTTTAGAGAGCACAATTTCATAACAAGCTGATAGACATAATGGATCCTTATGCAAACAAGTGCTCTTGTTAAGATTATGAATTCCTTGGTGGATGAGGATTCCATATTTACTTGTTGGATTATATTTATAGAACAAACCAATCAGTTAATACACCCATACATAGATGGGACCCATCCATACATACATCATTGCCATTATTAAGCTCCACTGCTGGCAGGTAACTAAACAAACAAGTAGCTAACACTAGTTAGCTGCATTTTTTTTTACAGATTTGTCTGATATTAATGGAGTAAACTATTTCAATATCTATTGTTATTTACTTGTCGAGAGTTAGAGGAGAAGACTGACACCACTCTCGTGTCTGTTTGTTGAAGCTGGACCCAGAAGACAATTATCTTAGCTTAGCATATAGCCTGGAAGACAGGGGAAACAGCTGGAGCCATGTTGGCTCTGTCCAAAGTTCAAAAATGCACCAACCAACCCATCTGAAGTAGCCTTGCATTGCCAGACTAATTCGCAAATGCGTATAAGTCTGGAACCTCTCAGTTCTTTTTTGATTTCCAAGGGCCGTTATCGACGGGCAGAGACAACCAATCAGAGCGGCGAAGCGTCTGTCAGAAGTTCGGCAAACACACATAACTTATCAACATAAAGTTTAAGTGCAGTTGTTTGTTTGCCTCCACTGAACGGGAGCCGCCATATTTGATATTTACAAAGATACCTGAACGGCGCTCGTCTCAGTCAGTCATCGTTTTAAACTGGCCTCGTACTAGATAAACGCTTGTGATTGGTTAGCCCGAGAAATCGACAGAGTAATCAGTTTGAATGTGAGAGGGGCCAGACATATCTGTCAGAGCTTACCTCTGAAGCCCACCAATTAAGACACTGTATCTCATTTGTTGAATCCAAATACAAACACAAACGTAATAAATGACAATTGGTGCATTTATAGAGACTAACATGCTAGAAATATGTTTTGGCAAACAGCTACCAGGCATAGTGACTTCCTGGAGTCTTGGCATGTTGCCTGGCAACCCCACGGTGATGTCAAGATTCCACACAGCGTGGTGAGTCAGCCTTGCTGCTTCAATATATACGCAACAGGTAAGTCTCCTATTGCCTGTCCATTCCGGCTAAATGTCTGGACTCAATAATCAGGCTGTTTTAGTGTAACTGATGTGTTTTTGAGGGTCATTAATCATATTTATTGTGAAAGCTGCTGGTAGTTGACATTCAGGAGCTTTAAACATGCGTGTGTTTCTTTTTCAATGTACCGGTGAGTATTATACAATGGTATTATACAATCTGGTTTAATTACTGAAAAAAAAAGAAACACTGGGGAGACAGTAGCAGATTTCTTTTCCAGCAGTAAGATTCCTGCTAGTGTTTTTCCTCTGCATGTTTTCACAAATAAATGCTGCTACTTATATGCAATATGAGTGTGTGCCAATACTGTGATAACTCTAAAACACTAACATGTCATCCATTATAAACTCTATGAGAAGGAAATGATGGTGACTGTGTATCTGTCAAGGTGTTTTCCTGTTTTCCTCTCCCCTAGTGGCCAAAAGGGTGAGTGATGCAGCTTTAATTTGTTATTTATGTAATATTGATATCATATGTAATTTCTCCTGTAGTGAATTTGTAGCTAATACTTTAAGGGTTTGTTATGACACCTGATGCTGTAAGGCCTTTTACTGGGAGAGTACACTGCTTTTCTTACTTTTCACTTTTCACTTGTTTCAATTTTACACATTCACTGTCGAGCTGTGAAAACTGACCTTACAGTTTAGAATCAGAATGAACATAGAGTTGTTTGGGTTAACAAACTGAGGATTTAATTATTTTAGCCAGAAGGTACAAGCGTAGATTTATCTTTTATTTCAGTAAGTCTCTGCCACTGCAATGCTTCCCTGTATTAGGTCTTTGTCATAGGAATGTTCACATATGTTCTTGGACAAATAATCAACTTATCTTCTTCCAACTCACATCTATAACTCCTGTGACACTGTATTGGGCTGACTGCTGACAAAATTTGTCTGAGTGCTGCACAGCAATACTGTGGCTGAAGGAACGGCTGGGTGTAGGCACGGATTGAAGGGACTGCAGCTGCTGACATGCTACCTGGTGTAGGCTCAGGGCCATGTCACTGAATACCAGTAATGCCAGTACAGATAGGTCTTTCAGTACAGAAACAGTGTGAAGGTATCTCCAGCTCTCTTTTTCATTCTTTACACAACTACTTGCACCCCTTTCGCTGAGAAACAGTGCTACAACAAAATCTTTAAAAATGTGATGTCTTAAAGCATTTTACAACAAAACCAACACATTGGTCTAATAAACCTCAGGTTGTGTTAGCTAAAGCAGTATTCTTGGCGATACTGTCTTTATATGGATCACATCAAAGCTGATGCAGTGTATGAAGAAGCATTCCTCCCAGATAGACGATCGTCATTCAGTGGCACTGGTGAATGTGGTGGAGGAGCTATTCCTCCTGTGCAATAGATTGTTCTAATAAGAGCTTGGCTTTAGACAAGCAGGAGGAGGGGATATCACTGATGCTTCTATGCCCAGAGGCAATTTACATATGCACGGGTTACTACAATGGGTGGGAACATCATCAATACACATGCTCTCTCTCTCACACTCTCTCTCTGTCTCTCCTCATGCTTTAGCCTCTCCTTATGTTGCCAACCCTGTCTGTTAGTTTAGATGAACACATTTAATTGTGTTTTTAACCCTTTCTGGCACGTTTAGCTTTGTCAACAATGTTCCAGGAGGGAGAAAAGAAAATATGTTCCACCAAAAAGAGACATTCGTATACATTTTCCCTTGTGGAGTTGCTGCCATGCCTCTGGTAGATGCTTTATGTGCAGAGATGTAACTACCTTCTCAGACTGCACTTCATCCATCACAGTCCATCGACCTTTTCTAATAAAAGTGTTAAGGTTCAGATCTTCATGTGATGTGTGTTACATTTAACATGTGACGAAGATTCATCTCAGACTACAAGTTATATTTTTGCATTATTGAATATTCCACCAAGAGGCGTCCAGCAACACGATGCGATGGAAGCAACAGTTGGTGTCATGTATCTTAGTTATGCCTTATAGAAGTGAAAGATGCATTTCAAACACAGCTTTGTAGTTAAGTCTGGGCTTTTTGTCTCCTTTGTCACTCTGATCTTACCTTTTGCTGCCTCCTGGCCATATCAGTAGGTTGCTTTGCGTTGAACGGATAGGCGATGCAGCGCATCACAAACACATACAACTGGAGTCTCTTTTTCTTCTCCTCTTCCTCTCTCTGCATTTTCTCCAGGTCCTCTTTCTCCTTGTCGCTGCCCACCGAGGGGCTGGGGCTGGAGGGGCGGCCACCGCCGCACCCGCGGCCCCGGGGCTGGAGCCCACCGCTGCCGTGGACGTCGGTGGCTCGGCCCGGTGACAGCCGGGCTCCTCCGCTGCTCTTCGGGGCCGTCACCTCCTTGCGCTCCACCTCCAGTATCTCATCCCCTTCCTCCTCGCTGGAAGACGGGTCCAACATGCTGCTGAGACTTGGACTGAAACCGTAGCCTACCTGCTGCAAAAGGTGAAACTGCAAAAGTAGAAGAAAAAAAGATGCCGATCAGTTTCAGCGTCAGCCACAGATGGAGAGATCCAGGGGAAGCCGCTGTGGAGACGCAGAAGCTGACTGATGCGCGGCTCAGACTGTTGCTTTTCAAGAAAAAGAACTGCCGTCAGACGAGTCGATCTCAGGAAGAAAAATGAAAGTGTTGTAGAGGCTCGTTGGTTGCGTGATTTCCAAGCCTTTCAAGTCTGCCAGTCAGTGGCACACAGGAGGGATTTATCCTGGGAGCAGATAGAAAGGGGGAGGGGTCGCAGGAGAGAAAACAGGAGGAAACGTTCATGTGTTGACGCTCCGCCGCCCGGAGGAGGAAGAGGCTGGGCCCGGAGCTGACCGCGGTGCTGAAACCCGATCCCCGGCTGCTCTGGGATCAGTTTGATCAGTCTGAGAGCACAATAGATGAACGGCCACCTGATGATCCAGCTGAGTCAAAAGAAGACAAGTTGAGACAACAGCAGACCGGAATCCAAGCGTTTTGGCTTTCACAATAAGAGCTTCACTATTGGTTTAAAGAAATAATTAAATTAATAATGACTAAATTATCTATCTATCTATCTATCTGCTTACTTATACTTACATATTATTTCATACAGTAGCCTATATAGCAGGGATATTGGGATATAGCCTACACCACCGTTTAAAAGTGTGGGATCTTCTGCCACAAAAGCTTGATGGGGTACAGCTAGATGGCTGAGAGGACTAGGGGAGAGCGAGGCATCCAGTCACACTTTTTTTCACTTCAGTTTCTCGGTCGCAGCACGTCACAGTCACTCGTTTTGCAGTAATACATTAAATAATTCATTCTTGCGCACAAATGTATAATCTTTAGATTTTTACTCGTCGCCTTAACATAGAGTTATAAATGGTTAAGTGCGTTTGTGAAAAGTTGCCCCATCACCAGGTAAATCGTCACAATTTGCAGGTTAAATTGTCCATTATGTTTTCATGAATTTACGTTTTCAACATGCAGAAAAGTAGAGACTTTCCACACTCCTTTTTTGCAGTTAAAAGTCTGATTTATTTAGGCAGATGCATCAGTGTCAGTGGATGAAAACACAGGTACAGCCAGTTTAAGTAAATAAATGAAGGAATAACAAATAAACAAACTGGGCCACTGGGCAAGATGCTGATCATGTGACAGTTTTGTAATTGATGTTGAAGTCTTTGGCAGTACTCTTATAGATTTATTTTACAGCTTTACCCACCTCACTGTCCTTTGCATTATGTTGGGTGGTATGCTTTTATTTATAATTTTACATTTTACATTTATAACCATTTTAACACGTTTCCCTTTGGCCTTTATTTTCTTCCTTCTGTTTGCATACCCCTATAAAAAGATATTTTATCATTACAATTTTTGTAATGAAATGGCTAATATGGACCTTGCTATATGTTTCAACCATTTTGTGGCCACATCATTTATACAAATTAATGAACTAATATGTATGAAGCTGTAGACAATACCAATTCGATGATGAGTTGATGATGGTGCTGATGATGTACTGAGACAACCTGCCCCAGACTGACATGTATTGCTAGGCCTACCACAAGCTAGCTTTAGTACAGGACTTTAGGTATTAGAATACACCTTTTCTCTCCTCTATTCTGTGCACATACACATACTACATACACATACTTACTTATCAGAGTTTTGTATCATAAATAGTGCAATTTAGGTTTTTTTTACTTTTATGGTTGAAAAATGTGAAAATAGTTTTTACCTCAGATTACAGTAACATACATTATACAGCATGTCAAGAGCAAAACTAGTGTGACAACTTACTTGTGTGACAAGATGCCCCCCGCTCTCCCAACTCTATTTTTTTTAATTCTTTCATGTTTTAGACTATAGAAAATCCTCTTTACAAATAGATGTTATTTTGTACAAAGGGTTTGCAAGAAAAGTAATGTTTTGTACAGAACAAAATGCTTTACAATGGTTCACATAGACTGACAAAAGTGCCAGTGACAGCAGAGATAAGCAGGTAACAAGGCTTGCTAGACGACTTAAGCCAACCAGTCTCTTTGCAGAAAAAATGTTTTTTAGTTAAACTGCAGTGTACACATGTATAGGTTTTCTGTCACTGTGTACTCAGTGGTAAAGTGAAGTATTATGAGAAGTTAAGATTGTAACAGCCCAGTTCACAGTCAAGAGCGACAGCAGAGCTGATGCATGTTGAGTGATCGCCAGATGATGATATGAACAGTGTTGCTGACTATTGTCATTGATATGTGTTGCACCGGTAACCCCTGAAATTAAATGTGTTGCCCCTTTGTGCTCCTGAGAGTGTGTTATGAAGAGCCTGTACAACAAAAGAAAACATTTAGAACAAGGCTTTTCTTCCCCCTCATCATTTATCTCTAAGTAAGTGGTTTCATATCCAGTGGTGGAAAGTGACTAAGTACTTAAGTTCAGTTTCGAGGTACTTATACTTTGCTTGAGTATTTCCATTTAATGTGACTTTATACTTGTACTCCACTACATTTCTGAGGCAGATATTATACTGTACACTCAATTTACATACATACATCTATTTGACAGCTAAACGTACTTTGCAGATTTAGATTTTATCTTTAAAAAAAAGAATACCATAAGTTTAGCAAATACAATGTATTGTTTAAGATTGTGAGGGAGCTGATGTTCACTTGAGGCTCTGGGTGATGATGATGCCTCCCTGATTTTGACGTCTCCAAAGGGGACATGACAGCTTGCATGAAATGAGACTACATCCATCTTAGGTGTATGAAATTGAACTGCATTTGTGACTTCTTGTGGAGCCGTCCAGGCTCTTCTGAAGTTTTATTTGATTTGGTATGGAAAAATCTTTTGTGTGATGAAGGTATCCATGGCTCAACGAAGATTAATGAAAAAAATGATGGTGGGATGCAGTAATTGCTAAATCTTTTAATGCATAAATTGTTAGAAATGGAGCATTGTGCTGTAATTAATGTTTTTATTACTACTAATCAAATGTGAATACATGAAGAAGAGCAGTATTTTGAAAAAAGTAATTCGAACATTACAGTGGACACCGTGTATTAAGAGTCAATACACTTAAAAAACCAAACCTGTGAAAAACTTTTATGATGCACTTACTAAATTATAATATATATCTGTAGCCAATACCATGCATGTAAGAAGTAATAGGAAAGCACGAGTAATAAATGGCCTGAGGCCTCTGGCAGCTCCAATGACCTGGTCGGCCTCATTTTCTGCCAGTTATCCTCACGGCATTGAGCTGATAAGTCAGATAGTTGTGTGAAATGGGACAATCAGGCTGGCTACCTGAATCTTTTTTGGGGCGAGTTTAGAGGGGAATGGAGGAATGTGGACAGGAGGAATTGTGGGACACACAAATACACAAGCCACTCTCAAATTATAGTAGTAGGATAGGTAATAGCAGAGAGTGGGGCATGTCAGATGTGAACACTGCTTCCATTATAGAGCTGTAAAGAATCTGATCTGCAAAAAAAAAAAACCTGTTAGGAGGAACAGCATTTAGGAGGGAGAAAAAATATTAGACAGCAATCCAATCCTCATAATCTGTTTTACTCTTTATTTGTCATCACCTTGCTCTGATGAATTCCTTTTATATCTTTTATAGTTTTCCTCTTCTCTGACATAAGCACAAGCATATTTCTGACAATACTTGCTTTAAGAATTGTTTCAGAACTTTGATGCCAGTAAAATAACTGAAGTGAGGGAGACATAGAGAGGGGAAGATATAGCAGGTCATTATAAAGAAAAGAAGACAATCACACAATACACAATCTAATATGTAAACACAGCAATATTGTATATAATCAAACAATGACTATTAAATATCATTTTAGATTGTACCTTTTATAACTAGGTACAATATAATAGATTAGAATAGATAGAGATTTAGTTGTAATTAAATTGTTTTTAATTAAACAATAAAATATAAAGTATTGTTGTTACTAGTGTAGTATAAGAAAACACAAAGCCCTCCTGCCACTGTGAAATATAATGATATTGATGAAAATAATAATCAAAAGGAAAAAGGAGAAACTATAGGCAGAGAAACAGGAGGGGTCCCTCTTCTAAAATGAACAGATGAATGTACTGTCATACAGTATATACTGCCTGTACAGTGTAAACATATGAAGCAGTGGTAGAATAACAATATAGAGAAACAGACTGACAATAACAAGTAAATAATAATAGCAACATATAATATTAGGTAAATATTCTAGTGTATAATAGTGTAATAAGTTACAGTTTCAGCAGTTTCAGACATGAGTCTAAAAGTATTTGGAGTAAAGAATGTGAATCAGAGAAGACATCAAACAAATTCCAAGTACTGGTAGAACCGGAACCACAAAACCTCCTCTGTACCATGAAGACCTGGAATAAGGACAGACTACACTTCTACAAAAGTCAAGAATACCCTTCAGAGGGAGAATCAATAAGATATGCTAAGAGAGGATGAAGCAGGTCATTGTAGACATTCCTTCATTCATTGCAATGTAAGAACATTTTTGACAAAGACGGGGCAACTACTGGCGGGATCTCCTTGGGGGCGAAAACCTGGATCCGAGAAGAGTGGATGAGCACAGACAGAAGCCATGAACCAAACCAAAACACACGGGCCTGCAAACTCAAGTGGCATGAAAAAGTTCTAAATCTGAAACTGGTGTTCTGAGTTTTTTTTTAAACCATTTAACATGTTAATGAGGAATTCTGGTGCACTTTAAGTAAAAGTGCATTCTAAAGTTGATTCAAAGTTTATATGAAGCTTTAGCAGTCTTCATCAAGTGGGGATGTTCCAAAGATTTCCAAAATTTCCTCTTTGTGTGTTTCCTTGGATAGGTTACAGTAGAAAGCAGCATGGATGCCAGTGACAATGTTACAGTGGTTACTTTTTTTATCTTTTACTTCAGTCTGTCTTTCAAAATCAATGCCGACTTCTTTGGACTTATGATGAGCGCTGCTTGAATGCAGGCAGATGGAATTTGTGGCTGAGATGACAAAGGGTTGCAGAAGTTACCAACAGAGGTAACAAGGCGCATCATAACATCGGTCAACGAATGTTTCCACCGGCGATCAAAGCTGGAGTCAATAAATACCAGTGACTACTGCAGAGTCATTTGACCAGGGTCAGTGTCGACTGTACCCTTTCCCACTGAAGGGCCTTGTTTTATGTTAGTGGCTGTTTGTGTCCGGTGTGAAAGGGGCTTTACACAAAGAGGGAATGTGGATCAAAAAGGATTGTATACATGGAAAATATCAGCTTGATTGTCTAACTCATACTGATGAAGCCTAGCCTGGGAACCAGACGAATCTGTGAGATTATGTTTTATTTACTCTGGCAGATACGTCTGGCCCCTCTCCCATTCAAACTGATTTCCTCGGAGCTGGTATGTGGGGAGCCAATCACAACCGTCTACCTAGTATGAGGCGGGTTTAATAAGATGACTGACAGGGAGGAGCACAGTTGAGGCATCTTTGAAAATAACCAAGATACGATTTGTCTGTTGGCAGGCCAGGGAAGAGTGTAATGATTTTGCAGGTCTGGGCCTGTAATTTGAATTGAAATCTTCATGTGTTTATAGGAAAGTTCCACATATGGCAACAATTTTACCTGGAATTCCAGCGATGGATTCAATTGTTCTGACAGCTGAGATATTCCAAGTTCATCAGCATTTTCTTCCACTTCTCTGCTGCACTACATTATGGCCAACAGTAAACAGTGTTGCTCATTGCATGGATTGTGAGCCTCATACAGCTCACCAATATTTCAATAACCAGCTGGCATGACAGCAAAGAATTATATGTTAATGGAGCCAGTACACATAATTCTTAAAATACATCCTTAGGATGAAGTCTTACTTTATCTTAACTCACTGCAGTCTTGCCAATTTTGGTGGTCTTCTGGAGCACCAAAATGGTGAAAGTGCTGTTTGAGGGGTAAATAAATGATGAGCTGCTGTAGGATAATTTGGGATGATTAAAAAATTACATATTTACAGTTCACTGGGCTGTAAGCATGCAACCTTTTCATACATATTTGGGCTTTCACTAAATTCCTTAATGATGATACTGAATTAAAGGAGAGGACACTGTCATCTGTTATCTGGCAACAATGCTAACAAGTGTAGTAGTTCAGTTCTATATTGTATAGGTTTCACCATAGAAGCCTATCGCAACTGGGTTTATCCCTTACTCATGTGCAGCACCGAACAACCTTTAATCCATGCACCTCAGTCTTACCATTTGTATAAATTGGACTGAGACCCACTTTTTTTCAGCTTTGCTGCGAGGAGCATTGGTTCATTACAGAGAGAACAACAATGAAAAAGAGATGTCTTCCTAGAAACGTGCCCGCGTTTGACCGATCTGCCAGACTGGCTACATTATGGCAATCTGCACGCCAGTTGCGAGTCATGCCTAGGTCCGGAGAACACCAGCCTGGCTCTCACACCCCAGGCCACATGTCCATACTGCGCACGTCTTCCTTCATCGGAGAAGCAGCAAGTCTATTCCTTAGACAAAGCACCCGACATCTTTGATGCAGAATAGCCAGATGTCTCCATCCATGGATCTCCAGACTGGCCACGTATACCACTGCTCTGCGCAGGCACCTCACCGATATCACTGCTGCTCGGTAAATGGGGACCAATGATGTTCTGGGAACTTTTAATCACCTGCTGCAGAACCCTCCTGTTCTGGGCCGAGCACATCCCATGCCAATTTTCCTTACAAAAAACAGCCATTTCTGAGCTTTCTTAACTAGGGTGGAGATGTGAGATGCCCATGAAAGGTTCTCAGCATCACACTCAGCATATGTTCACCTGCTCCACCTCAGCTTTATTGATGTTACAGGGGCGTTGGTCTTTGCCTCCTTTTTTAAAAAAAAAATCAATAATCAGCTATTTGGTTTTGCTGACGTTGAGCAGCAAGTTGTTCTCTGGGCACCATTCTGCAAGGTTGCTGATTTCCTCCCAATATGAATTCTCATCATTGTTGGTAATCTGGCTGATGACGGTGGCTCGCCTTCTGAGCATTACTAATACCCCTCTTCCACCATCATGGAATTGGTTCAGTTCTGGTTTGCACGCCTAAGTTTGAACCATTCAGAGTATTTCGACCAAAAATAAATTGGTTCGGAACTGAAAAGTTGGTTCCCAGCTGGGACCAAAGAATTGCAGGTTTTCCTTGACCTGAAGTGTGAATCGTGATGACATCAGTGGGTGTGTCATATTCTTCAGGTTAAGAGAGGAAGGAGAAAGCAAAAATGGAGGAATCAAGTGGGAAATCTTCAGAAATAAAGAGCGTGTAGTAGTTTAGAATTTCTTCAAAGTACTGATACCCATACTCTTCACAAATATTGTGCAACACACAACAGGTCAGAACCATCCTCTTTGTAAGGTCACATTGGCAGTCATTTTTCTTCAGGAGACACCTAAATCTACCTTTTAGTCTCTTGAAGGTCATCTCCATAATTGCCCCTGCACTGCTTAATCTGGCATTGTGCCTCGGTTGCTGCGGGGTCTGCCTTGTCTGCCTGTGTCAGAAAAAGGCTTCATAAGGGAAGTTTGCATGGGGACGCAGGGTCTCCAATTAAGTGGTGTCCTACACCATGGCCAGAGATATTGACAGTGTGCTGGCTGAAAAACTGTCCATCACTCACCACTTCCCATAGATGTTATCATGCATCATGCACACTCCTGGATAGCCAACACAGACATCCCAGAACAGACCCTTTCCATCAACAACAGGCTGTAGTATGAAGGAATGCCTTCCTTTTCTATTGTGATAGTCACACGGGTACAGTTCTGGTGGTATTACGCTAACCTGGCTACCTACTCCAACACATTGAGGTCCTCTCTATCTGTTGTTAAAAAAAGTTACCATCTCCATCAACTTCCTAGCATCAGGGGTCTTGATATATTCATGAAGCAGCACTTTTATAACACCATTACAGAAGTTGCAACAGTCGCAATACCAACGCTGAAAAGGTGACACCCACTCTGGTATTCATTGTTTGTGGCCAGTCTCCAAAGGGCGTTGGCAGCCAGTTTATTTACTGGTATACACAAACAATAGTTGGTGATTTTCCTTTGTAGAACAGAGCCAAGATAAAGAAAGATGTAATTAAAAGGCTACTATCTTGGTATTTACAAGTGTTTTAGCACCATTTCAGAAATAATTTCTGTCCATACTAACAGAGAAAACGCATAACACATGACGACCTCTGTCTTTCCCATGAATGCACTCACACTCAAATAGATATGAATTTAAAGTTGTTTTTTTTCAAACACAGTTACAAAAAACATTTTATGGCTGAGATCAAGTCCAGTCAATTTTATTTGTATAGCGCCAAATCATAACAAAAGTTATCTCAAGACGCTTTCACATAGAGTAAGTCTAGACCGTACTCTTTAAAATATTATTTACAGAGACCCAACAGTTCCCACCATGAGCAGCACTTGGTGACAGTGGAGAAGAAAAACTCCCTTTTAACAGGTAGAAACCTCAAGCAGAACCAGGCTCTGGGTGGGCTGACATCTGCCTCGACCGAGTTGGAGGTCTGGTCAACGGTTAGGTCAGCAAGGCATACTTTGACATGGGAGACTGCAATTTGCATCCTGTGTCACACCACAGTCTGTGTAATGTCCCAGGCATTACACCAGCTTGGTGGAGCTCCATGCTGACAGGTTATAAATGGGTGGTGACTCCATGTGGTCATGGCCCCATTCTCCACTCTCACCGAGCCACAAGTAGGACTGCAGTGCAGGGGGAATTGCACACTCTAAATTTGGAGAAAATGAGAGATGTTTTGTACTTTACGAAACTCAACAATTCAAACTAATTGAATTCAACAATAGTATTTAGAAAGAGTTAGTTAACATGAAATGCAGGATAAGGTGAAGGGAGAAATGAGACAATAGATAGATAGGATGGATCAAACGTACTGTTATTTTAACTCTTTTTTTTAATTTAACAAAAGGATAATATACAAACATTCAGGTAAACAATAGCAGCACTGCACATACAATTCAAATTTGAATGTCACAAACACATCTTAAGAACTCCTATATGTACGTGAACGCATCATGACGTGTCGGGTCGAGGCGGGTCAGAAAGGCGGTGGGAGGACGTGCGCGTGGCCATGCGTAGCCTCGTGAAGCCCGCCCCTTTACAACAACCCCCAGCCGACGAAGTGACTGCTGCTGCTGAGGACGCTTCCCCGGCGCCGCCGTCTCTGTTCGAGTTGTAGTGGAGAAATACAGGTTTTATCCTCACTATCGTTCGACGCCGAGGGCTCACCTTCTCTGCCACCTGTTCCGGTTCGGGCTCGCTCTCTTGCTAAGTTGCTACGAGGAGACGGAGACCGGAGTGACAGTTACGTTAATTCATTCATCCACAACAACAATGGCAGCACAGGATTTTAATTTTTTGCTAGCGACGGATTCTTACAAGGTGAGTGGACCTGTTCTCCTTGTTTGTCCTCCTCTATGTTCTATCTCGGGCTTTTTTCCCCTTATTCAGTGTACATAAATCCAGTTTATGTTGGGACACAGGTAGCGGTAGCTACAGATTCCGTTCAGTATTTTCCTAAACCACAAACCATTGCGCGACATCACAAATATCCGTTAGCCGTTGCGTTTTTGGTCAGTTGTTTGGTTTGTGCTCCATCGCTGTAGTCGATGAGATGTCCGACAGTAACGTGAGGGCGCCAGCACCAACTCTTAGTAAATCACACCGTTATGGTGTGTTGTTGTCATTACTGAACCACTACAGTTTGTTAAAACCACGAGCAGGGGATCCAGAGTCCCTGCTGCAGGCATTAAATCATGTGAAACTGTGTCTGATATGACTTGGCAGCGAATAGACCTCTTGACTGATGCCAGTGTAATGCCTGAGTTTCGTTATGATAATATCAAAACTATTCTTCCTTTACATAAGTATAAACACATTTTTATAATCATTTTTTATTTAACCACATTACCCACGCTTTATCTTAGTGTCAAAATAAAAAATAAAAATAGTTTTAAATGAATCATATGGTGCCAACTTTCGCTTCAGTACAGCTTTTCATAGCTTGGTGCTACAGACATGGCCGGATCTACCAGGTGTCTCAGTATGGCAAGGGGCCTTAAAAATATATTGGTAATGTGCTAAGACTAAATGGTGTGATTACAGTTTGCCAGCACAAACTGTGTTGTTAAGCTCAAATGGTCGGTTCTGTGTCAACATAGCCACGGGGGCCCATGCTTACATTTCGTGGTTTGCCCGTATACATAAAGCAGGGACCGTATGCAGGCACCCAAGGTAGTATGACCAGAACCACATTTACTCCCTGCTGTCTGTGTCTCCTTTGGAGCATGGAAAAGCCTTTTACACTCGCTGGAAACCATGAAAGCCAGGGCCTTTCAGGAGTCCCTTGACTCCAGTTTCGTGATCCAAGAAGTCAAGCCATGGTGATTCATTGTATTGTAAGTCACAGTCAGCGATCCACCTCTTTTATTGGCAGTTTAGCTTTCGGTTTCATTTCAGTCGATTCGTAACCTAAATCCAGTTGTGAGTCAGCCCCCTGCTCTGACAGCCTGGGTTATACAGTGGCATATGCTCGGCCCAGTAGAGTTAAATGTCAGATGTCACTGGTAGATGTCATTCAAAGGTTTGTACTGCAGCCAAATGGCTTTTTATTAGCTCCAATGACCCCTTAAAACAAGTCCAAAGCAGCAGCACAGTCAAGAGGATTCCTCCAATGTGTATGTCATCACAATCGCATAATAGAAACTGATTTGGTACATTGTGCTGAGCTCATCTGAAAGGCCACTGGGGTTACCAGGTTTACAGCGCAGCACTTTACTTGAATTTTAAAAAAGGGACAGAAATACTGTATTAATGTAACATAACAAAATTAGTTGGCAGACATTATTAATGCATACAAAACAACAACACTGCCTTATGAATGTTCAGTGTGATCCATCAGTTTAGTTACAAGTAGACTAATTAAATATATTAAATATGTGGCCTTTGGTGTCTGATGTAGCTGATCTGCTTGTTATATTTCAAGGTTAATAGTATGTTTCATAAAAAGGTTTTTTGTTTGTCGTTTTCTCCTGACATTAGCAGAAACACTCATTATGTCAGGCTAGGCTTTGCACCGCCACTATAATGAAGAGTCTCATCTCACTTTCTCATTTCTATGACCACATCAAAACTGATTATCACATGGGAGACAGACTAGGGGTGTGTGAGATATGTTATAATCCACCCAGTTCAAGTTAGGTTTGGAGTCATTAAAATCAGTCACCATTATATAGTTTGTCCAGGACAGAGCACTTACTGGCTGATTTTTACTCAGTCCAGCTCAGTATGTATTTTGGTCACAATTATTTAAAAAACTAATATAAGGGATCCATATATATATATTTAAAAACCAGTATCAGTATCTCAACAAATATTAAATGGATCCCATGATTTTTGTAATGGGATGAATCCTACTGATTTTGGTGATCCCGTTAACTTTCATGTAGCACCACAAGCAGGGAAACAAATTAATCCCCTGATCCCCTGAATTTTCATCTAGCACCTAGGTCAGAATTTTATTTTGTGCTCTACTTTGGTTTTGATCAAATATCTGCAACTGGTGAGATTCTCATCAGCCTTAGCTGCAAGAGGAAAAGCAGTTTTCCCTAAATCTCAGATGCTCCATCTGCTCTGTACTCTTGACATATATGTCTTATGTTCAGTGTCTCTGCATCTTCAATCTCCAGGCCCAGATTTCTTCATCCACTCTTGCATAATTGGAATCTACCAGCAGTGATGATGATGATTATGACGTTGCCTGTATGACTACATGCTTTTTTACATGTGACTTGGCTGTGCTTTTTTTTTTTTTATGCTCAAATTCTCAGTTGCATAACTTGTGTAATAATTAACGACTATATCCAGAATGCACCCACAGCACATTCTGAGAGCACTGTGAGCTTTAGCTTTCACTTCTTAAGTTTCTGAGGAATTCACTGTGGTCTGATATGTCTTTGTACCTTGCTACGTGCAGCTCCTAATTCTTGACCACACCCTGGATGCTAATACCATAATCATGCTGGTGTTTGCCAGCACACATCTACTGCTTGCTACTCCTTTATTCTTCAGAGAGGCCCAGTAACCACAGTTAACATCTCAAGTCAGGGAGGACAAACTACTCACACTTCACTTGTTAATTGGCTCACATCACAAAAGAAAAATGCTTACGCATTTCAGTACAAAGCCTTCTTTAGAGTGTTTGAAGTATACGGTTTTAAATCAGTGATTTAAACAAGGACAGAGTCCATACACACCTATTAGGAACTAATCACTTTTCTTACCCCAAGGTTTTAGGTACATAAAAAAGCAATATTTCATATTTACTGAACTGTTCATGTATATGTTCCCCAGGACGCTTTAAAAGGCCTCCTCTTCCTCAGCCGTCCACAGATGAATTGGTATATGTGATTTACACTGCAGATCCACATGAGCTTATTATTTTTATAAAATCTATTTTTGCTAACTGTTTGTTTTGAGACAGCTATCATGTCATTGAGGTTTTATGACAGGGCAGCTGGTGATTGCAAAGCTGTCCTGCAACCAAGATTTTCAGATGTCCAGACCTTTCCATCATCACCTGAACACAACACACAAAGACACAGCTCAACCTGTATTTTTCCTTTAATGATGGCAACTCATCTGCATATGAGATGGTAGGCTCAGTCCTAATTGTCACCATCTCACTGACAAGGTTTTCAGGATAATAGCAGAACTGGAGCCACAAAGTAATATTCCAAACTGCACCACAATCTCAAGGCACACAGTGTAGCTGTATGACACCACACAGGAAAACATGAAGACTATACTGAAGGGTAGGACACTCTGGGTGACCACCAGCAGATAGACATGGCATCAGTGGGGAAGCGGGGTCAGGTAGTGACTTTTGGGAAAAATGACAGCCCTAATTCACACCCACTTCACGCTGTGATTGGCCAGCTGTGCAGAGGTGATGAGAAAGGAGCCAGTAGCTGTCTTTACATGGACACTAATATTCCACTAATACTCAAAATAATAGCCCAGTCAGAATAAAAATGTTTGTGTGTGTGCGGTTGTTATATTTCCAGCATATTAGACACCTCACAGTGGGCGGAACCACTTTGTGCAGTAAAGTTATATTCTGATTAAATGCTTTGGGGCATGTAAACACACACACACACACACACACACATAGAAACACTTTATTTATCCTCCATGTAAACAGGTAAGGAATCTCTGATTGAAGGATTGAAGAAACATTGTCCATGTAACCGCAGGCTGTTTGAACATATTTCCCTAGCTCTCTTTTCACATTACCTACTTTCAAACAGTCTCTCTTCAGAAACATTAATGGTGTTGTACTTCCCTGTACGCATGAAACGTGACAAAAGTAATTGTGTAGAGAACAAAAAAGAAAAGTTAAGAGCATTTTTTCTACCTTAAGATTAAAGTGTAATTAAGTGCAAGGGGAGGGGGTTTCAAACGCTTTTCAACAATGTGACAACCACTTAGTTTGAAATGCAGTATTCTGATGCCTTTATACACTGCCTACAAACATGATGAGAATTCCAGTGTCAAAAACTCAAAATATATACCTTGAAAAACAAATGAAATAATTTTTTTTTAAATTGTTTTATGTTATCAGTACATGTGGCTTTTACATCCCTGGTAGACTGTGAGCACACAGCGGGAACATTATGCAAGATTTTGTTTGGGGTTTTTGAATATGTATGGTACCAGTGACATGTCCAATATCTGGTGAGTCAAAGTAACCTAACATATTCTGAGAATAATATGTGACATAGCTAGGTAAGATGTGTATTGACTATGATATAATCCTTTTAAATAAAGTAAAATACTGTCTTAATTTGCTCCCAGTAAAGACAGCGCCTTTGCTTGAGTTTTTCACGTTTTTTCTCCTGCAGTTAGAGAAGGGGGGCAGGAGAGTGAACTTTAAACAGGAGGCAGAATGAGGGAGAAGAATGTAGAGTGAGTGCCTCTTGAAGCTATTTCTTCCAGTGACGGTTGTTGCTGTTGATTATTCAATTAGTGCTGCAGGAGCACAAAGAGAGGCTTGTGCTTTAAGCTGTCATCACTCCGTCCCACATGGATCCAGGAAACATGTTTATTGTACACACATGCATCACGTTGAGACAATCCTCCGGGTCTCAGCTTATCATTGGTGTGCTTACTGGGGTTCATTTCATGCTATACTAATACAAATCTGTCTGCTGTGATAACATTAGAAAGCGATGAATGAACCTTAGCCACACTAAGGGCAATCATCAGAATTACACTGTGACATGTTTAAACTCGACTCAGTTAATCAGTTAAAGTATCTGGGACATGGCCTGCTCACTGGTTATGCCTGACATCTGTTTGTTTCTTGTATTCCAGATCACACACTACAAACAGTACCCTCCAAATGTCAGCAAAATCTACTCCTACTTTGAATGCCGACGCAAGAAGGGCTCCCAGTTCAATGAAGTGGTGTTCTTCGGCCTTCAGTATCTGCTGAAGAAGTACCTCACAGGTACATTCACATCCTCTTTTCCGATCTAGGAAATAATTGACAGGACCATATCTGGAAAAAGTCTTTGCTAAAGAGAATATTGGTGACAGGAGTGCCATGTCATAAAACTGCCATCCAGCCGCATTTCTTTGTACATACATGATAAATATTCCATGCACCATTAAAATAGCCCTAAGAATCAAAACATACAGTACCTTAACTAAACTTCTTCACTTTCATATCAGGTGACTATTCATTGATGACTATTTGATTGTGGCGCAGGCTAGGCAGTTTTCTGAATGTCAGGTCAGTCTTTTGTATTTTCTGCACGTGACTGAGGCTGCAGTAACTCTGTGTGTTCTCTAAAGGCCCGGTGGTCACGGAGGAGAAGATTCAGGAAGCCAAGCTCTTCTACCAGATGCACTTCAAACAGGCTGTGTTCGATGAAGAAAGCTGGAGGAAAGTCCTTGAGGTAGACAAACAGACTTTCAGCTGTCTAGACAGATTCACAGAGAGAGAGGCGTTCGCCCTCATATGTCTAACCCGAAGTAAATGTTCTTGTTTCAGAAACATGATGGCCGTCTCCCTATCCGGATCAAAGCTGTCCCTGAGGGCAGGATCATACCGAGAGGCAACGTGCTCTTCACTGTAGAAAACACAGATCCTCACTTCTACTGGCTCACCAACTACATTGAGGTAAACCCGGAAATGTGTTTTCACTGTTAGACTTTTAGTAGACTTTTTAAATGATGAAAGGGTTGAAGTAACAGATTAGTCGGATAACATATTCCATACCTACTATACGGCTACTTCAGAGAGCGTGGATTACAAGGCAATGTCACAGGCAAAAAACAATGGACACTGGGACCAAAATCAATTGACAGCATATTAAAGGGACTGTACCTAACTCAAATAAAGTGAAAATAGTGTTAAGTGACTCTTTATTCATTTTAAAGAGCTTGAATTGATTTTCTGATGTTTTAATGCATCCACTTAATGTTTAGGCAGGCCAGTATTTATTGGACTTGGGTTGAAGAGTAGAGAAACAAAGGATTTCTCCATTGGCTCCACGTTGTTAATGCTCATTTCACAGAAAATGGCCTAATATTTACCAAGGATGTCAGTTTTACACAGTACTGCGATAACTTGTGGTAATCTTTAAATTTTTACCCTTAACTTTAGGTCAAAACTGCTAGAATCTTTACAGGAGCAGTAGCAGTCAGTCCCACCCCTACTTCATGGAAAACTTCTCCAAATAGGGATTCAGATAGTTACTCCCTCAGGTCTCTCACCAACTGACCACTTACTACCTGTTCTCTTTTCTCCCCACACCCATCCTATTTCTACCCCCCCCCCCTTCGGCTGGCTGTAGACCATGCTGGTGCAGATGTGGTATCCCATCACAGTAGCCACCATATCCAGGGAGTTTAAGAAGATCCTGGCCAAGCACCTGAAGGCCACCTCAGGGAGCCTGGAAGGCCTGGACCTGAAACTGCATGACTTTGGCTACAGAGGAGTCTCCTCACAGGAGGTCAGAAAGACTTCCTGTCCTTGTTTTTAGCTGAGAAAATCTAAGTCAGCAAAGCTAATGAAGGTTCTCGTTTTACTTCTCTCTGGTGTGTACAAGCATCATGTTTTCACTGTGACATAAGAATTTCTACATAATGTCACTCTGGCTAAGGATAAGAAAATTTGCTAAATTCCTTAAAACTCTGTGTCATGTCACTGGTTTGTTTTTTCACAGAAAATTCAAATGTGCACAGACTATATAGAAAATCCTGTGATATATGTTTTGTGCATATGGCTGTGTCATGCTGATATTTTTCAAATTATTGTATGATATCGTAGTGGTCACATCACTGCTAACAGGTAGAAAGCTTAGATTAAGAGAACTCAATGAAAGTCAGAGGGAAAGTCTTACATAATAAGCATGAAGCTGGAATGTAAATTCAGTTATCAACTGAGCCAATGATTTAGTGAAAGTGTTTCATTATAAGAAAATTCTAAAACTGAAACAACAAACAATTGAAAGGTCAATGTGAAAATGTTTTAAACCAGGCAGCAGCTGCTTGTTTATGATAACCTAAAGGCAGACGAGAACAAATCTTCAGAAGGACCCAAACACCTCAGTTGTAAACGTAAATCAAAAATGTGAAATTACTCAATGGAAGACAATCTTCTTCTTAGTCACTTAAGAGGCGTAAAAAGTGATATCAGACAGCTGTAAAGTATCAAAAACAGTTTTCTCTGACCTAGTGGGAATGACTTCTGTGATCGGAAGGCCCACCTCTCTGTAAATAATGTTTTTTGCCACTTTACACCAACATGTCATTATTGTTTTTTCCACCTTTTAAGACACTGTATGCAGTATGATACTACCTGCTTAAACTACAGAAACAATTGGGGTGTAATAACCCTGTTACAGATCGCTGGTTGCTGAATTATTAACCTTTTAACTGTACCTGTTGTTAAACTGAACTCAAAGAAACTATTTGAAACAGCAAAGCGATTCTTCATTTCCACCACTACTCTCCAGTCTGCAGCATTAGGTGGAGCAGCTCACCTGGTTAATTTCTGCAGTACAGACACAGTAGCTGGGCTGCTGATGGCTCAGCGATACTATGGCTGCCCAATGGCTGGCTTCTCCATCCCAGCAGCCGAGCACAGGTATAACACACACACACACACACACAGATATAAGTCATGAATTAGACTGTGTACATTAACATTTTATTTTTAAATTTTAATATAAATTAAGGTCACTAATCTGCCCGGTTGAGTTGTCAATGAACTATGAGGAAACTGTAACGCCATCAAGGGTCGGCTCTTCAAATATTAGAACCAGTATTAGCACCACAAGACCTTGAGAGTTTGTTACTTCCTTCCTGTCATTCAGTACCATCATCTCCTGGGGGAGAAACAGGGAGAAGGAGGCGTTTGAGCGAGTCCTGGACCAGTTCTCCTCGGGGCCGGTGTCAGTGGTCAGTGACAGCTACGACATCTTTAATGCCTGTAAACACATCTGGGGAGACAAGCTGAAGGAGCGAGTCATGGAGCGCAGCCAGGACTCATGTCTGGTCATCCGGCCGGACTCTGGAGACCCCGCAGAGACTCTTATTGAGGTAAATAACAGGGCTGGATTAGTCAGTATTGGGCAACAAAAAAACAATTTTTAAACGCATTTTAAATCTAAAGATGTTCCCATTTCTGCTTTGAATTCTCACTTTAACAACTTTTATATTTTTTCTACTTACCCTAATGTTTTCTTCTTGGCTATTTTTTAATGATGAATGTCTAAGAGAACTATTCATACTTGGAGCTTGAGACTTTACTTTCCAAAATGGGTCACCACACGTTTCCAGTTACCATATTGCTATTTTTCAGTTTTTAAAAAACTTGATTTCAGACATATTCACATGTAAGTAGGCATTACTTCAGGTTAACAAACAAAAGAAAAAAAACGTTTCTCTGTCCCTTAGATTCCACTCTTCTTACACTAACAATACATCAAAATGTTCTACTGATCTCCTTTCTCTCAACCTAAGCAGTTAGACATACCATATACTTTTAACTACGGTATGACCATCTACTGTATGTGAGGGTTGTGACTCCCAGTGCTACCATTCACTCCCATTATTACTGACTCCTGAAAGTCAACACAGAAAATTGCTGGAAATCCTTTAATTTTCCCCGTTGTGTCCTTGGTCTATTGTTATAGGTAATGTAAGGGATAAAACTACCTTTTGTTCTTTTAAAACCAACTGAGTCTGCTGTTTTTAAGCTGCTAGGTAAAATCAAAGAGGAATGAAATTGGCCACTCAGAAAACACCCACTTGTCTATTGTTTCTCATCAATGTAGTGTTCATCCTTTCAACAAGAAAGAGAAAATATTTTGCCTTTTCACATCTATATGATCTTCAGCAGTCAGGAAGCAGTGAATACTTTTGGAATGCTTGTTTTTTAGAACTTTTGCTTCTCGCTCTCCATTTTATTGATTACTCGTATATGATTCAATGTAACTTAACTAAGGGTGTAAGATGTTCACACTGCTCCAATTTAACATACCTACATGTATGAATCAAGCTACAAAAGAAAATAATTTGAAATGCCACTTGTAGGTCATCAAGATTTTGGAGGAGTGCTTCGGCTGTTCTCTCAACTCTGTGGGATACAAGGTGCTACCTTCTTACCTGCGAATTATTCAAGGAGACGGCATCGACCTGAGCTCGGTGGAGGAGGTGAGAAAACGTTTGGTTGTTGCACTAGTGTGGGTGAATCCTGACTCTTCTTTATGCATCTTATTTAGTGTATTATATTTTTCTATTTCCCCACTCCTCCTTTGATCATTACTTCAACTATATTAAAGGCAAACTGAAAGCTATGATAAAGCTTCCCATAGTTTTGGCTGTCATTCCTGTTGGTTATGATGACATTTTACTCACATGATTTAGCTGTGCTATGGTAACCACAGCTTTACAGTTCAGAAGAGCTTGTTTTAAATGGCATTCAGAATTTGGTTCAGCTGTGGACTTGAACCTGTCTGGTCTGTTAATGTGAAACTGTGACTGACTATATCCTCAGATCTCAGAGCAGAAGTGTATTGGTAAAATGTAACTCAAAGGAATGATGGCCCAAGCTGTGACAGTAAGAACCAGGTTGTATGTCCCTTTACAGATGTATTAAAATGGTCTGCATTATTATTGGTTTTGCTCTGTTGAAAGGCACATGTCCAAATATTAGTGTATTATTATATTATATTATTAGTGTATTGTCATGGTCAAAACAGTAATTAAAATCAAGGTTTGTTTTATAACATTACCCCAAGCCTATCCTTTTAAAAATCAGATTTTTGCAGTTGTCGTGACTACAAGGCAGTTCCAGTTCAACTCTCCCAATTATAAGTTTGGTTCTCCTGAAAAATGCTCTGAAATGCTTTGACTGTATATTTTCCTTTTCGTGCACTGGCACGGTTAGAGCTGTACATGTGCAATAATGCTCTTCCCCTTGAACTGACAGGAAGCAGAGCTTAATACCATGCCTCAACATAAAATAGAAATCGTGTCGATGTCTGTAACACTGTGTTTGAAGCCTTCCTTCCTATGTTTCCTGTAGATTCTTGAGAAGCTGAGTGATGAAGGCTGGAGTGCTGAGAATGTCTTCTTTGGTTGTGGCAGCGCTTTGCTTCAGAAACTCAACAGAGACACACTCAGCTGTGCCTTCAAGTGCAGCTATGTGGAGACTAACGGCAAGGGGGTAAGTGGAGGGGTCCTGGTTCAATTTGGATGCTGCAACATTACGTTGCTTAAGAGATTCTCAAATTTCCATTACTGACTTTACTGATTATCAACAGATTGTTGTTTAGTAGTGGGAGCTGCCTGGTAAAATAACAGTAATAGCATGAAAACCATGTTTTTCATTGTATTAACTGTTAAAAAATCTCTGACTAAGAAGACCAGAGATGCTTTCTTTCTGGGACAGATACAGTCATCTTCACAGGGATTCAATGTGCTCATGAGCACTCAGAGCAAAAGATCTCACTCATATCTGTCTTCCAGATGGATGTGTACAAGCAGCCGGTGACTGACCCATCCAAGGGGTCAAAGAGGGGTCGATTATCACTGAGGAGAAACTCTGGTGGCTTATTAGAGACAATAGAGAGAGGGGCAGGCAAGCCCGAGGAGGTTGGTGCCAGCATTTCATTGTTAACTCTTACTGACGTTAAAAAATTTGGATAATCACTGTTTTCTAACACATACTATTTAATTTTTTCAATTTTATCCTAATGTAAGGATAATTAGTTTTATATGTAAAAAAAACAGAAACAGAAGTAAAAGCAAAATAATAATAATAAAATAATATATTTTAAAAAAAAGATGCAAGGACTTGCAAGATGCATGCAAGATCAATACTGTGCTACTGAGTTCTGAATGAACACGTTTTTTGACCTACAGTACAGAATGTGATCTGTTTTTTGAGCTCACAAGTGGAACTTTTTCTCCAGACCTGAGTGAGCAGTAGGTTGGTGTTTGCTTTAGGGCTGCAACAACCAGTTATTTTCATTTTTGATGAATCGTTAAGTCTATTAAATGTTTTAAAAAAGTTCGAAAAATAATGAGAAAATGCAATTCGCAATTCCTTAGAGCCCACAGTGATGCCTTCAATTTGCCTGTTTTGTCCAACTAACAGTCCAGAACTTCGAAGATGTTCCATTGACTGTTATGTATGACAAAGGAAAAAAGCAAATCCTCACATTTGAGAAGCTGTAACCAGAGAAATTTTGGTATTTTGTCCTGGAAAATAATTGATCAGTTATCAAAATACTTGTTCATGTTAGAAAGTACATTAGTTGGAGAGAATTATGAAGTGTATTTTAAACTAAATACAAAAACAGGATTTCTGTGTCCTTCAAGTTTTGCCTTTTAAATTAGTTACAATTTGAATGTGTTTCATAGTTTTGTCATTAAACTTCATCCTCCTGTTCTTGCTAATTTATCTGTGTGTGCTCTGCCTTCTTCAGGACCTGCTGGTGACTGTTTTTGAGAATGGCAGCCTGGTGAAGGACTACTCCCTGGAGGAGATCAGGAAGAACGCTCGGCTGAGGGACGAGGAGGTGAACCCCACCTTGCACAACCACGAACATGAGCTGCTGCATAACCACATCATCAACGGCATTCATTAGATCAGCCACAAAGCCACTCAAAATGCAAATGATACTTCAGTGTTTAACAGGATGCTTTGGAATGAAGACTACAGGGTTTTTGAAAGGCACCCATTCAAGTATAAACTCAACATGTTGAATGGGAGTGAAAAGCTGTTTCTCACAGCAGTCACCACCAAGCACTACCACCCACACTTCATCCCAAGGAGGCCAATGAGAACACTGTTTTCAGGTAGATCAGCTTCATTCACTTTCTATTCTGGCCACTCAGCCAGCACACAGTACACTGTGTGGTCAGACAATTACACTGCCCTGTCATGGCCATGACCAAGACTGAAGCTCAATGACAAATATGATAAGCTAAGAAAATCCAGAAATGAAAGGAGTAAAAACTTTTAAGATACATTTCCCAATTTTCGGGTTTCCACTGAATACTAGAACAAAATTAGGGCCTGTATCTTTTAAAGATATTTTATTTATGCAGTAGCTGAGCATTTTTTTCAGGCCATAAATGACCTAAACTTCCAAATATTCCGAGCTTCCATTAGATTTATTTTTCATGGTGTTCTCATTAGAGGAGAAAATCCTTTAAAGCAACATTTTACATCACATCACACCAACTATAACAAAACCTTACTATGACAATAAGAATAGTTTTATTGATTATAGTAATAGTGCTAGATCATCAGGTAATGGTTAGTGCTTGATGCACAACATTTAATTGAAGTCAGTGTCAGCCTCATATATCAACAGTACAATATATTGCTCCAGCCCTACTTTCTCCCCTCCATTCTTTGTTTAAGACACACAAAGCATGTACAGTGTATAAATGAAGACATTACGACACTGGCCAATAGTGCAAAATAAATAAAGTAGATTGTGTTGCACCGCCACAGTCACAAAGTCAATGAAGCCATACTCATCGTTTCTGTTTCATGAATTCTGATTAATTCCACAAAGCACACTCTATGGAACCCCAAAGTGTTCAATGTTAAATTAATTAAAATGTGTAAATTATATAAACAAACCAAAAATTTGTGATTCATTGAAGAAATCATTGAAACTCAACTCATTATGAAATGTTTTTTTATTGAATATCATTGTATTTAATTATAGAGCCTTCAGCCAATCAACTGCCCCCTGCTGCTCTTAAGCTGGCAACCTCAACAACTGCTACCAAATGTAGCCAGTTAGCTCCTGTTGGCAACAACAATACCACAGTAATTCTGGATAAACCAACTAGTGGCTGTTGTAAATAAACACACAGTAACTAAACTTTTGTTTATTTGTTTTGTTTGTTTCTGTACCTATTCTGTGTGTGTGTTTATTTACCTCAATCAGCTCAATAGCTGATTCAGAATTACTTCAGCATTGTATTGCTCTGGCTAACAGGAGCTAACTGGCTAAATCTGGTAGCAGTTGTTGAGCTTGCTTGGCTGAAAGGTGAGAGTGGTGACAACACCACTGTCAATAAAAAGGCCATTATGAAATAAAATAAAAAGACTGAAAATAATTGATGAAAAAACATGTTATAATGAGTTCAGTTTTAATCATATTTTAAATAATTTCAAAATTATAGTTTCATTTATATTTACACAATTTATTCACAACTATTTTTGAAGTTCTAAGTTATACTTATTTATTTAATATTGAACATGCTGGGGCTGCGTACACTCCTTTTCATCATCTGGTTTTCTGCTAAATTCTTCCAGTGTCTAAATTGTTTGTCTAATTCACTGGTTCCCAAGCATTTTGGCTTGTGATCCTTTACAGTGAAGCAGTGTCTTCTTGTGACCCCTCATCACAGGTTGTGTGTCTATGATGTGTGAGCCCAAAAAGTCTATTTAAATCTCTGTTTGAGTTTTATTTTTTATGTTTTGAGGCCTGAAGAGGTATTTGGCTTAATAACATTTCCATAAATATAGGCAAATAGTGACTGCAGTATTCTCTTGACAGAAATGTTTACGTTTCCTGTTTCCATTTAAACACTCAAACTGGCAAATTTCTTAATGTCTTCTGATTCTGTGATACAGCAGGGCAAGAGTATCTCTTTCTCCTGGGGCATTACATTATAACGATAACTGGTTTGACAAATCTGGAATCCTGAAATGCTGAAAGCTGCAGTGAACAGCAACATACAGGTGCTGATAGTAGTAACACGTCACATTATGTGGGATAGCTGCTAGTTTGAGTTTTTGACCTTTTTTAAAGATTTTGATTTCTGTTTAAACAGTGCAGCTGCTATAAAGACATACAGTAAAAGCACATTTCATTACTCTCTCATCTACTCACACAGAAGTGAACGCATCTCCATATCAGAATTGTGTCAAAATCCTGATATGGAGATGTGATGCAATTCTCCTATCTAAATAAATGACAAGTAAAATGTATCAACAATCTGTCATTTGATGAATACGAAGTAGTTTGATCATGTGATTTTCACACATTTGATATTGAGACAATGAATTGACATTCATTCATTCATGTTATAAGTTGTTAATGTGATGGTGATGATGATGCTTTTGACTTTAACAGCCAGATATTGGGAATTTCATGTTTGATGTTTCAAACAAAAAGAAAACAATCACTCAACTCAAACCAAGTCGCAATATTAAGATCATTTTATTTCCTTTGCTGTTTGATACAAAATTGATGTTTGCCTAACTAAGTCATTTGTTTGTGCAGATAAACCTTAAAAGACAGACTGGACTTTAAACTGCCTTTACTTTTTTTCATGTTATTGTGCACTGCTAAAATGACTGCAATATGTAGTAATATACAGTGGATTTCAGAAATTATGTGGTATTAGCACACTGGATTGGAAACCCCTATGTGGGATTTCCCTAGATGGAATAATACAAATAGATACTGATAAAGAGAAGCTAGGGTAAAACTATTTGTTGAAAGTCAGGTTTGATTGGCTGAAGACTGTGGATTGATTTATACACAGTAAAGGAAGAATTCACCCTGAAATTCTCCTACAGATACAGTCAGTCTCTGATGTCCACTGCATTCCATCATTTATTTTATGATGAAGTCTTATCATTAAGCAGACCAGTGCCTGCTGTACTTCCCAGAATGCCTTTCAACAACCTCAACACAAGGTTCTATTACTTATTCAAATCAAAGAGGCACAAGTAGTTTTGCAGCCCATATAAACCTGTGTACCTACATGTAAACTGCGTTTCAGAGTAGTTATTAGCGCATGTAACTGTCATCTGATTACCTGCCTCAACCAGCATACTGTATAATCTAAAGTATACTAGAATTTGAAGTGGCTCCTTCCATTTGTTTTAGGCAGGTATCAAAATGCTACCTACTTTTACAGCAACAAGCCCATTCCGTCAGTCACCTAGGATGCAAAGTGTGCTACAGAAGTGCTGCCAAAGGAAAACACCAGCGAGCCATTTTAGAGGCGTTGAGCTGTAAAATTGAGCCTGCTGGATTGATTCCAAGATGGAATTCACCTTTTGAGAAAAGACTCAACCCCGCTGTATTTTAATGCATTGAACAAATTACTCCAAAGCTGCTGCTGCTTTCTTTTGGCTGTTCACTCTAGATGTTGATCCTTTTCACTCTCTTTTCATGCCCTTTTTTGTTTTATGGTTATGGTTTATGGTTATAGTTCACATTTTGTCCTTTTTTAATATTCACCAGCAAATTCTACAATTACCCGCTGTGTGTTCAGTTTCAGACTGCAGGCCAGAGCCTGTTTGCATTTGATTTCCTTGCTGGTGACCAGTCTATACAGATTAGTGATGAAGTAGTGACACAGTTTGCCACCAACTCCGGACAACACATGGTTTGCCTCTTGTGTAAACCAGCACTAATCATATATATATAGAATTATATTTTGTAAATATACTTTTGATGATGATTTGCCTCTAACTGATCTGTATCTTTTAAATGTTCTGTATCATTGGTTTTGTTTGTTTTAATAACTGACCTTTTGTAAGATTAAAAAAAAATCTGAAACACTTTCATACTGGGGGGAGTTATTGTGTTACACCTTACAAAGTACATTAGAGAGGCAGAGTGTGCTGTTACACTGAGTTCTATACTTTTAACTAAGTGGAGGCAAACACTCATCCTCAAAAGGGTAGCTACCCCCTCAGATTCTCTGGAACCATCCCTCCCAGCATGTTTAACATGAATTTTGAGCAGAGGAAGCTATTGTCACACACCATTTGTGTTTGTTACTAATCATAAGCCAACTATGTGATTATGTGTACAGAGCAAAACAAATCATTTTGTGTTCCTCCTGAAAGAGTCACTCAACAGCAGGCTGAACAGTAGCGTTTCAAACCTGTTTCACCTCTGACTACAGCCAGCATCTCTGGTGGGTGTGGTTGGGTGTAGTCAGAAGTATGCTATGTTGCAGCTCTAACCACACCCAACAGTGATGTCACAGGGTGCTGGGGTACACCTGTACATGTCAGCACCAGGGTGAGAAGTTCAACAACTGGAGGTCAGCAAAGACAAGATCTTCAGGGGGCGTTAAAGCTCCCTTTGTGTAGGATATATAATAAAATATCTGACTGGCGACTCCTACTGGTAACATCTATAAGACACTGTGGCAGAAGCAATGCATCTTGCTCCCATCTCAACCGGAAGGTGAGGTAGCAAGTATTGCCTGGATAGATGAGGGATCCTGAGCTCACAGCTGTGGGAGATGGTTGCCAGATACAGTGTACAGGCTTTCTGAGGTTAGGGACTGGAGGTCTCAGTGGTAAAGACCCCCCCCCAAAAAAAGGCCTATATGAGAACCTGAAAGAACCTTGTGTCTTTATGTTATTATTTATGAGGGAAAGCAGACATGATTAGTAAATTGGCTTTAGCTTTACTTCTGCTGAAATTGAAGTTGAAGTTTATTTCAGCCGTCAGTTTGTAGGCTGAGGCTACAGTGTATTACACCCTTCTTACAATACATCATTTATTTGGCATCAAAAGGTGCAATAAAGTTACATTACTATACTAGTGCTGAATTGCTATTTTGACCACACAATTCTTTATTTGGTCATTCAATTATTAACTACCCAGCTTTAACTTTAACTGGCCCCATTACCTGAAAGACATTCATTATACAACACTTGTTCTCACCCTGTTGAACGTTCTTCATTTTGGATCTCTCCTATTTTCAAACAACTTTTGGATTCTTTCAAGTAGCCATTTCATTTTAATGTTATACATAATTTTACCGTTTTCAAATCAACCAAGTCTCTACTTCTAGACCCTTCAATATAACAGACACCTGGTCTGTGAACACTGGATCATTAGTTAACTTTCTACAGAAGCACCGTAGAGAGCATTCTGACCAGCTGCATCTCTGTGTGGTGTGGAGGCTGCAAGGCCTCTGATTGGAAAAATGTGAGGAGAGTGGTGAGGCCAGCGGAGAAGATTATTGGGTCTTTCCTCCCCTACATTCAGGAGGATATTGCACCGAAGCGTTGCATGTCCCGAGCCAGGAATATCCTAAAAGACTCCTCACAGCCTCTGGAAAGAGATTTTGTAGCATCAGCTGCAGAACCACAAGATTCTGCAGGAGCTTTTTCCGCCAGGATATCAGGTTGTTGAACAAATAACTGGACAATGACATTATTCCCACCTTTATTCTACCTCAGCGTGCACTATTGTAGGACTGTTCTCTAGTACACTGGTGACAGTTCTTGGGACTCTGTTTTCCAGAAAACTTGTCACTCCAAGCTGTACACTGTGGATATGCACAAACATACCTGTTGCACCTGCACTATTATTACTCCTCAGCCTACTACTTATATATATGCTAGTTCTGTTCTATGCACTTCATAATATTTATATAGTAATATGTCTGTATTATATTGTACACAGTCTTTTATTTTATTTTATTTGTATTTTTATGGTGTATATTTTTATTATTTCAATGCTGTTGCTATGCCCTTGGTAAGACATTTTGTTTGATGTACACTGGTTGTACATTGAATGAAAATAAAACCTGTCTAAGTCTAGAGAGATGAGTTGGTCTTCTCTGCAGTTCTTAAGGCTCTCTGTATGAATGTGAACATGAATGTATGAACATTTGCTGTGTTTGCCTCCACACACTGAGTAATGTGTGGACTCAGAGTGTATAAAATGATGGATGGAAGCAGGATACTGACACCAAGGACAACAGGAAATGACAGCTGCACTTTTTATTTTGAGCCACAAGAGGGAAGCAGCAAACAGAGGAAACAGGAGCGGCTGGGTTTCGTGTAGTGATGAGGTTTGAGAGAGATCTACTTAGAAGTTGAATTTTGGAGACATAAGGTTTTTACCTGACCAGGAGACACATTTTTGTTTTCTTTTACAAATGGTGTTTTTTTTATTGACCAGTGATGATCCAAGCCTACAAATGTGAATTTCTAAATATGACTATAAATGTACAAGTCGTGTTTGTAGGTAAGTAGTAAGTCTTAACAAGTCATTATTGAGCCTGTGAACAGTGACATAAGGGTCAAGCTCACATGAAAATCTCCTGAATGACTAGTAAAAAAGCTCTTCACTCAATAGATTCAACTTTTCCGGTTTAAGGCACACATTCAGATGCTTTCAGTCTGACTGCACAAACATTCCTGTTATTCTGTTATTCTGCACTCTGCTATTATCATTCCTGACCTTTGGGAGGCAGACGCATTCTATCTGGGACACTGCCTCTTCTAGTTGTCTTCCACTAGAAGACATTGTCTCTGAGGGCAGCTTTGTGTGTGGGGCAGAGGAAGACAGATGGTCTGATGTGATCTACTGGTCTGCTGGTCCCAGACTAAAAGTGCCTCAATTCAAATCCAAGACTGAAGTCTCAAAATGAAACTACATTTGTAGTAGTAAATTCTGTTGCTTCCCACCTTCGCGTTCTTGCATTCATCAAAGATTAGATTTCATATAAACCTGTTTCCGTCAGTGTTTCAGTGATCTGTTGTTGACATAAACTTTATTTGTGCTGAAAAAACACACCACTGTTTTTGTTTGGTTTTGTCAATTGATTTCCTTCCAAATCTGACCAAAGTGCAGCGCAGAAGCCGGTTGAGCATCCAACAAATCAGACAACAATCAGACATCAGTTCAAAGATAAGTCTGGTAATAACCTACATTTTTCTTATTGTCATCAAATTCCATGTGCAGACCTAAACCAACACTGAATGTCTCCACTAACAAGTATTGTGTGTGTGGCTGGTGTATCTTCTTCCTCTGAGCCACAGAGCTCCATTTAAACACATCAGTGAGCCTCATACATTCCTTCATCACCATGAACACACACACTGTAGTTTATCTTAACTCAGTCCCACACACACCGTTCTGCTGCCAGAAATACTGGCTACAGCACCAAATGTGGATTAATCCGCTGCTGAAAATTGTCCCCAACAAATGCACTATTCCCTACCGTTTGAGAAACATTTGATCAAAACTACAGTGAGCAGCTGTTTTAGGGAATTACTGAACCTTTAAAAAAATGATAGTAGTAACTAGTAACCAGTGAGTGTGCGCTACAGTTTTAAATGTTAGTGAATAACAGGGATGTATTGCAAACAGAGGAGGTATAGGAGCCATTCTTGTGTCACTGCACTGCATGTAAACTGCGTTTACAGCAGTTAAGGACAGGATCTGTCCTACTGTAAACCAAAACGTAAAGATTTGTTACGTTTATATCTATGGAAATAAAGTTGGCGAATCTTTTAAATGAACCTCCGTTGAGAAGCATTCAAACTGCTTAGTTTGACCTACTTTAACATGTAACTTTAAACTGTAACTGATATGGTCAACAAAACTTTAATCAGAGTAGCGACTAGAGCAGCATAGCTCATGGAAGCTGACCTGGAAGAGTTGTGGACGGTAACATGAGGTGGGCCTTCAAACAGCCGCTCTTCCTCGCTGGCTTGACTGCTGATTGGTTGGGTGTTGCCATGGCGACGGCAGGACACGTGAAGGGACGGGACCGAGGAGGAGGTTCGAGCCGAATGAAAACCAGAGAGAGTTTGTGATGGAGAGCGGAGCGACCCTGGATCCAGCGCTCTCTGTCCTCCTGTGAGCAGGTCTACGGACGGACCCGGTACCGCACCCCCCCTCTCCGTGCGCCGGGGTGATGGAGGTGGAGGGGGAGAGCTGCCGGCAGCGTCTGCTCAGGCTGCTCCTCCTGCTCTGCTTCACGACCCTCCACGGCTCGGCCATCGAGACGGGTAAGACGGCCGCAGACACCGGGCGCTCACTGACTCCCGACGTTTGGATCTTCTCTGTGCGTAACGCTGCGCACCGAGGACACGGCGGTGTGCTGGAGCTGCAGAGCGCAGCGCAGCTTTACACTGACACTGTAGCGGAGGTTTGCCTGCTTAAAAGTAGAGGTAGTGCAGTTGTGACAGGAAGGAAAGGTCAAACATAATCAGCTGTTATATTGATGTTTTTCTTCTTCCCTCCAGTAATGGCTATCTGAACATAGATAACAACAGTATAACTCTGATACCAAATATTATAGTATTATTTACATTTGAAATAGTCTGAGCCCCAAGAGGAGAAGAAGAAGAAGAATTAAATGATTGAAACTTCCATTTACTGTTGCATGACAGGGACCATTTTTCCCCAAAACCTCTTTGATTTAATTCGTTTTCCAGTCCAGAAAAGCGTCATTAGTGAACCACAGCGGTGCAGCTCATAGGTGAGAGTGAGCAGGTTTAAACTGTCATCTGTCAGTGCAGCATGTTCAGACTAACATTAGATTTCTATGGTGAAGTGTGAAGAACAGCTTTGCTAAAGCACCAGGTACCTGTTTCTGTTCGAATGTTGATGCTGAGCTTCCAGTTTATTTGACCAATGACTGGTGAGTTCTTGCTCAGAGGATCGTTGTGTCTTTCTGTCCTGTCAGTCTCTAGCCTGGTTGAACTATTGAACAGCGTTTTGCTCTCTATGTACAAAACATGACCCTTTTTTTGAAAACCCTTCATACTATTAGTGAAGAGGACTTTCTAAAACCTAGAAGTATGAAGGACGATTCAGAAACACAGTAGTCCTCTCAGCCCTCTGATTGCACCCAATCAAGCTTTTGTGGCAGGTGCTTCCAAACTTTTCAACGGCAGGTCACATGATAAATATACCTTTAAAAGTATGTTTTACTCTGCACATCATACGTTATTACTTGTGAGATGTGGGTTCTGACTCTTTTGACTCACTTTTTTCAGTTTAAAGGACCATACTAGTGTTCACTACTACATCAGATTTTGTAAAACACAGTAGGGTGGTTTGCAAAATGGACAGCTGTGAGTCTCCTAAAACTAATTCTGTTTATTTCTTTCTTAATGAATGTAAATGCAGACTATTATTACATTGCGGTGGCTATAGGGTCAAATGATGTTAACATAATCTCGGGATTTGATCAATGAGTAAGTAATAAACTAATTACTAAGTTCAGTCAAATGGATGCAGTATGGTAAGGTTAGTAAAGTGAGATTGTAGAAAAGTGTTACATATCACAGACTGTTTATATTGAATAATATATATATGTATGAGCAGTACTGTTTTATGATTTTTTTTTACTTAAAAAAAAGTTACATCCCTGTGATGATGTTCGTCAGCTTTTTATAGTCTTTTTGCCTTTTACAGAAAATTAAAAAATCTTCAGTAAATATACATATCATGATATATATTGAAATTGTGACATAAAATTGCATAAGATGTGCTACAAGATCCCTTCCATATTCCCCCCGGCTGTAGACCAGTTTGTTCATGTTTACTTCCAGTGCTGTTTATGTACCTTGTTTGGCATTAAGTGTAAAGTGATATAATGGAAGGCTGGGTCGGGTCCCCAGTGTTAGGATAAGGCATGGACAGTGAGGCTTCTGCCCTTTTCCACACAATGCTGTCTCAGAGAGACATTTCTCACTACAGTGTGTCACCCAGGACCTTGGCCATCACCCACCCTCTGGATTTGCTTTCTGAAATGGACTCCAGTAACGATGATAGTGTTTAGAAAGAGTTGCAAAAATCTTTACTGGGGACTTGGTGTCCTCTGGTCACCCTTGTTTTGGGCTGTGTCCCCCAAGGCTTTGTATTTACTAATGCGGTGCAGAGGGGATGAGCGGTTTCTCACCAACAGGGGCTCCCTGGCTTCAAGACATTCCTGGAGGTCAGTGCAGGAGGATCTAGTTGTCTCCCAGGGAAACGGAGCTAATAAACTCCAGGGGTGGTCGTAAATTTTCTCATTATTTGGCCTGCGGCCCAGAGGCAGGGGTGGTGGGCGGGTGGGCGGGTGGTGGCTTGGTGGGGGCTGCTGCAGCCAGATCTGCCCACCCTTCTGTCCTGGTCCTGCCTGTGGATGAGCTGTGAGTTGCTTCTCAAACAATCACCACACTGACCCCAAGGCTGATTTAGCAGACCAAGTTTACACCGATGTGTGTGTGTTCCTACATCTGCCGGTTCAGCCACATCCCTTCAGGTTCTTGACTGAGATCCTGGAGCTCCCTGCTCCGTAACGATATAACAGGAGACTTTTCAGTATGTTAACCAAGTTTGTAGTAAATCAGCGAACATAGGGCAGTAGATGCTAGCATCATCTCCTGCTTCAGCATAGCACCGAGGCATAGACACACCAAGTGTGTATACCAATTTGTATATATACTGTGAATGACATGTAAATGTTAGTGTTTTCCCCACTCAGTAATGACTTGTGTGTCCCTTTAAATCAGTAGTTTTTTATTCACAAACACTTTATAGTGGCGCCAAAATATGATCGGACACTGTTGTAAAAATCTATCTCAAGATTGTGATTTTCCTTTGTTGTGCAGGTTTACATGAGATAATGGTGCTGATGTTATCTGACACATCAGACACTGCTTTCTCTTAATCCCAACTAAAACGTCTCATTATCTGTCAGCGTCCCCCCTGTCATCAGTCCTTTGTCATATTAAGAAAAGGCCACGTGGTTGTCCGTGTGTGAGTTTGTCTCCCAGGATTCTGTCTCAGGTGTCTTTTCCTTGTCAGCGAACGTGGTGGACTTCTGTGGCCAGACCATCCGGGGTGACGGAATGATCGTCAATTCGCACCAGGAATCCAAGAAGTACTACTTTGTGACCATGGGGACCGACTGCCACCTCACCATGCAGGCCAGCTCCCCTAAAGACAAAGTCCAGTTCCACTTCCGCTTCTTCCTGGTCTACAGTTTGCTGCGAGTGGCCCCTCTGAGCCCGGCCCCCGCCTTCCCCGAGTCCCCTCGCGGCTCCGCCCCTCTCAACCCCAGGCTGGAGCCCACCTCTGGGGAGAGCTCGGGGGACCCATGTCACGCCGGCTCATATGTTCAGTTCTATGATGGACGGGACAGGAGCTCACCTCCCCTCGGGCCTCCTCTTTGTGGAAAGAGCCCGCCCCGGCCGGTGCTGTCCACAGGAAACTACCTGACCCTGAGGCTGGTGACCCGGGGGACTCAGCCCAGAGTCGACTTTGTGGGGGACTTCACCTCCTTCAGACTGGGTGAGAAAGACACAGACATGTCCATCCATTCCACAGACACTCAGTGTCTTATAGGCACTTTGATGAGGTGTGCGCACATAAACTAATGTACGCGAGGGCATAATGATCCTGATGTCCTGAAATCACTATTTTATATAATTGGACATCTAGGAGTGCTTTATCACTCTTATACAATAGATTGAGATTGTTGGTTAAACTGTTGACCTGGAGCTGTGTTTTAGGAGTCTGTTCATTAAGACTATGTCTGTTTTATGCTCGTCAATCAAATCTCATACTTTCTGTTGCCACTAAACGATAACACTGAACAGAAAGGGACATTAGCTGAAAACAGATCACAAGTTTACATCAAGGAATGGTGATAACAGGATATGTTTAGACTTTTTTCATCATTTTCTGTACTTATAAGATCATTACTTTAAGACGACTCTTCCTTAGGTTACCTCACACTGAGATGAAGGTGCAAAGGCTTGGAAATATATTTGTAGATATTTGAAACTGGGTAATCCATCACACACTGAATGTTGGAATGGAAATCCAGCTGAAAGTTCACCGTAGCGCACAGAAGTACAAGTAGACACAACAAACAAGGCATGCATCCGGACTGCACTTGACTAGTGACACGACTTGAAAAGCAGACTCATGATCTGTTCCTGTGCTGCTGGGAGAATACTAGAGTTTCCTCCTGAGCAACGTTGCATTGATGAGCTCTGGGAAAACAAAATCCACAAGAAACACAATCAGCAGACATGTTGACATCATTGAATGTAAATGTAACGCAGTGCTCCATGCATTAAAATGCTGCTGTTCACTGTGCTGTACTTAATTAATATAGCTGTAATATAATGATATATATAATATATATAAGCTGATTTTAGAACAATGAAATTATTGCTTAAGTTCCCCAACAGTAGGAGTGTCACTGACCCTGGCAGCTGTAACGTTTTCACGGCCGACTCAGTTCCTTCCTCTCTTGCCCCGATCTCTTGATTGTTACCTTCCTCTTCAGGTTTTAACCAATCAGAGTGCAGCAGCGAGCCTTACTTCACCTGCAGGAATGGGAAGTGTATCCCTCTCGGCCTGGTGTGTGATGATAAAGGCATTGACAACTGCGGGGATGGAAGCGACTTGGAGGAAAACCTGACTACGGGCTGCAAAGGTCAGTTAGGGGACGAGGTGACGCTCGTGCTGCTGATATTTAAAGGCACGCAGCATGATAAAAACCCCTCACAGAGTTGCCCTTGAGTGTTGGGAGGAACAAGTTAAGGCGGTGTCTTTACTGTGCAACGTTTTCTACCATTTAATAGTTGACCCAAATTTGTCCTTTATCAGCCGGTCAGCTTCTACCTCCTGAACCTCCCCCGGCGATAGCAACCCCACCCCCACCTTTTTTGAATCCACCCACTGTGCCGATGCCTTCACATATGAACTGTGGCATGCCGGACAGCGCTCCCAGTCATGAGTCAGTAACAGGTGAGTGACCATTGTGACATAATGGATATTTATTAATTCAACTGATACAAACCCTCCACATTGGCAGGAATGAGTCATAGTTTAATGCACCATGCTTATGTCGGTTGGTTGGAAAACCAATGAACTAAGTGTCCATTTGGATGCAAAGTGTCCTGATGACTGGCCCTAAAACTAATGGAGGTCACCATTGAGTTGTTAATTTCTCCTAAAGACTCGTAAACCAATGAATGGTGATGGATTCTCATGACAGAGAGCGGCCTTTTGAGTGATCTGTCTCTATTCCAGCCTCAGAGGTGCAAACAGAGACTGTCTGGGCCAGCCTGTCAGCTTTGGATTGCTTTTAAGATCCAGCCAAGTCTGGCCTAAGAAAACAGCTATTATTCTGTTCTGAGAATGGGAGAAGGGGAGTTGAGATTGTGAGTGGGCTCCAGGATTAGCAATATGTACAGCAAGTAGTAAAAGACTGTTACAGCCAACCTCTACAGAATACGTACAACATCTGTGTCAAAGCAAGTACACAGGTGTGTCAGAAGGTATAGTTTGTTAGCTCTTAACTTTGAATTGGACTCCCATCTCTGTATTGGACACAAAGATTAAAGTGTTATTGATGTTTTTCTGACTCTGGGCAAGATAGTGTCGCAAGTTGTAGTTCCCAACATGTTTCTCCAAAACCCAATGTGGATTTTTGTTGTTTAGACGCTCTCTAGTCACTGTTGTTGTGGAATTAAAGCTTCTGCTTTTTATTATCTAGACTAGATTATCTTAGTGCCAACACCAGCATTTGTAACAGCGGAGTTTCTGACCATAATGCATACATTTCAATGAAACTGAACTTGCTCCAAAGTAAATTTGAGTGGAGCCGAGTTCACGCTTTGTGAACTTTGACACCGATTGCAAGCCACCTCCCCAGTGCTGGTCTTTGAGGGAACAGAGAAAACCAGAGAATCCATTTTAGGATTCTGTCACAACTTCCAGAACCATTTAGGAAACAGGAATACATTTCACTGCGGTGTGACAGGACACTAACGACACTGTGGCTCTTTAGACTGACAGGGTGGTGTAATATGACAGTGTTTTCTTAGGGACAGGGCTGGTGATATCCTTTATTCAACAAATCAACAAATCCTTATGAAAAGACCAAAACAACAATGTGTTAGTCCTACTCCTGAATACCTCCTGACTTCCTACTGAAGATGTAAATCTAAATGTAGTATTTAGTAAACTGAAACAGGAATAAATTAGCATTTATTGTGGATTATTTTCAGTGGGGCACATTTTGTTGCTCTATTAACCTTGTGTATGTTTCTGATTTCATCACCAGGACAGTTCCTTTTGTTTGAAGTTGGTGAGCGCTGCTGCTAACACTGTATAGAATGATGTTGTAGAATATGAGACTAGGCACTCTCCAATGGACTTTTCTTATTTAGACAGTAGGAAGAGCAGATAGGGAGCCAAGTGAGGTATACACAGAGGAGAGGAGGTCCTGGCAAGAACTGATCCCTGGCAGACACAACACCCATTTCAGCAGTGAATGAATGGTGTGTGAGCCTTCCTCAGTCCGCTGCAGCTTGTGGTGGCAGAGTAGAGACTGAAGAGCCTGAAGATCCTAAAAATGTCAGAAGAAGTTTGATGAATGAACAGACTCGTGTTTTGCCCCTCTTATCCCCAGACTCCACTGCCTCCCTGTCCCTGTTGGTCCTCTACATCCTCCTGGGCGTGGTGGCGGGCGGTGTGGTGGTGTGCTGGTGCTGCTGGTCCCCCGGCTGGTTCCTGTGGCGTGTCAGCGTCTGCCGCTTCCTACCCTGCTGCAACTCGGCCTGCGCCTCCTGCCAGCTCTGCGCCAACAGCAAAGAGCACCGACTGGCCAAAGTCACCCCGCAGGCGCCAGTCAACGGGACCCCAACAGGCACGCCGGCCAACAGCGCCGATGAAAATGCTACCACGGCGGCAGTTTAGGGCAGGAGGGCCGCCCGGGTCGATCAGTTCTGGCGCAGAGAGACGTGGGCACAGCGCACTGTTGCTGAGCTGTGATCAGTGGTGAACGTGAACAGATGACCAAGACTCTCTGTAGAAGGCGGGACTGATGCTGACATGAGTAGAGCTGATGGTTTTTCTTTAAATGTGATGATGCATGTGATGGGACTGCTGTGTTTATGTTGTTCTAAGAAGGTGAAGCAGGGTACAGTATGACTATGGATTGTATGAAAGGTATGAATATATCTGAAATAATAGCATTATGGGCTCTTAGAATCACCTAAGGGAATTTAGTTCTTAGCACACTTCACCTTGTACCTGTAAATCTTGGCCAGTTGTCAGGAGAGACAATGAAGAGTGTTAAGTTAGTGTCTTTTTTGTCATATATTTGTTTCTTATAAACATGCTTTTCTGCTCTGTCTTAGAAGTAACAGTATAGCCATGCAGTGAATTTATACCTCCAGTCCACAGCTTTGACCAAAAGTTTTCCACAGACACACGCTGGGGAAACAGCTCCAGAACCACAGAGTCACCCGCCCGGTGACAACAGCTGTTCTCCCTTGGAGAAATTCCTTCGAACTTTCCACTCTCCTCCCAGCAGTCCACTGTTGTTCCACATACAAGCCAATGCGAAGTTTGGACAATGGAGCACAAAGTCATCAGTCTTCAGTGTCTAGCAGTTGACATTTTGTAGGGAAAAATGTTGAGGTAATTAAGTATGAACATCTGACATGCTATTGTGTGCACACAATAAATGGATGACAAATTACTGCAGGAATCCTGAATGCTAATTAACCAATTAAACAAATTAAAGTATTGATGGCTCAGGCAGACAGATTAGGAATTGTGGTGGACAGACTTCTGAGGGGTGAAAGTGAAAAATGAAATGATAAAAATAAAAACCAGCACTGTATAGATCATTTGCAGCTCAGTTAAAACAAGAAAGTAGAATGACATTACATTTTAACTTATAAAGATATGGATTCTTTAACCAAAAAACAATGATTTGACGAACACTCGCCACCATTATTCCTCAGTGTTTGCAGTGGTGTCTTTGAATGTGCAGTGGCCAAACAGTTTTTTATTACTTACCACCACCGTGTGGCTGTTAAACTTTGTCTGTTTTTCTTTTATGATGGTTATGTCTTGAAACGGAGACTGTTGTTTAGCCATACTACCAGCATGGCTCTAGGGATGGCGATGTTGTTTTGCTGATTGGTTGGTCGCTCCAGCTCTTTGATCCAGACTGAAATATATGAGCAACTATTGAATTGATTGCCATGAAATTTGCCATGAAGTAAATCAATATACGGGGTTGATGTCTTTCCAGAAAAATCAGTTCCTTCCATCATATACAGTACGAGTATAGTAAAGCCAGTTCCCCTGTCTTCTCTTTTTCACCCAGATTGATGCTCTATGTGAGGGGCAACCTGTGTTCATGTGTCCACCGGGCAAACTTTCTTTGTGGCATCCTCTAGATGGAGTAGCTCCATAACCTTTCCTCCCTCTGCCACACTGTGTGTTGTGTAACTACATTACACAGAGCCCCCTGTATTGTCTTTTTAGGTATTTTGACTTGTGTCCCTGGTAAGGCATAAGGCCATATGCTTCAGCAAACCTCTAGGTTGCCAGGCTGTAGCACGTTGAAGTATGCAGACTTCTTTGTCTGTCTCGCTTTCTGCTGAGACGGTACAGGAATACACGTGCATCTGTAGCCCCATCAAAAAACACACACACACACACCAAGTACAGTATACATCCACAGGTCAGCGCTCCAGCTGGATTTTCCTGCCGACAAGACATTTCTCACATTTTACTGTAAGCCTACTTTTAATGAGCATTTAACAATTTCCTCAGATAATTTCATTGATAAATTCCACTGTTACAGGCTGATTCATGGGATCTGTGTTTAACAAACACTTGCTTAAAGTTTAGATTGTTGAAGAAATATCATCCGGGTCTTAAAGCTGCACTAATCAATATTTTTCTATTAACAATGGATCAAATGTGTGAAGTGGAAGGGATTACTCATAGTGAAAAATCCACAAAGAATTATCAACCAATGTTGCTGTTCCCTTCTACGGTTTTTAGCCTCTTATAGGGAACATAGTGGAGCATTTAGCAGGAGACACATCTTTCGGGAGTTGAAAGAAAGAGTGAATATTGGACTTACATTCATCCGGTTGTTCTGTGTGTGTAAAACTATTTCACCATAATAACTTTATAAGGGGATAATGTGTCACTGTCATGTTTTTATTGCTTCCACTTTATCCAAATGGCCAAAACAATCAATTAATGCAGCTTTAAAAAGGGTTCATAAATAAATGTAAATATAAGAATTTGGATAGTTTGATTGAAAGGAATACAGTGTCAGGAAATTCTCAATGTTTATTAAGTTACATGTGAAATTTGTGAAATCTTGCATACAAGCAGAAAAGACCAAACTGCATCATAATGTAAATAATGACGATTTGCTTGAATTATTATCGAAATAACACAGTTTTCAACGTTTTCTATTCTGAAACCGTCTACGCTGCTCTGTTTTCAATAGTTTTTTGGACTAGTCAGTACTGACAGATTGATTAACAGTGTCCCACTTTGTCATGTACATACTGTAATGTTTTGATAAATGCTGCAAAATACAAATGTACTGCTGTTTCTTAATTTTCCCCATATAGCTGCTTTATAGTTTGGGCATATAATAAACCTCACAGTGTATGACAGGATCACATACAGTACAATCCGTCACTTCATTGACTCTAAATGCTGCTCACACCTGAGTGAAATGTTTAAACGAAAAGGCTGCACGATGAAATGGGAAATATTCTTCACGAGAACAAGTCTTGTCCACACATTTGTCATGTTCGTCCCACTTGCAGATCCGTTTTAACCACTGTTTAACTGTCTGGAAAACAACTAAAATGACTCTGTGTGCCACACATGGTGGTTTTAAAGCAGGATGGATCACATCCTTGTGTGCAGCAGCGTGCAGCCTGTTGTTCTTTTTCTGACTCAGAGACTGCTCGGTGGACACTGGGGAGGGCTTGGCAAAGAGTCAGCACTGTGTGTTGCCTCTGGTATCCACTGGCAACCTTTCAAGTCAAATCCCTGTTTCTATGAAAGACTGAAAGAAATCTCTCCCAACCCTTTTGTCACTTTAATTTGACTTTCCGTAATTGACCTTTTGGCTCGTAGTTAAATTGGTAAGTTGTGCAGCTGGAGGGTTCATAATTTTGTCAAATGTGCTGACAGAAGGCAGCCTCTCTGCAGAGGTGTCAATGTCACAGAATGGTTTTTAAACAGAAAGGGAAAAAGTTCTTTAACTCCTAACCGTTTGGCCAGCTTAATATTTGCTTTTCAGTTTACCCAACAACACATCTCATCAATCTATATGACAAACTTATTAGAGCCATACAGCAGTAAGGAGAACTTTAAATTGTCTTAAATCCCCCTTAACCTCTGTAATATTGAGGTGTAAGATAAGAAACCTTAACAGGCAAAACAACTGAAACTGATCCTTAACAGACCACTATGAAGCCTTGAGTGCTGCCTGTGTTACCCAGCCTGCCTTTGCCCTCATGATTAAAAAATAAACCACTTAATTTTTAAGTATATTTATATGGTCGATCTCCTAAGCTTCTAGAATAAAGGAAGACATGAAATTAAGTTATTAAAGGCATGAGTCTATATTAAATTGTGTGTGTGCAGGAGCACAAGTTGCCATCATTTATGTGTTTATGTTGATCAACTAGAGGTCACAGTTGAACATTATTCACCATTTACATTGCACAGCTGTGTTAAGAGATTTAAGGGGGATCCATTTCAGCCCTCACATAAACCATCACTCAAACTATTCTTAGACCAAAGACTATCATGTTGACTCAGGTTTATATTGGCCTCCCACTCATGTGTGTTCACGTGTCAGGTGGCATTGTCTCAGTGTGACTGCACTATCTCAGAGAACCATGCTGCTGGATCTGCCAGTGAGTCAGCTCAACTGCCCTGTGACCCTATAAAACCTGCAGTCAGCCACCAAAGCACCAGGGGCTCAGGGCAAACAGTCAACACAGAGTATTTAGTGTGTATCTCAGGTTAACACAGACAGCATAGGGCCAGTTAAACGCACTCAATCATTCCTCCTAAACTTGATGCTCGACTGGAGCTCACTGATAGAGTTACTGACTTTAAGAGTCACTTTTGAGTTAAAGCGAAAAGTTTAGGGATGGAGAGTTTTCCTCAGGATGTACATGTGTACTGTAGTAGGTGCAGCAGCAGCTAGTCTTGCAGTTCATGTGTCTATCAGTTTCTCTCAGCTTCACTTGTCATTACAGCTGTACCATACTCGTTCCATTTTTAATGCTTGAGTAAACTGTACGGGACGTTCAGTGACTTGGACATGTACTTGTAGCCATCCCCTGACTTGTGCTTTTCAATCAGCTTTTTCACCGCAACACTGTCTCACCAAAAGTTGAACTTTTCAGTTACAGGTACATTTGATCTCCACGTAACTACATATGTGAATTGTTAAACTCAGTTTGATGTTAAAGGGTTCTTTCCTGATGATCAGTGTAAAAAAAAAAAAAGGAATACTAAATCTACATGAATTCAATGTTGAAAACTTGATGTAAAAGGTGGGTGCAGAATAAGGGGTGCTGCTGTCACAACTGTGTGCCCATTAAAACACAGAGACAAAGGAGCTGATTTAACAGAACAGACCTTTCACTGACGTGTCAAACAAAGATCTGACAGCATAAATAATGGCTACATTATTGAAGTTATTATTATTGAAGTATTGGAGTTCCAGAGCCCCGGTCTTAATCATTTTAGCTTAATTACATATATAGAAGAAAGCAATCATTAATGCTCGTAGCTACACCTGTGCTCCAGTGATGTTAACATTTCTTATCAATCTCTGTCATATCCATAATACATTCTGCTGCCACACATTAGCAACAACTGATAGCAGCAAACATTATCTAACCATTTTCAATCAGTTACACAAACCTAGTGTGTAGTTTGAGTTCCATCACAACTATCACACTGTGAATATACTGTATGGATTGCTAATGTAGTTGCAGTGGGGTTTGAGTGGGGTTGAGTCTTACAAATAGTTATTTTCTTAAAAAAGTGAACAAAATCTGCGTTAAAATTAATGGGTGAAAATTTCAACTTGTTTTCAACATCTATTTCAGCAACTTTCATAAATATTTGTGAGTATCTTGAACACATAATTTTGCTGCTCTACCGTCAAGAAAAAAAGGACAATTCAAAACAGCTCTTCTGTAAGAACAGTGAAAGTGTATCTCACCCCACCTTAAGACTTGATATGTTGGCTAATCAAATGTACAGCAAACGTTTGAATGAGTCAAACCAGAGAGAAGCCAGATTGAATAAATAAAATTTTATTGGTATGAAAAAAGCTTGTATATTTACAGTATTTGCACAAAGCAGAATATTTACGACCAACATTCCTCTCATTGAACACAGTGTCAGGTACATCCACCAGACAACAGGTGGCACTACACAGCAGCTTACCACAGCCAGGCAGACTCTCACAGCGTGCTGCCTTCAGGTACTCCTCATAAGCTCCTAACTGCAGGTTCTAAAATCCTGTGCACCCTGTAGAAATTTGTTTTGTACGCCTGCTGGTTATCTACATAATTCAAGTCACTCGGTGTTGTCCCCTTTGGCTTTAGGAAGCATGCAGCCGGTTGGCTATGTTCCGTTGGCTGAGTCTCTGAGTCTTGGACAGGGACGTGTTCTGGGTTGGGACCCCACTGTCATGAGCCAGCTCCTCCTCTTCCTCCTCCTCCTCTTCCTCCTCCTGGACCCCCAGACTGCGCTGCACCTCAAGAATTCTCTGCTCCCGGGCCAACATCAGGACCATCTCTGTGTCCATGGGCTCACCAGAGGAGAAAGGGTGACACACAGTCTCAACCACACCAATGACAGTCCCCAGCACTGCGAACACCGAACCCACCAGGTAGACCTTCAGCAAACCACGGCTGGGTTTCTGACTCAGCATTTCTTTGGCGAAGGGGATCAACTCCTGTATGCTTTCCATTTCCACTGGCTGTGTTTCAGCTGAGACGTAATGGTGGGCTGTAGAAAGATGAACCAAAAATGTATCAGACTAAAGCTTTGTAAGACTTCACTTTGGGTTCTGTATTTGCAGCCATTATACTAGGTCACATATTAACACTGAAATTTGCAGCAACTACGCCCCAGCATTAGAAACAGACCACTTCAATGGATATACACATGATATCAAATACATTTGATATGGAATATAATGTAATGTCACCGACAGTTTAGTTGAGAATAAATACAAAAAAGAAACAAAATAAAAAGCAATGCAAAACATATTGGCTTGACATGCCATTACATGTTGTAGGCTAAAAAACTCCTGGCAGTTTGAAAATACACTAATATAGCACTCGTCTGATACTCCACTGCTACACTGCATATACACTTTTTACCACTGATGTTTCAGAAGAAAACATAAGAACTTACTGTGATGTAGTTGGTTGTTTGTCCTGGTCACAGGTTCACCCTATTCAGGAGTTCCAGGTTGTGGCAAGGACACACCATTACTGGATACTGTGGTCATTTATAGCCCCACTGTCTCCACCCACACTCTGACACTAGCTACATATTCATGAAACATGGAGGCTGGTCTCTGGAAACCAACAAAAAAAAACGCAAGCTTTTGAGTTATTTGCCCTAACACAGCAGCATACTTAAATAAAAGTGTGTGAAATAAACAATTATTATTCACCAGAGAATTTCAGAGATCAAAACAAAGTCAGTAGTTGACATTGTTGATATTGGTCAATTTTCAGAAAGTATTTAGGTTCCACAGCCTTGTATCCACAGTATTAAAGTTCCTAACCCAACTGATGACATCATGTCTGCCTCAGAGAAGTGACAAACATTGACATCTATTCACACTTTACTTATGGAAAAGGAAATTAAAATTATAACTGCATTATTCAAGGGTCAAGATGATATCAAAAGACTAATAAAAAAGAGACATTCCTCAGCTGTTTGTTGTCAGGTTGATGTGGTGGAGGTAGGCTAAAAGTCACACAGGTTCCATCGGGCTGATGGAGTCCATTTAAATCTTCCACATCAACAGTCACCAAATCAGGGGAAAGGTTGAGCAAACCCGGCCACCCTCCAGCACATCTGCTGCCGTGACGCTGCTGAGCTGTGAACTGTGGTCGGAGTGGAGCCGTACAGTACAGCACACAACGTCGCCCACACGTACCACACACACTCATGGTGGTGACTAACATGGAGCAGCGCAGGATGTGTAGACCGTCATCAGAGAAACACTATCCTGGGGACACAAGGGCACTTGGAGGGGCAGACAGCACATGCTTACATCAGCTGTTTTGGTCTTCAAAATGCTCTTAAAAAACTAACAAGAAGGCATTATTTGATTGTTATTATGATAATTTAAAAATAAGACAAACCTGTCTATTTCTGGTCTGAAATGGCACATAAACACAGCAATTTAATTAATAATGTTAAACCTAAACTTTTTAATCTTGTCTAGGCCCAGCCTTCTAGTTTAGTGGGCCAGTCACACTGTGTCTATGCATAACTGTTGGGATTGATTTATTAACAAATGTAATTAACTGTAACATTGATAAATTGTTGCATGGATGTTTCAGATTTCAGAGCCCTGGTTATTGCATGCTGGCTCACTGGTACACCTAAATGAGATGGAACCATCATTAGTCAACAGTGTTAGACACACCTGGGCATTTCCTGCTACGACCGTCCTGATACATCTACTTACTAACAGGCTAATCATCACACACCTAGTGTCAATAATGAGCATTCATATGACATATTGTCCTATACTGGAAATTGTTTTCTACAGTGTTTCTTAGTTTATTCAACTGATTTTATGCATAGACAATGGTTGAGATAATGCATTTATTACAGTAATCTAAGAAGGCAATACATGCATTTAATCTCTCTCTAACCTTAATCCTCTATGCATGTTTAACCTTGTGCTGCTGTAGCCTTTAGTATTCAGGAAGAAAAATGTGAAGTTTGATAAAAAAAACTAAACTCTTTTTCTGTCAACAATATTGTATGAAGATTTAGTCCCAGTTATTGTTTTTATGACGTCAGTTTCGTCTTGTCAGTGTCTCGTTGTCATTGAAAAAAGGGCTGTTGACAAATATATTTTATCACAACTTTCATTAACAAACACTACGCTACTGGAATGAACTCTAACACGAACATCACTCCCTAATCTCTGCTCTGCTGAGCCCAGTGTGTCCATGTGGGAGTGATAACGTCAGAACCTATGTTAGGTTAGGTTAGAAATTTTATTGTCCAATGTGTGAAAACTTGTCTTTCACTTCATCACAATCAACATAGGTTACAAATAAGACAACATAAAAAAGAGTAAAAACACTGGGAGACCTTGAAGTTCAATCATAGGCTATCAAATACATAGGCCTGTTACAAGTACAAAGGGTGAATTCTGCAAACAAATGTATGAATTCAGCGGGGGTTGAGGTGGTCTAAAGCACCTTCCTGAGAGACACAGTTCAAATTGTGGGTACCATGGATGGGACGGATCTCTTGTTATGTCAAGAGCTTTCTTTTTGGTATTTAGTACATGCCTGCCACTTAGTTGCATCTATGGTTTCCCTGTGGTTTTATTGGCCGTATTAACCCCTCTTGAGAGTTTCCCTTTACCTTTGACATCAATGTGACTCATTGTCCATATCCGTATCATTTGACCATGTTAAAAGACAGAATGCTTTTCACCGGATTATTGTTCACCATTTCAAGAATATTCTGGGTCGCCCCGAAGTCATTAAGCTTCCTGAGTAGGTATAACCTCTGCTTAGCTTTTTTTAAATACATAATCTGTGTTATCTATAAAATGAAGGTGGCTATCTATATAAGTTCCTAAATCTTTTAAACAACCAATCTTCTTATTTTTTAAATGCATGTTAGAGGGGGTCAAGATGATGTTAGGTGCTTGGATAGAACCCTTTCCATACATTTGCAACGAACAGAGGTAGGCACTATTGGTTTCAAATCATTTAAAAGGCTGCTGTGTTTATGGAAAGAAGTATTTTAGGTTGATATATATCTTCATCTTCTTCTTCAGTATATTGGTATCAGCCTCCAGTTTTTTGGGGGATAAGTCTGAGCTGGGGGAAGATTTTATCCACCCATTAGCTACATTTGTGTCATCTGTGACTTTATATCACCCAACTCTATGTTCACTTATGACTGAGTCTGTTCCATTTCCTGCTTAAGCCACCTGGACTATTTTGACCTCATTGTTTAAAAGGAACATCTGTTTCATTTTTCAAATAAGCAAGGCAGTGCAACTACGTCCAGAAGTGGTGGAAAAGCATTTGAAAGTATTCTAATATTAATTGTATTGCTTGAAAGGAGCTTTAGAGGGAGTCCCTGGAAGCAGAGAAAGTACAGTACTTAAGCCTCTGTCTGACATTTAGCACGTGAGCTAGTGGTAAAAGTGGTGTTATTATCGGTTTGCATACAATAAGACTTTTTGTCAGGGTGTTCACTAAGTGTTAGCTCATGCTGGTGGAAAGGTCACATATTGGTCATTTAACAAGTTCTTTAGCTTTAGGTCAGTGTCTGGAATGCAAATTCACTCTCACCCACACATACGGATAGAACAAAGAAATGCATGTTCATTATAAAGTAAGTTAGTTTTGAAGTCAGTTGGTGTTAAAAAAAATACTAAAAAATATATGCAAATAAATCCTCTGTTGATGCTGACAACAGAGGATATACATTTTGTGTAATCTGACACGTGGTTTAATGGGAAAAGGAGGACTAAAGTGTATATTGTCCAGCAGGTTAATACAAGCTTCACTTTACTTCACTGACTACCATTTGGTCAAGTATTTCTTTAATAATAATAATAATAATAATAATAATAATAATCAGGCTAGTCTTTAAATGCAATTTATCTGGCAAACTTTTGAATCATTTTCTATTATGATATATAATATACAATAAATTATATATATAATAGACTTTATATGGCGCTTGGCCGTTATCTGACAAACAACATTCTTGCTTAGCTATGCCTTAAATTAAACAAGTGTACCTAATAAACTTATCACTGTGTGTGTGTGCGTGTGTGTGTGTGTGTGTGTGTCTGCAATCCATATCTTAGTTAATCTGTATTTTATACCTACATTGCCAGCCTATAGTGCAGAAACATTTACAGACACATACTGAAATGGTATCATGCAAGGGCAACTGTGTTTAGACTAGTCTCTTTTTCCTACTGTCTTAGGTGTTTCTTGCTTATCTGTGATGTTTACCACCTCATCATACCAACAACTCCAATAAAGCAGCCTTGGCTCCATCTCACTGTAACCAAGGGCCAGAGAGGAAACACCAGGCTGTCACCAAGAAATACGTAAATCACAGCTACAATCCACAGCAACAGAAGGCGTGACGGTACTTGTCTGAAGTTGAATCTGCATGGTAGCTTGTGAGTGGGCGTGTGTCTGTATATGTGTGTGTTGAGTCAGGAGACACACCTTGTACCTGGACTTAGTCAGTTTGTCTGCGGAGAATGGAAAAAAACATAATGTGTGTGTTCAGCTGGCCCTCGGGCTACTATTTCTTTACTCACAGGTGATGATCAGCAGGACTTCAGCACACAGCAGGGTTACCACACAGCCTGGCAAAGCTGAAACACTGCCTGCAGGCCATGGATTGTGTCTATATTGTCTGTGTGACAGTCTTTTAACCGCCAAAACTGTGTTCTTTTCTTGATGGAAAAGACTATGAAACAGTGTTTAATCTGTCCATGATGGTTGGACTTTGTCGAGACATGCTTGTTAAGGAATTTAAGTGTTTCACTCATTCAGTCAACTGTCAGCCACTCTGGAGAAGAATCTCCGCCAAACAAACACTGAGTCCGCTTCGTTAGTACATACTGATACAATAAGATATACAGTATACAGTCTTTCATTTTGTCAGTGTACTGGTGTGAACTGGTGTGAAAAGCAACACTCAAGAACTATTGGTTACTAGTATTAATCAATTGGAGTTTTGTGAAGACATTCTTATTTTGCCTGCACAATGACAAGATCCAAATCTACAAACATTTGATGTTTAATTAATGGGTAGATGGGATCATTTGAGATCAGTTTTAGTTTATTATTTGAGGTCACAATAGTGTTTTATTCCACCTGGTTCAGTCTGTTAAAGTTTGTTTGTGGCTCCTTAGTGCGTAGACTCTGTGTGTTGATTCATGGTTTGAAGGGAGTGGTGGTGAAGGGTGTGACTCTGACACACACTGTATCACACTGTCCAGGTGAGACGTGTTTATAAAGACACAGCCAGACAGCAACACTCTGATAGAGCTGATAGAGCGCCGATTGCCAGGTGATTCTCACATCAAGCGATACAGTCGACTTCCTCTGATTCTATTTGTTTGTTACTGCTTGCTGATATTTTTAATTATTTATTTCATTCTTTGTTCTTTTCCAGACTTTTTCATAGGAGGAACACAACATGAGAATACTTTTACTTCTAGCTGGTAAGATCTCTTACTTGTTTTTCTTTTACTTTCATATCTAACATTTTTTCTGAAGTGTCCTCTGTCTGTTTCACACAGTTTGTCCTCCAACTTTCACCTTAAACTTTCAACACCAGATGTTTACATTCCTAAATTCACTGGCAGTATGCAGGATTTCCATCAAGCCAAACACTGCAGCAACTGATTACACTGATCACTCTATTTTCTAGCAGAGAGGAGAAACTGAATAGAGCTGCTACTGCGATTGGTTGGAATTAAAAACCTGCATACTCTCAGTCTCTGTCGTGATGGCACACGTTTAAAGGGTTGTTAACACTGAAAGGGTTTCATTTGTCTGTGTCTGCTTCAGGCTCTTCCTCCCCGACAAGGTCATTATTTTAGGGAAAATACTGAATACTTGTTTCATAAACTTTTTTCAAATTTTATGAAACAAATAATGTAAACAGCTTGTTCGTATCAGTCTTCAAATAACATATGATCTATAGAAATGCAGAGTTCTAGACTCTATGACTTAATCTAAACCACAAGAAAGAATCCTTTTTGAGTAGTGTAGATACATTCTTTGCTTCCTTTTGTTGTGGCTTGGTCAGCATACAGTGAGTCCTAAGGTGGAAACTGCACAAAACTTAATCTAATGGATAGACAAAGAGCAAAACTCTTCAATGCAGGCTGAATTAATAGCTGATAGAAGTTCAGCAAGATTGTGGATTTTACCATGGTGATGGACAGAAGCTCTGTTATTGGTCAATCAGTTTAGAAGCTTGGGTTTAGGCAAAAATTAAAAAACAGTGATGTTTACGCTTAGATTAAGTTTAGAGATGATTTGGTAAGCCTTTCAAAGTGAGGGTAAAGGCAAGGTTTATTTTTACCAAGTAAACACACTGGAATAACATTATTTATAATTTCAGTTAAGCATGATCATAGGATATGTACTGTATCTATATATTTTCATTTTATAACCAACAAGTACATCTGGACAAAAGTCACTGTCATGTCACTGTTTTGTTTAATGTTTTGTGAAAAAGCAAATTCCATCCTACTGACGGAGAGAAATGTTCGTGTTAGTGTAGAGTATATTATAACATGTATGGAGTTAGAGTAGCGTAAAATGACTAGAGATAAAGGGGGCCTTATTTATTAAGTAGCAACTAATGGACTATGAACATTTCTAACCCTGATATTGCAAAGGTTTACATGGTATAGGCTCACTGGTCTCATGTGAACATTAACACCTACTTTAATGTGTGGGTACTGCTGGGAGCTGACTTTAAAGAAGTTAAAAAACAGGGATTCCAAACATATTTGTTGTGTATTTTAGGCTTACAAAAACAATCTTCACAAATAAGAAGCAATTGTCACCAGAAAATGTGTTCTTGCATAAATAGAAATTTTGTATTAATCTCACATCAGAATTTTTTTTGTGTGCACTGTGGTTCAAGTGCTGTGTGCTGGAAGAATTTGAGTGGAACTTCCCTTTTCTAGACCATCATTATAGGATTGGTCCTTCTTCTCTTGTTTTCTGGACTGTGCTTGTATATCCTGATCCATGTCAGTTGGATGTGAACGGGGATGCCGATGTTTACATATAGTCACAACACATTGTAACATTTCATTTCTCACTGTCCTGCCTTCTTCCTGACAGCCATGGCTGCAGCATCACAGGCCCAGAGTGACTGCTCTCGCGGGGCTTGTTACCCACCCAGCAATGACCTGCTCCTGGGCAGGGCTCACCAGCTCCACGCATCCTCCACCTGCGGCCTCACAGGCTCCGAGGTCTACTGCACCCCATACCAACAGGTAGGAGCTCAGTTCTGTGTTTAAAGGACACAAGTTTGTGTCTATATTAGTATTATCGTCTAAAAAGCCATTGTGATCAATACTTAGTAAACCGTCTTGACCAAGACAGACTTCTCTGCAGATGAAGGCTGATTGGAAGAGCTGTTCGGTTAGAATGTGGGGAAAGACATACCTGGATTCAAGCCACATTGAGGGAGAGAAAGAGAGAAAGCAACAGCTTAAACAGCAGCTTCAATTATAAAATATTGATTTTGGCTTATAAAAACCCATATCAGTCCAACCAGAGCACATATACTGACACCACTGCCTCAGCCAGCTGTGTTCACCCTGGCCACGCATGGGTCTACTACATGGGTGTTGCACTGTCAGGAACAGTGCGGGTGCAGAGGTCGTGGTGAACAGGCAGACGTGCAGGATGGAGGCTGTGGTGGTTTTTGGCTGGTTGCTGTCAATTTATGAAACTGTCTGATTTCAGTGCCAGATGTTCGTGCTCATGTTGCAACTGTACTCTTTGACCAACATCTGAAAAACCACTCGCCAGCCTGTCTGCTTGCTCAGCAAAAACCTCCCATTACTGGATTTAAATGCTGATTTTAGAGCAAAGGACATGCAGTGAGCAAAAGCCAAGCCTGTAGTGTTGAAATTTTTTATTTGTGCTCAAAGAAGGGAGAAGAGTGCATCTGATGTGAGATAAAATCCTTTGTTTGCAATACAGATCAACGTTTATCTTTAATCAGGCATCATATAAAATCCACTTAAACAGGTGAAACTGCACTGGAACTATGCTCAATAGTTTCAACCCACGGGCTAGTTTGGGACTAACTTTGTTGAAGTTCAAATCGCAGTATTTTTGCTTTGAAATAGCGTAATGATAAGATGGATGGTTCAATACAGAGCGAGAGGGCAGCACAGGTCAGGAGCAGGACCGCTGCCCAGCAGTTCCCAAACTACAGTGCAAGGTACCACAAGTAGTCCTTCATGTTGAATGTGAAATCTTTCTCTGCACATTAACTGGAGTACAACACTTTCTCAGAAATGTAGTGGAGGAAAGAAAGAAGTCTCCAAGCTGCAAATAAGCAGATAAGTCAATAAAGTAGAGTATATAATACCTAAGTAAGTTCCAGCACATCAAAATAATGACTTGTTTAGTCAGTAATAGTTGTATTCCAACTACTAGTGATTTTCATTATGACCTTCACTAAGGTAACGTAAACCTAAAAAAATCAAATCAAACGTAAAAGACAGAGCAGCACTGAAAGACGGATGGGACCATGTTTGTGTTGATGTTACACAACCTTTATACCTTACAGTGTATGTGCGGCTGCCTCAGGGAATGAAAAGTTGTGTTAGGAGCCGGCTCGCCCCAATTGATCGACGCTTGTTCCTGCCACACCTCGTCCAGACAGGGAGGGGCAGGAACACTCAGATATATCTCAGAGCTGACACATAGAAACAAACACACACGCATGCATGACTACCAGCAAAGACCAACAATGATAAAAATGAAAACCCCTCAGAGCCATCGCAGGAAACTTGTCAGATCTTGTTGACAGTGGTTCGTTACACTGCTGCAAGTACCAGGTTTTGTAACGAAGTGTAATAATCATGAATCGTGAATAATGAATACATTATAATGTAAGCCTCTTTAGCAGACATAGTATAGTATTGATTGGTCTAGTGGCTTAGAGTTACCATGTCCTTTAATGTTATAATAGTAATGTAGATAATATTTGAAAGTAGTTTTGATAGTAAAGTTGCAATAGATGGAGAAAGATCTAACAGTGTTTCCATATATCCTGGAAAACCTGGCATGTTGTGTTAAAAATATTGATGTGACAATAGAACTGTTTGGTACCTTTTCGAATTTTCTGTTGTTGACGCCTCAGTGCAGTCCTCTCATACAATTTATCATAATGCCAACTGTAGACTTTATACCCTAACTAAGAATCAAATACAGGTTCGGTCGAAGGGTCAGCTGGCATCAACTAAATGCAAACAGTGTGTGTTTGCAGCTGTGTTGGAGGTGACATGCTGCAGCGCCAAAAGCCACAAACCTTGGGGAAAAAAGCCATACTGAATCACTTTTAACCTAAATATACAAAGTTAAGAAGAATCTCCCGGCATTCTTTTACTGAGGTGAAGTGGTCGTAAAACTGGCATGGACACACCTTTGATTCTTTGAGAGGGTGAACTCTTTATCACCTGAGATTAGATAAGATTAACTTTTTTGCAATAAGAAAACAGAGAGATTTACGCACTTAGAACTGAATGCATTGAAGTTAAAGTGAGCTATTCAATGGTGCCCCTACAAGACATATGAGGTATTATATATAATACAGCTGAGGTCGGTGCGGGACTCATCGAACCTGTTGACCTGGGGGGGTGGCATGTAAGGTGAGGGTGAATCTTTAAAGTTTATCTGCTGGGCTTAATCTGGCTGACATGTCTTTGACCCTCGTTGCTGAATAGAGAAGGTGATGATAATTCAAAGATAAAGATACCAAAAACCCTCTACAACCATTTTTTCAGAGCGACAACGTTTAAAACCTAAAGCAGGGGGAAACTGCTAGCTTAGTTTCATCAACAACAACATGGTATCCAAAGCATCACAGAGCATGTTATAACTGTTGTCAAAGGACTGGAGCCATATAATCAATGTTTCCATATATTTGTGATAATTGTGTTATAGGTGTTAAGTATTGTTGTCGATATCAAAGTCGTTGAGTGCTTTTTCAGCACATTTCATTCGTTTTTTTTTAACACTATATTCATGCATAAGTAACTGCAAGCTTTCTGAAGAGTTTGATAAAGTTTGTTCACAACAAGCCATGGGACGCTGTGATATTGCTGAATTTTCTCCACTTGAGCATTTGTCTTTTTTTTTCTATAGCATTTTCTTACCACATTAACAAACAGCCAACAATAACAATGTGATGACATGAAATCAATTTAAAATGTCAAATGTTACATATACTGTAGGGTATTTAAGGTATTGCATAAGTAAAAAATTTGGTAAAATGATAAAGAAAAAGAATAAAGACAAAGGGAAAACTCTAAAATATGTGCCAGAATTACACAGAGGTAATTAAAAACATAGACGAATTGATCCAAAAATGATAGTGTTTAACTGTGAAGCAGTAGAAGAAGCAATTCAAGTTTGAAAGAGAAGAAATTGGGGGCTGTGTCATCAAATTTACAATTGTTTTTGAATTTTGAAAACAAGCCTCTTAGTTGGTTATTGATCATGGATTTTCAAATGGGTTTCTCTTGCCTTTGGAAGAGTCTGAGAAAATATCCCTGGCTTAGAGACTACAAATACATAACAGAAAGACTGCGTTACAAACTGGGTCTAATCAAAGACACAATGGACAAATGAATGGAAATTTGCCTCCTAATGTGGATGAGTGAGTTGATACACGTAGCAGAAGTGGAAAATGTTATTGGCGGCCTTTATGTTGTAACAATCAGCAACCCAGAGGGAACTTTTCCCTACAGGGAATGCAGCCATGGTCTGTGTGCCCTGTGTGCCAGAGTGGCAGCCGTGTCCAGAGTACCCAGCATACAGGGGGCGCTAATAAATATAGTGAAAGCAGCAGATGTCAGTGATGTGAGCACTTGTGTGGGAAACGATCCAAGTACATACATTCACAAACATATTGGGTGTCTTCATAAACAGCTCGCAACTCATCAGAGGTGGACAAACAGCTCCATTACTGCAAATGTTAAAGGAAAATGTCCCCCAAAAATGGAAGTTCAGGCCTTATCTGCTCATTTTTATTTAATTAATTTCAAAGTGTGTGCGTTTGTTTGCACACGTGCATGCAGACTACAGGGCCTTTGGCTAACTCAGGGGTCAGTGCACAATCACCTAAAACATAATTCTTTGGATGAATTATTTATTTAAAGTTATGTTAGACATCTGCAAGTGTTGAGTGGAATCGTATGGATGGAAAAGTCAAATTCTGTCAAATTCTTTGAGACAGTTTGTATTTCCCAAGTCAAGCCCCACTAGGGTCAGAACATGTAATTTATGCAGAACATGGTCAGATTTAAACTAGAGCTGCACATTGTTCCTTCCTCGTCTGTTACTAAGGCCAAGTTGTTGGCCAGCTCACCACAACACTGTTAGTCATTTGGCTTATCATCTGAGGCACATTGATTTTCTGTCCCTCTGGCTGCTGCGTTACCCGCTCAGCAACACATCTTATCTACCTGGCATGGCAGGAGGCAAAGGGACTAATTTGGAAGTTGGTCTCTGGTCCATGGGTTAGTTTCTGGACAGACACTTGACACTCACCCACATACAACAAATATTCAATAATTCCATAGGAAAGGCCATCGTTACTGATTTGTTTGTGTTTTTTGCTCCTTAGAGGAGGATGAAGTGCTGTCCATGTGACTCCAGGAACCCAGACGGTCAGCTGGCCCACACTGTCCAGGATGTCCTGTCCACTTCTGGACCAGATAGATGGTGGCAGTCTAGGAAAGGTGGGCAAAAACAGAAAGAAAGAAAGACAAAAAAGAAAAATATGACAGACGGACAGACAGACAGATGGAAAGAAAGAAAGAAAGAAATTTATATAATTTTTTTTTTTTTTTTCAAAATATACTTTGCTATATAGCCATTTCTTTCCATTTTCTCCTCCACTCTGTCAGTTGAAGCTGTCATCACCACCACACTGTAACTGCCCTCAACAGTGTCCTCTGGCTGCAAGACACAAAACAACATCAATTCAAATTTATCTGGACCAAATCAAAGTATTCTGCTGTGTATGTCTGTAAAAAACAAAGTCATATGTAGTGTACCTGATGGAAATGCTGTTCTGCTTGTTTGTCTCATAGAGTTGAATCCAGTTACTCTCCAGTTGGACCTTAACAATCTGTTCCAGCTTGACAACCTGGTGCTTAGCTTCAAGGTATGCTACATTCTGCAGTCACAGTTGGATCACATGAATCTTATCATGAATCATTATTGAATATTAAAACACATCCCAGTACAAACACAGCGTACTTGTATTTTTATTCCTTATACAAACTTTGTGAATTTGAAACCTGAATCTTTTGTTTGCAGGGTCCTCGTCCGAGTGCCTTTGCTATAGAGAGGACTCTGGACAATGGCAGGACGTGGCAGCCCGCTCTCTACTTGGCCACAGACTGTCAGAAAGCTTTTCCTGGCATCCCAACAACTACCCCTCTTACCCTGGACCACACATACTGCCACACACTGGCCCCTACTGGAGCAAATCCATACCAGGACCACACAGTAAGGACGACCTCTGACCATCTGCCGTCAGAGAACAACTGTGCCACCTAATTATAATTCATTATTACATTATTACAACGATTTAGTTTTGTTGCATTGTAAAATATTAAACGCAGGACACTATCACTAACAGTATTTTGTGTCTATTATTATTAGTTTGAAGGACTCAAACAATCTGCAGCCTATTTTTTGTCATATTTTTTACTGGCACTGAGAGGTCTTCACCCAAGAGGGACACATTTCTATGTCTTCTTGCAGCAGAAAACTAATATTTTTTGCTGATTGGGGGCATAAAATCTGGCCAAACTCAGTTAAAGCTGCTCCTTTCAAGAACATCAACATTTTTTGAGGGGAAACGTGTACATTTCTCCTCTCCAGGTCCAGTTCAGTCCTCTGCGTCAGTATGCTTATGCTCCAGGTCCAGACAGCCAGAAAATTGAAGGTGAGCCTCCGTCTGTCGTGAATGACTTCCTGAATCATGACTAATACAGTGGGGACCCGGTCAAGGGTTGTAGCCTGCTGATTGACAGCTGTCTCGTCCACAGGTGTGTCTGGGTTGACGGGGCTGAGGGTGCGGCTGACAGAGCTTGGCGATGTGCCGCGTCTGCCAGGCAGAGCTCTCAGCAGGTTTTATGCCCTAAAGGAGATGAGGGTGATGGGCAGCTGTATGTGCCACGGACACGCCAACCGATGCCTGCCAGAGGCCTACAACAACCCACTGCCCAGCAGCATACAGGTATGTATGCAGGTGCTGGGGGAGGGGAAATGACACAGTTTTTGCTTTATACAGCTGGCTGTTACCTTATGCTTCCAGCTAAGACACATCCTGGACCTACAGTGTCTCTGTTATGGCCCCTTAGATATGAGACTGATACTGATTTTATCACTGGACTCGATGGGTCAGCAAGCAATAAGATTTTCCAAAATGCCAGTGTCATTTGTACTCCAGTTGCTACAATGACGGATCAGGAAAAAACTAACCACAGATCTGTTTGAATCACAGTTGTTTCAGCAGGTTTCCCTCTTACCAGCACAACGTTCAGCTTAAAACAGCCTACTGGTCAGAGACTGCCAGGATAATGGACTGTGGCCACCAGGAGGCCTTTTTCTGCTTAAGGCCCCAAAAACCTGACATTGATTTGCATGCATGCTTAAATTTGGCTCAAAGAAAAGATACTGTAAATTCACTTACACAAGAGAGACAATACATTTAAAGAACTTTAATTATTTAACGTGCATTGTCCTCAGCTGTAACATATGCCCCTTGTGTATAAGTGGATGGACTTTGGTAGTTGCAGTTTTGTGCAATCACCAGTGAAACCAAAGTGGTCTTTCTTTGGTTTACCAAATCAGTGTGATCAACAGTCAAAAAACTCAAAGGTAGTTAAATGACAATGACATGAAAACATACCTTTTGTACTGAAATCTGCTCTGGATTTCATGGCAACTTCTAACTTTGTGCCTACTGATATAGGTTTGTCACTGGTGGTGAAGGCTATAAATGAGATGTATTTCTCTTGAAAACGCTTGCTGGGATACTTCAGTGATGTGATTACACGTTGTGACACATGCATCTATGGTACCAGTTGATCCCAGCCTGAAACTTTACTTAAACTCTCTGTGTGTTTCTGTAGGTGTACCCTCAGTGTGACTGCCAGCATAACACAGCAGGTGTGAACTGTGAGCGCTGTGCTGACCTCTACAATGATCTGCCCTGGAGACCTGCAGAGGAGGGGGACACTCATGCCTGCCGACGTAAGACTTCACCCACACCCTTTGAACAAGGGCGTGGTAATATCATGGCATGCCGCGGACTGCAGAAAAAGACGTGGACGTAGCACTTGTGACGTTGAGCAAAATTCTGAAGTGTAACAAGTGTGAAAGGCTTACACACAGTACACACTGAGCCAAAATATCTAATCAATGCAATAAAGCATCTAAATTTTGCCACCGGGAACCACTTTACAAGAATTGGAAGTAAATCTTTCTTTTTTAGAAGCCTGAGCACACATCAAAAGAAATGTAAGAGTAACATATACAAATACATGTTAGATGTCCCAGACTGTAGGAGCTTCAATCATGTCAGAGCTGGACAATAGTGGAGGCCAAAACTGACCCACAGTGTTGGCAATCCAATTTATTAGTCACAAGTACTTTTCTGTTTGTTTTCCTTAGAAAGTGTCCCTGGTATATGTGAAAAAATTTATTTTTTAACCCTTACTGTATATTCTATGTACTAACCCCTCTGCCCTCTCCTCAGGCTGTGAGTGTAACAACCATGCCCAGCGCTGTCGCTTCGACCAGGCGGTGTATGAAGCCAGTGGGCGGAGGAGTGGCGGTGTGTGTGAGGGCTGTATGCACCACACCACGGGGCCAAAGTGCGACCAGTGTGCCCCGGGCTACCAGCCGAACCCCCGCAGCCGAATGGACCGTCCTGACGCCTGCACACGTAAGAGCCTCATTAGTGAAGTGAAGTTAGACTGAAACATTTTGGACGTGGGTACAACCTTGGATGAGTGGTTCATGTGTACGTTGTTGTGTCATGTTGTTAGGCTGTATCTGCAGTGCTGAGGGGACAGCCAACGGGGGACGGTGTGACGACAGCACAGGCTCCTGTCAGTGTAAAGTGAACGTTGAGGGTCCCCGCTGTGACCGCTGTAAGAGAGGCTACCACGGCCTGAGTGCCTCCAACCCTCTGGGCTGCTCCAGTGAGTCATCAGCAGACGCCTTCATATCACATTCTTGTTTTCAGATCTGTCCATTTTCAGTCACAGCTCAGCTTGTGTTCACTGCATGCTCCTGTATGATAAATGCATACACCTGTGATCCTCACAGCTATGATGGAGGTGTAGATGTGTGAGCAAATGTTCATATTAAAGTTGACCAGTTTGTGTTTTTGAAGATAGATCCTGATGCTACTATCTGTTAAATCGAATCAAATTGGAAATACAAATCATCTTCGCATTTGATGTTTTAATTCCGAGAAACATAGTTACCAGTATGCATGCTTGTGTGGAATCTGATCTTCCTAACTCTTATGTCACCTCCTGCCATCCAGAGTGTTCCTGTTCCCCAGATGGGTCGCTCTCTGATGTTTGTGATCCGGTGACCGGCCAGTGTCCCTGCCGTCCCCACTTCCACGGCCTGACCTGCGAACTGTGTTCAAAAGGTTACTGGAAACCATTCCTGTCAGGACGCTGCCAACCCTGCGGCTGTGACCCCACCAGGTCATACAGTGATACCTGTGACCAGGTATGACCCCTGCCCACCCACACCCCTACAGCCCTGACCAAGGCGACATCTTCACGTTGCTTGTTTTATCCAAACTACAGTCTGAAACGAAAAGAAATTCAATTTACAATATGATGTAAGACAGAGAACAGCAGCACATTCTTAAGAAACAATTGAGAAAACTATAACCAGCAAATGTTTTGTAATGTAAGGATCATAGATATGTATGAAAGGTGGCATATAGCTATGAACATGTGTACAATATTAAGTGTACATGGTTTATTCAGAATTTTCACAATGATGTCCATGATACTGCACATAATGTCCCATAAAGTTTATCCAACATAACAATACTAGACATGAATGTATGTACAATAAGAATGAATTAGGACTGTTACTACCGCCTCAGCAGCTGCTGTAAATATTTACTCCTCAGATCCTGTTTGTATCCAGTCTGTGTTTTGTCCTAACCATTAATGACACTAACATCGGTTTTCCCTCTTTCCAGGCGACAGGTCAGTGTCAGTGCAGACCAAGCTTTGGAGGCCGGACATGTACTGAGTGCCCCAACAACGCGTACGGAGACCCTATCGTAGGCTGCCAGCGTGAGTCAGCCCCTTTTGATTACTCCAGTTATTGTTGAGAAGCCATTTGTTTGACTCTGTATAGATGACTCATGGGATGCAGTCAGAGCTCTATTGTGGGTCGTAGTTTAGTTTGCCGTGTGAGTCACGGTAACAAGGTTTACCTCGTTTCATTGTTTGTATACGGTTCATTCAGGATTCACGTTTTAATCATTTAAAAGTGAACCCGGCTTGTACATTTCCCAGGATCACATACAAAGCTTAAGTTTAACACAGGCTAATGAAACCTCAGTCAACCTAAGTCACAGGTTAATTCCATTAGTCTGCTACTGTAGCTCTACATGCTGGCTTCATTCAGCTCTAAAGCAAACCTCTTTATGGGCACTCTACTTGGGCTGTTAACATACATGCACAAAATCTATCTGAAAGATCAGTGTTTTCAAAATGTAAATGGATGTTGTGTAAGGTGATGTAAGTGTGGTCAGTGTCTAACTCTAGCAGTCTTCTTGTTATTAAATTGTTTTGATACAATTTTGTATGTATTAAAGTGACCTATGGGATGGACAACAAATGCCGAAAAAAGCAGACAAAAGTAGTATTAGTCATATGTACGTTGCTCCATGGTGAGCAGTGCAGTGTTATTACTCTGCACATATTTATCTCTCTAATGTTAACTCACAAGGGCTGTTTTTATTACTATTTTTCAAAATGTCAAAACAAAGAAAGCATATTGTACATCTCAATTCTACAACTTAACACTAATAAGTAATATGACTGAAGTACAGGGGTGCCAGCGGAGCAACTGTCCTGGGCCCCTAAAGCTCCAAACCCTCCGATTAGTGCTTGAATGTGTATTTTTTGTCTTCTGATCTTCCTGTCTCTTCCTCCACAGCGTGCCGCTGTGATGCCGGAGGAACCACCCCTGAAGTTTGTGACAAGCAGACGGGAGCATGTTTGTGTCGGCCGGGCGTCACTGGGGCTCGCTGTGACTCCTGCAGTCGAGGACACTGTGACTCCTTCCCTGCCTGCGAGACGTGTCCCTCCTGCTTCTTCACTCTGGATGCCCAGAGACGGAACCTCAGCTTAACTCTGGAGAGACTCTCCCCCAGCTTCCCTTCCCCTCCTCGAGGCGACAATGATTTTGAAAACTTCGGGTCCCGCATCCGCGCCCTTGAGGCCAGCCTGAACCTGATCCGGGGCTCCATCTCCCTTCCACCCAGTTCTGAAAGACAGGTCGATGACGGTCTGTCCCAACTGAACAACCTCAGGTGAGGGACTGCTGAGGAAAACATAGCCAGAGTTTGAATTTTAATCGTTTTTTAAATTGGTTTAATATGAAAACACTCCTAACACTCCGATTCCTGAATGTCATTTCTTCACCCTACTCTAACTCTTGAATGGAAACCCCACTGAGTTAGCTTTTTTCTCACTGAATTCTAATTGAATAACTCATGTTTCTGTTTCACAGGGAGCAGGTGGCCAAGGTCGACAATAACCTTTCACCTCTGGCGAGAACCCCCGGTCTGGACTCGGAGTTGGATAAACTGCAGGCTCTGCTGGACCGCATCACTGTGGAATACAAGGCCAAGAAAGCTGCAACGGAGAACTCCATCAGTCCCAACAATGCAGGTCAGAAACAAAACAAAAAAGAACAAGCATTTAAAATATGGCATAAGCATACATGGTTTGAGCAGAATGTCTGACTGAACCATCTCACCGTCTCCTCCAGGTCTGCCAAACAGACCTTCTGATATGGTGACATGAAATATACTCATGTTGAGTTTTTCTGTCCGGTTTAGGAGCATTTTCTGCCATCAAGAACGCCTATGATGAGTCCACAGACGCGTCTAAGAAAGTAGAGGCCACCGGAAAAACAGTAAAGAAGTCAGCTGATGTCAGAGAGGAGACTAAGGACTTTCAAAACCAAGTACAGCCATCCAACACCAGAGATCTGGACAAACTGAACCAGAGCATGGCTTCCCGACCTGACCTCACTCCTGTTGCCAAGCAGGTAACTACCAGGCCTCGTTTCATCAACATGACTCTGAGACATGATGGAAACTACAGCTTGTATGTGTTTACCTGGAAATGCCTGCTGATTTGTAGGTCTTGAAAAGATCAGCAGTCATTTGAATTCTGTCAACTGACATTTGTACAGAAAAAACTGAACTAGAATATTAAAGCTGAAACATTTTCATCTTAAGCCAGCGGGTCTTCACCTTCTAATATGTGTCATCTTTAGCAAATCAATTTCTGTCCATGTCTGTTTATCTATTTACGTCTTTGTAGGCATCTGCGCCACCTTTAATTTACTTCTCTTTAGAGAATGCAAGTTAGTAGTTAGTTCATCTCCTGAGAGGTGCACCAGAGGACTAAATAGAAAGTTCATTAAAATCCATTAATATCCTCCTGTTACTTTTTGTACTTTTTGTGTACAAGTGGACATTTTGGCCTGATGATTGCACTGGAGGAAAGCTTCAAGGGTCACTAAAAATATTAGGAATCCTTCATTGCACATTTTGAGGCAATTTGGCCAGAAGCTGTATATATTATATTGAGAAAGTATTGCATTTCATTGAGAATTGTACCCCTAATATCTAATGGCTGTTAAATGGGACCATAGCTTGCGTATTTTTCCCCTCTAAATCACCATACATCTATCTGTGCCTTTTCAGGTATGCGGCAGTGTTCGCTCAGAGCCCTGCACCCCTCTCAGGTGTGAGGGCGGAGAGTTGTGTCCACCGGAGGGAACCCTGCCTTGCAAAAAGGGTGAAAAGTGCGTGGGCGCCCTGCCTCTGGGCAAGAGAGCCGACACTGACGCACAGGATGTGAAAGAGCGACTGCAAAAGCTCACTGGGAAGATCACAGAGGCTGCAGAGAAGGTGCACACACACTCTGACGTGTTCATTCCACATCACTGCAACTCAAAAACAGTGATGACAAAAACATGAGCAACATTATAGATTATTCTCTGGTTATTAAAACAGTGTACAGGTGCTAAAGCGTTATTTAAATTCACTCAATTTCTTCCAGCTCCAGGAAACACAAGAGACCACCAATCAGGTGAGACAGTCTGCAGAGAGGCTATCCAGTAAGATTAAACAGACCAGAGATGAGCTAGAAGGAGACTTGCAGGATACACGGGACGTTGTGAAAGACCTCAAAGACTTCCTGTCAGGTAAAGATTGTTTTAGTGCAGAGGTTAGATGGGGGGGGGGGGTTGATGTATGGAAGCAGGTTCATTTGGTTTCAGTCATGATGACTGAATGAATAATGGTGATGATGAACTTTTCTCGTTTTCCGTCTGCAAAGACCCGACCTCCAACCTGACCCACATCCAGGAGGTGAGCGATTGGATCCTGAAAGCCAAACTGCCTCTCAGCCCCCCTGAGCTGAAGAAGAAGCTGGAGGAGCTGAAGAATCTGGCGGCCAACCTGCCAAACAGCGCGGCCGTGTTGAAGGAGGCCGAGCCGCAGCTGGAAACAGCCAGGAAACTGCTGGAGGAAGCCCGGGACGCCAGGTGGGTTTTCACGCTCCAGGACTGGACCCCTGTTATTGATGTACATGCTGTCCTCTCAAGCAGAACAAATTCACAAAAACTACTCACAAGAGCATAATCTATACAGAGAACATTTTTTTTACTGAGTAAATATTGAATGCTGTTTTAACCACAATGCAGCATTTCTCCTGTACCCTCACTAAATTCTGGGCCATGCATAGTGTGGTAAAGATTATCCTTGTTTTTTGCATCAAAAGTAGTCTATCTCTGCCTTTTTGTGCTTTTTGTAAGGTTTGGTTCAGAATAACAAATCCAAATTCCAAAATGACCAGAATTTTATTTTGAAAATCCATTTTTACTTGAATGGTTTAGTCATCAGAGCATTTATAAAAAGTAAAAAAGTATACATTCCCTTTATAAAAAGTAGCAATTGACATATGGCTAAATGAAAATCCCAATTTTTACATTTAATCAAAAATGAGTCTTCATACAACAAGGCTTCATGCACTTCGTACACTGTTCACTGAGTCGATCTAGAGCTGTCCTTACAGTTTTAATCAAAATGAAAGAAAACAGGAAAATAGATTAAATCTGTGCTCTTTCTGGGGTGCTCCTTCAGCCTGAGTGCTCTGTCATGTCTTTGGAGTGATGATAGATGTAACACTGATGTAAGAGATTGTTCTCTGGTTGCACACCCACAGGGACACAGCAGTGGGAGTGAAGGCCGACGTGGACGGGTTGCTGACAGGCTTCAGCACGGTGGAGGGTTCCCTCTCTGACCTGGAGGACAAACTGCAGAACAGCATTGATCTCATAGATAACTTGAACAACAACCTGAATAAGGTAGGAAGCCTGGACACATCAAACAGTGGATGACACGATGGCCCATTTATTCCAAATAAAAGCTGCTCGCCAAGCGTTGCTGAGTTTGAGAGTGGTTCCCTTCATGCAGGCCAGAGACCAGCTGAGCCCAGCGGAGAAGGCTCTGGATGATGTATCGACACTGATAACGCCAATGAAGCCTCAACTGGATGAGCTCAAAGACCTGCTGCAGAACGCAGGCCAGCAAGCCCAGGATGCACAGGATAATGCAGGCAAAGCTGAGCAAGAAGCAGCTGCTGCAAATAAGGTGAGAGGCCTGCTGCAGCTGTTGTAGTTCCAGATATCACCATTTCCTTCTACAAGGGGCTTGTTAATAATCTTTTGGTGTCTTAAACTGCAATGTTGAAGGGGGCATCAGTTCCAGATGTCTGCTTTTATGGTAAATAAGTGAAAAGGATTTGCTGAAACGTGGGAATCCTGTGCATGTGTTTGCAGGACCTGCTGTTTCTGGAGGAGCAGCTGGGGCGTCTTAAGGACAAGGCCGCAGACAGCCAATCAGGTGGAGAGACAGAGCCGGTGGGGGATCGACTGGCGAAGCTGCAGCAGGATGCTGGAACTCTGGCCAACACCACTGAAGACATAATGCAGGCTCTCAAAGGTAAGACAGTACAACCACACCCCCACAAGTCTGGGTGTAACATTTTCTTTTTTTTCTTGAGTAATGTCATTCTTTTCGGATGAGAGAGCTTCATAAATGACTTCTCTGGGGAAGGAGGATTTTCAGTCTTAGGCGTTAATCTGAGATGCTTGATAAACACGGCTGAGCTTCATTTTTCCCTCTGATTCTAAATTGACTATTATTCTGCCTCTGAGCTTATAAGTAGGCTATTTGGGGAGCGAGTCCTATTAAAAAAATGATTTCCTCTAATTTGGGTTAATATTCTTAGGGGACAAATGTTTTTATCATTTTGGATCTTTTTTTATTTTTTATTTAACGTATCTGTTCAATAACATTTGCTGTGACTTTTACTATTCATTTAAAGGCAGCTGTTTGTTTTAGAATGTTCACTCAGGTCATTAAATCCCCCAGATTTTGAAGAAAAAGCGATCTTTGTGTCATCAGTTGGAGCTCTGGGCCTGTGGGGGGATGTTGGGGGATCTGCTGTGTTTTTATTAGATTCCAGCTCACTCCCTGTACTCTTATCTTTTTCCAGGTAAAGCAGACTCCCTCAGGGTGCTGCAGGACGAGATCCTTCAGAAGTCAACAAAGCTTGAAGGACTCGATGCAACGCTTAAAGACCTTTTGGCAAAACTTCGAAAGAAAGCCAACGACCTCAGCACCTGCCAGGGCTGAGAGTCAACAAGGTTGCCGTCGCTACAACACTTCATACCAGCCTCCCACACCTACTGTCAGAAACAGCCTTCACTCCACAGTGACTCTGGAATACTCTGCTATAACACCTCTTTTCTGGCAGTTGTCAAAGAATTGTGGGAAATGTAAGAAATCCTTATCTGGGGTTGAATGAGATAGAAAGAGGGTTCAGGGAGACATAAATGAATACCCTTCATCATAAAATAACTCCTGGAATATATTGAGCATTAAAGACATTAAAGTAACAATGTTGGGGGGTGGGGCTCCTTTAATGGTATTTTAGGTTCCATTTACTGATCCACAATGTGCATAAAATACCTTTCCAAAGCACCAATATTATCACTTTATATAGGTACATATTGTATGTCCATCATTTCAATGATTTAGCATTTCAAACAAAGGCTGAAGGTTACATTATTTATTTGTTTTGCATCTGATGTTGGTGCAGAATCCACAGTATTTAAATAAAAGCCTGTTATACTTTGATTTGTGTCTTAAAACTTCAAGACTGCACATATTTATTCAACACAAGAAGCAGGGAGACTAGTTACTACATATTTATTGAGAAAATACCAAAAAAAAGTGTACGTCACTACATTGTGAATTCAGAATCATCCATGACATCCCTAGCGTTGACAGTATCTTTACATCAGCTTGTGGCACTTATTTGTTTAGTTGTTGAACAAGAGAACAGCTTATGTACATATCACAGAAAACACTGCAAACACCTGGTTGCTGCATATAAATGACTTATAATTAATAAATTTAATCTCATTAATAAAACAAACATTTTCCATCCAACATCTTTGTGTAAAGCTGAACTTGGAGTTAGAATCCAATGTAAACCAGCATAAGTGGAAAAAGAACGTCCATGTTGAAAAATCTCCCTGCAAAGTTCAAAACAGTCCAAACACTACAGGTTAAGTTACATTCCCAGACTTTTATAGCATACAATTGACTCTGAAGTTTCGGAGTCTGACAAATATTATCAGCTTTTTAAAAATAATTCAAAGTACAGCCATGTCAGTCTCAAAAAAAGCATAAATTATTGCATTTGTCAGTGAATCAATTCAAAACGGATACATTTGTAATGGTATTTAGTAACATGTTGACAGTAATAAACAATAGATAATAGTTTTGGGAAAATAAATGTCATCAGCCTAACAGCATTTTGTATATATTCTAAAAGATGAATTCCTGCTTGTGTCTGATTAAATGTGGTGTTCACTGCATATACACATTCCATGTTAACTTATAACTTTTTCAGTCTAGATAGTGTATATGTCTGTCAGTGGACAACGTGAAAGAACCACAACACACATGAGAAAGCGGAGCAGCAGCTGTATCAATTTTTTCATACCAAGACTGGTACCAGTGAGTGACTCGAGACAAACTGAACAAAAAGAGATTGTTGAAAATGAGTCATCAATTGTAGGCTGCTCTGAGTTGGTCCTTTGTAGAGCCGACATCTAAATTCCAGAGATGACTCTTCACCTGCGTTAGATTTATTTCAGGTTAGCCAACCCATCACATGACAGAACAGACGCCGGACTGAAACGACTGGTCGTTCCTCTGAGCCACAGCATCCATACTGCAACACATCACACAACCAGAATTCATTTGAGTAACACGGTGATGAAGACTGAGAAAAACGTCGAAATAATAGAGGATGAGAATTCATTGACAATTTTGAGTCATAGTAGAAAAGTATTCACAAATAGTAAAGAAAAGCCGGCCAGTGGGTTCCAGCCCAGAACCTTCTTGCTGTGAGGCAACAGTGCTGAAGCGCCTCATGAGGGGTCAAATTGACCTTTTTATAAGAAATAATTTAAAAATCAACTCGACTCATTGTCTAACTTTATGTATCCATATCTAAATTACTGAGATATTGTATCAACCTTTTTCTTATTTTCTGGTAAATCTGATATTGTGGAACAAGGCAGCAGCTCTCACCTCTTAGACAGCCTGAAAGGAGTGTCAATCTCTGAATGGAAGTTTCTGACTTCTCTAGACTCGTCAACTGTGAGGACGTTGCCAGGCTCACTGTGAGTGGCTCTCAGTGGTGGAAAGACCCCTCTGCCTGACTCAGGACTACTGCAGGACAGATGATTGGCAGAGGGAACGGGATTCCCGTTTGGGTCAAGGGCATCCACCTCCTCCTGGCGGGGTCCCAGAGCCTCTAGGTCATTCTGGGAGGAGGACTGTACCATGATCTGGGGCATGGAGAGGGCTGAGGGGGAGGGCTCATTATGGGACAACTGCAGTTTCTTCATGTGGTGGATTACTGAGGCTGCGTTGAAGGCTTGCTGTTGGAAATGTGCACACAAAGAAAGAGGGTTATATGCTGCCAACATATGACATGACACATCTGTCTTGATCATCTTTCATTAACATGTCATGGTCGGCTTTATAGAATAAGCTGTTATTATGAAAACTTCTCCAACCATTCATGCAGCATAAACCACTTTGTATCTTGCGTCGTTAGCTTATCTTATGTTGGTTGCCTATAACTAACAAAAGCAAATGTAGTTGCAATATGAAGTAGTCCTTACCTTCCATTTGGATCTGGCAAAGTTTCTCTCCATCTGTTCACAGACGGACTGATAAATGTCAAGGTCTTTAGCTGTGTTTCCAGCAATCCTGCAATCATGTCAACAACACTATTTAATTTAGAAAACAAAACAACATTGTGTGTGAGGTGTGTGTGTGTGCATGTGTATGACAAAGAGAAAGGACTAACCAGGGGTGTCTGAGGGCCTGTTCAGTGCTGAAGCGTTTCGTAGGGTTTTTCTCCATCATATTCCTGATGAAGTCTTTGGCTGTTGAAACATGGCATGGACAGCTGTTAGGCTCTGATTAGAATTCTTTGAGGGGTGTCCTATTTCAGGAGGTAGACAATCGGAAGATAATCGGAAGATTTCTGGTTTCAATCCGCGGTTCCTCCAGCGAAAGTGTCGAAGTGTCCTTGAGCACGACCTGAACTCCTGACCATTCCTGATGAGCAGTTGGCTCCTTGCATGGCCTCATGTGCCATTAGTGTACGAATGTGTGTGTGAATGGGTGAATGTTGTCGTGTGTTATAAAGCACTTTGAGTGGTCAGTAGACTAGAAAAGCGCTATATAAATGCAGTCCATTTACCATTTGAGTGACATTGCGTATGTTTTCATTACCCATATTTTATGCTACGGTTGCTGTTATGTGATTTGCTATTTGTTACATGCCCCTGACTATTCCATGACTCAACTTTTAACTTTAAACTTAAGCCCATTAACAGAAAAGCTGCTGCTTGTGTGTTAAAGGGAGGTTGAGCCTTGGATAACAGGTAGTATAAAGGAGACCTTATTGCATAACCTTAACAATGTCTTATCCTTGGATGACATGACCTTCTGTTGTTAATAATACTTTCTCCTGACATTTTTAGTTCTTGCAACAGCCAGGCCACCTACCACAATACAATGCTCAGACTAATCATAATGACACATACATTACACCATCTTTTTCGCTTCTTTACACTTCTTTACACGCTTATGCTGCAGCTACACAACTGGAAAAAAACTAAAATTGAAAGTAGGTTCTGCAACATAATGTTTTCAAAATATTTATTTCCATCAGCCTTTTAACATCTCCTCTTCATCAGTATGTTCACTATTTAAACTCCAACTTCCAGGTCAGGTTTGTACATTTTATCTTTAGGTTAGGAGGATGTTTAAAATGTCTCTTAATACTAGCTAATTCAATCCCTCAAGCAGGCGAGAACTGTCCTTGTCCATTTAGTATCTACGGTAATCATATTTGACCTAATCCCAACAGGTCAAACCTCTATATCTGTCCTCAGGAGATGATGTCAGTTGGTGTGCAGGTCTATATTTGGCTAAGCACTAAGGTTATATGAACAAATCCTGATCTATACTTAGCACTGAAGTTAACCTTAGTAATGAATGACACTATTTTTATCACATTTCATGACACAACCACAGCTGGATTCAAGTCTCTCAACACAAGTTTACAACAAACCTGTAAAATTTTATAAGAATATTGTAAATCCAGACACATGCTGACGTTATACTGTACAATAACATGAAGCTCCCTTTTCAATAGTGCAGCAGTGCAATGCACTTTGACGGAACCTCTATAAAAATATACTACAAAGTAACAGAAAAAAAAAAAACTGGTTACTAAAACACTAACCTCAGGTGTTAGAAAGATGGTCAGAATTTTGAAAAGAATCACATCTCAATTCAAGTCGAGTCTTAAGGCAGTCAAGTGTCTTAACAGGTAAGTCCAGGTCAAGTTTCAAAGTAAACAGATTTTGATTATAGCCATTTTCTGCTGTTTTCCTACCTGACTCAGAGATGTCGTCCCAGAAGGGTGAATGGAAGGCGTATTCAGCTCTCATGATCTTTGAAAACAGACGAGTCTCGTTCTCTTCAAAGAATGGAGGGTAGCCGGAGAGCCTGGAACACGGAGACAACAAGCTTACTCAGCTAATCCCTTTATGTCCCATATGTCACATTTTTCGATCAAGTTCAATTTCGAATTTGATGACTTTAGCAGCTATGATGCAGTGTTTTGTTCCTGGTTACAGCAGCTGAGTGTTCTAACTATGCTATAACGTTGGTTTCACAAATCTGGTGGGAGTTTCTCCACACAGTCACTGAGACTCATGGGCACTGTAGTAAATAGTACAATTCCACAAACCAAACTGATGGAAAAGTTTACTGGATTATCTCTGGCCATAACATAGATGTAATTGTAGATATGATACAAGAGACGTGTATTTCCCCAGACCTAAGAGATCCTCTCAGCTGTCCAGTCTGTAATGACTATTTGTGAAGAGTCATATAATGTGCTATGTTATCGTAAAAGGACAGAAATGTACTCACAGGATGTAAGTGATAACTCCAATGGACCAGCAGTCCACTGCTTTGCTGTAGGGTTTCTGGGCCAAAACTTCAGGGGCTGTAGAATGACACACAACAGTGGGTATCACACAGGTAACCAAGCATAACCATAAACACCTCTGCTTCCATGAATAGCATGATTACACTGTGAAAATGTCGACTCAATCATGATTACTGTAATCCCATAAAGTTCAACGTCTCCTGGAAACTAGTCTTGAATATCTTAATCTCTTCACTTCAAATGTTTACCTCCTAGATGATATCATTAATGGTTTCAACTGCAACAGCTCCCACAGTACTGTAGTTATAATAGAGTTCATATATGACAAACCCTCAATGTGTCATTATGACAATGTGTACTTTTACCTACTAATACATTTAAACATAAGATACATTTGAGCACATAGTATGATATATTCCCTCTGATTATAATTTTTTTTAATGAGAATTTACAACTGTTGTCCTAATCTCCAATAGCATGCACACTGTATAATGCAACTTTAATGACACTTTCATGATTCATTTAGATTGTGTCATCCCCACCGATTCACCACTTAAAAAATTAGTGGATTGTAAAAAATGTTATATCAGGTATAGACAGCAGGGGAACATTGTAAAGAAAATTGTGTGTATGGCCTTCCTGAATAACTCACCAACATAGCCTGGTGTACCACAGGCTGTGGACATCACACCATGCTCCAATGTCTTAGACAATCCAAAGTCACTGACCATGATCTTAGCATTCTCATCTGTGTTATAGTACAGCAGGTTCTCAGGCTGCTCAGAGACAGAGCGAGAGAGAGAGAAAGGTAGAGAGTAAAAAAGAGGATAATGATTTAAACATAAAATGTAACTAAAGCATACAGTACTTCATTTACTTAAAACCATTCAAATCATGTTTGATTGTAAAATATATGTAAAAATGTGTTTTGGTCATTCTAATAATTTAGCTTTTAATTTTTTTTGTGGGTAAAATTATTCTCCATGTGTGGGTCTTACCTTAAGGTCCCTGTGTACGATGCTGTTTTCGTGTAGGTAGCTGACAGCCTGCAGCACCTGTTGGATCACTGTGCTGGCATCCTTCTCGGTGTAAACCCCCCTGTCTAAAATGCGATCAAACAGCTCCCCACCTGACACCCTGCACACACGAACACACAATCAAAATCATCAGTGTTTTATCTTTCTAGGATCTCGTTTCCTCCTTCGACCCCTTTTGACCTGCTCACTTTTGAAGTTTTTGTGCTTTTTCTCCTTCTCACTTTCTGCAGGTGTTTCTGCCTGAGTCTGGATCTGTGACTGCAAACCATCTACTGCCCCCATGTTCCTGCTGCACACTCACTGCTGCAGTTGTTATTATTAGTCTGAAGTCTGAGGTAGAAACCTCGAGCAGAACCGGGCTCTGGGTGGGCGGCCATCTGCATCGACCGAGTTGGGTTGAAAGGGGAGGAGAGAAGGGGAGAGGGGAGAGAGAGCAGGAGGAGAGACAACAAATCAGACTAATAATAATAACAACTGCAGCAGTGAGTGTGGAGCAGGAACATGGGGGCAGTAGACGGCCGGCAATCACAGATCCAGAATCTACAGCTCCAGAGGCAGAAATACCTGCAGAAAGTGAGAAGGCCAAAAAGCACAAAGAAGTGGAGTTAGTAACATGTATTAGTGGGATAAGAATGCGTACGGATAGAGAGGGAGAGGAGGAGAGAGCTCAGTGCATCATGGGAAATCCCACAGCAGTCTAAACCTATAACAGCATAACTAATGGATGGTTCAGGACTCACCTGAACCAGCACTTACTATAAGCTTTATCAAAGAAAAACATTTTTAGCATACTCTTAAACGAGGAGAGGGTGTCTGCCTCCCGAACCCAAATTGGGAGCTGGTTCCACAGAAGAGGAGCTTGATAACTGAAGACTCTGGCTCCCGTTCTACATTGACAGGGAGCCAGTGCAGAGAAGCTAATATTGGAGAAATATGTTCTCTTTTGCTAGTTCCTGTCAGTACACCTGCAGCCGCATTCTGGACCAGCTGTTAAATTTTTCCTCGCCACTGTAGCCAAGTGCTGCTCATGGTGGGAACTGTTGGGTCTCTGTAAATAATATTTTAATGAGTACGGTCTAGACCTACTCTATGTGAAAAGTGTCTTGAGATAACTTTTGTTATGATTTGGCGCTTACAAATAAAATTGACTTGACTTGGTCAAAGAGTTTGTTGACAGTGTGGAATAAGAGCCTTGAAGCTGTGGGGGAAATAAAAGGGGAAAACTGTATGTTAAGGAGTTCATAATAAACAGCTGTATGTGATTCTGACATTTAATGGTGATAATGTTTCTAACTTGACAGTGACTTGAAGGTAGATTTAAGAGAAAAACAGACTCTTAAAGGCCTTCATACTCGTATATTGTTGTTGTTATTGTCAGATTTCATTGCACTCAATATGAGACCCATTGTCAATATTGTGTTCTACCAAGGTAATCATTTGTGAAAAACGTGATAATAATTAGTCCACTTACAGTTGCATGACCAGGTAATAGTGTGTTCGACTCTCGTAGAAATCCTCCAATCCCACCACATTCTCATGCTTTATCCTGAAATAGTAAAAAAGAGGTTGAGGCATCACTTTTCCTCAGTGATAGATGTTACCTGTTTACAGTGCTGTTACAGCTGGTGTCCTGGGCTCTGTTCAAATGTGGCTTAACTAATTCAGACTAACATGCTGTTGCTGTCAGGCTAAAATAACCTTGTTTATTTTATAACAGTTTGAGGGTTCACTGGTAATCCTGGATGAAGTTATCTTGAATAATAGTCGACTCTTATGTTGAAATAAAGGCAAAATGAGTAGTGAGTTGTAAACCATGATCAACATTCATATGATGCTGAGTGGTGATCATGTGCTTGCAGTTACATGAGATAGGTATATTAGTACCCCTCCCAGCATGCACTTGGGCAACAGATTCATAGACATAAGTCCCATTTTATGTGCGTTCCTGCATTGTTATGGGTGTCATTTTGTTGTACATTGTGCTCCAGTGCTTCCACAATTAGGGTAACACTATTGTGGTAATTACACCAAAAGATCATAATGATTTTCAATAACCTGCATGTTCACCTCTAAAATCATATTTAAATCAACACTCTTTTATGAATCCAAGAAAGCAAGCCATTTGTATTTGAAGAAAACTTTATGTACGTGGATCATGGTAAAACCTCTTGGTCATGATTGGTTATCTGTCAATAACCTGCACTTGCAGGTTATTGCAGGTTTGAGCTTAAGGACTTGCTCTGACAACAGTTCCAGACGGATTTTAAGCAGCTTTGAAGAATTAAAACACCCTGACTTGTGTCAAATCCTCAACATTGTAATCTGGAAAGCTCAGTTATCCAAGTAAGAAGAACAGGGCCCTGATTTACTTCTGACTCAGAATAGGTTGTTTATAGGTATGGTGTGTGTGTGTGTGTTTTACCTTCTCAGTACATTGATTTCATTTTCCAGGTTGCTGTGGGCAAGGTGTTTTTTCTTCAGACATTTCAGGGCGTACAGTTTTCCTGTTGTCTTCTCTCTCACCATGAACACCTCTGAAAAAGCCCCCCTGCACAAAAAAAGCAAAGACAGAAACACTTAAATTGAAGAACGGGTTAATGGAAAGAGATCAGTTTATGGAAGTGCTCAAACATATTCAAATATAAATAACACAATTTGCTTTATTAGTTGTTTGTACTTCTTCATTATCATTAAGGTTCAAAACACTAGGCCGCCATATGTGTAATCGGTGAGTTTTTCCCCTCTGAAATCGGTATCGGTTAAAAAATCCCATATCGGTCGGGCTCTAGTTAAAATACTACTGTTAGTTACAAACATCTTTATTAAAAACTGAAGATAAAGTTATATTTACCCAGTAATACTTGTACATTTCACTCTTTGTATGGCTTTTTTGGATTTTTCAGTGCTGCTGAACTGTGAACAGTGCTTCTCACAGTGTTCATTCATAACATAGTGCCTCCTTCTTTAATGCTAAGTGTTGATAGCTGTGTTTTTTTTGTTTTAGTCTCCATATCTGGTGTAAGTCCATCTCTAATGGTCGTGCAAAGTAATAGTTGGTTGACTCTGGCACGTTTTTATCTTGGGTTCCCACACAGACACACCTGCACCTGCTTATGCCACCTCCCTTCATTTACATTCAGTACACTCATTCACCAATATAGTCAGTCAGTCTCTTAATCCTATAATGAAGTGGTGCTAGGATGTTCCCTGCACTGCTGTTCTGACGTCAGTGCTCAGGAACCTCAGACACACACACACACACACATAGACACACAGAAGCCTGGCTCATTCACAGCCAGTCGAGGATGTAGCACTTTAAGCAGCTTTGTGACTGCAGGACAGCTCTGAGGAAGCAACACCTACAGTGAACCTCACAGCCATTTGTTACAGGTCATCGTACTGATCAGTGATATTAAGCCAAACTAGTCTACATTTCTGGAAATTATACAAATATTTTTTCTGTGCAAGTCAGGAGAGAAATACATAAACTGCTGCTTGACTACTAATCAAATTTATTTCAAGGACCATACCAGTGCTTTTGCAAGTTTTAGGACACTTACTACAAATCACATACTGTATAAGCCTGAGTGTGGAACTTATTACTTATTTTTAGATTACACATTTTGTAAACTATGCAACTCTTTTGTTAGGCCCTTCCTGTCTGTGCCATGACAGAACACATAGTACAACAGCTTTCACTGGCTAAGTGATATTTCTCATGGCTGGTAAATTCATTTTGAAACGTCACTAGCAGATATAAATCCTTACAACGGGAGCTATTTTGTGTGTTGATCTATCAGTTTCAACACTGTTTCATGTTTTTTGATCCAGCACCCATCCTATTGGACACTGGGACATGGGGGTCTTCTTTATTGTTCTTGGTAAATTGACATTTAACACGAATAATTGGTGGTTAAATGAAAAACCAAACATTTTATGTAGAAAAATAGGTTTATACTCAGCAAACTAAGGGATTGACAAAGTATAATTTGATATCAGTACTGAAACTCCTCCATAGCAGGTTCAGGTGACTAGATTACCCAGACAGTGTAAGAGCCTGCATTGCCAAAACCAGATGTGAGGGAGGTGATGAAAGGGATTATCCTCAGCCTGTCGGCCAATCTGAGCCTGTTGACTGGGGGACAGCAGTCCTCCCTTCCATCACCTTAGTCCAGTGATTCTGAACTTGGGGAAAATAATTAAATGTTACTGTAAAACTGTAGCTGAAATCAGTGTAGTGGCTGCAACAAAGATGTGCGTCCCATCATTTAAGAAGGCTCACTGTATTTACTCATTATACAAATCTGGAGTCAAGCATGTTCCCTGGGGAATTCTCCACATTCAACGAGAGCTGAGTCAAAAGATACACAACCATTAATTCCCAAAAGTCCTTGTACCAAGTCCACCTTGGTCACAGGTGTGTGCCAGTTACCATCACCAATTTGTATTTATTCCCATTAAATGGCTTCCAAATGTGACAAATAAATCAGCTGTGATTTACAAACTGTGGTCAAACAGCAGTTTGTTGCAGGGTGGTGCAGCATATAAGCTGATGGCTGTCCCTCCCACACTATGACATGACAGCTGTGGGTCTTATCAGTCTCACGGCCATACATCAAATCACACTTGTCCAAATGACAATCTTTGCAAATTCATTTTACAGCCCAGAATGCCCATAACTAGTGAATGGATGGTCTTTTAAAGGTAATTTAAAATTGTCTCAAATGTCTAAAAGTGTCTTACTAAGTAACAAAAAGATATGAACCCTGACATTTGTACAATAGCAGTACTTACGATCCCATTTTCCCCTTGAAGTCAAACACATCCTTGATGTTACTGGTACTTTTCTTCCAGCTGCAGATGATCTCTTTCCGCCCCATCTTGGCTCTGACGTTGCCGTAGACTCCTGGAGCACAGATGACACATAAATGAGTTACATTTCTTATGGGTTAGAAAACACTGAGGCGTCATCGTGCATCAAGTTATGATTGGAAAGCCACCAGTGTTGAACCTGGAACCTGGAATGATTTTAATTTGATGAGTAACACATAAATATGTGTCTCTTTTCAAACAAATTATTGTACTGAGTACTGCGCACCCACTTTTTTAAATGTCTCTGTCCCTCTCATATGAAAGTACTAAGCTATGGTTCGGCCCTCAATACATGTCTCTTTGCAGGAGATATGCAGTATGGAAAAAAATATGAGCATTACTTCAATTTCAATTTGCAATTATAAAACTGTCTTCATTCTGTAGCATTGGTCGTTTGACTTCACCACCTGAGACTGCAGGGTGCGTCCCTTCTATAAGAGGGACAAGTTCGAAAACGCCCATGAGTTATTTTTGGAAGTCATATGGATTGTTTTGAAAGACACTGACAAATACCTCTGTTATTTAGGTATGAGGACTTGAGGGAACTTTGTAGTCAAACAATGAACTGATTAATAAATAAACAGCAGATGTATCTGTGAAACGTTTAATAATCTAAAAAACTAATTTTTCTGCATTTCTCTGCTGTCTCTGTGGTCAAACAATGATCAATACAACACACAGGAGTATAGATATTAAAGTGAGTTCTGGTAAATTGGGATGTGTATTTGTCAGTGTATCTAACACGTTTTGTGGTGGACCTGTCACGTACCAACCACAATCAGAGTTGTAGCTACTATTGAGGACACTGAGGTCATGTCCCCTGCAATTGTTCAGTCTGGGAATTTGGGTGTTTTAGGAACCTGGAGGGAGTTTGTGGTCTACATAGATGAGTATTTTATATGCTAATATCAGTATTGTTTATACGCAATACATTACATTTGACTGCTTTTAGCCCAATAACTAAACAAGTAAAGGATTCATTATTTAACCATCACAATATCAGGAATATTATTATAATGGAAAATAATGATGGTAAACAAATGCACAGAAAATAAAAGTGTTAATGACAGTTAAAGGAAAAAAAAATAATTAAAATCCAAGTAATAAAACAACTGAGACTTTATGAATGGTTTCTGATCAGATTTTTCTGAGGGATGGTGGACTTGGAGCCCCTCAATGTTTCTAAAATCCTGGCAACAGCCCTGGCCGCAATGGTCAAACATACCTGACCCTAACTATTCCCTGTTCCATGACCCTTTAAGATATAAAGGGTCTGTGTTCTGGTTATATAAACTGTTGCATGTCCATGGCTGAGGCCAGTCCAGGCTGGGTAAAGCCCATTTGCACCTCTCAGTTACACAAGATTCAAAAAGGCTGAGGATTAAAGAGGTAAATAGCAGTAGTTAGTTAATCTTCCCAGCCATCCCTCATTCCCCTCCCTCCTTCTCATCTCGTGTACTCCTTGCCTGTGTCTGCTGTGGGAACAGATTAGTGGCTGATTCCCTGACAGGACAAAAACTGGGTCATTTTATTCTCTTGGCCTTGAAAGGCCAATTTACTCTTGCCTTCCAAAAAGATTTGCTGAAATGCATCAATATTAGGAAGTACATCCTAAAATTGGTTTGCCAAATTAAAAAATTAATCCAGGCTTTCTATTAATATTATAATTCAAGTTACTATCTCAGAAAATCATTGTCACATTTTTTAAATTACATTCTGACTATGCAACAACAGACTATTTCACACTTGGTATATTGACGAAATTCTTTGTAGCCAACTCTATATGCTAAATTAAATTATTACATTTGTCCATTTGAATTTCGTAAGAAAACAAATTGAAGAACAGACTTAGTATTTCGCCTTCTACCCATGCTTTTTACTCAGCGGGGAACATAACCCCTCGAATCATTTGTTTCTTTCTAAAGCCCTAATGTCACCGACTGTCTGACTGAAAAACTAAAGCACAACATTAAACAATTTAGGAAATCCAGAATTTAAGGGGTAGCCTATGAATTAGTGGATGATAAAAGATATATTTCAAATAGTTTGAGCTGTGTTTGTCGTTTAGTAATTCCAAAAACCAATCATTCAGTAGACTACACACTGTACACACAGTATACACTGTAGAAAAACGTGTAAAGCGCGTCTGAGAATTACAGTGTGCTGAAATGTGCTGTTTATCAGCCAAAAGCCAAAGAATAACTGGTTTTAAAGAAGTGTGAAACGTTAGTTTTGTCGTCCTATTAAAAAAATAATTTCCATAGATTATTAATTGGAGAAATTATCAACGCACCGCACGAGCCGATTAGCGTCCGAAATTAACAATAAAGGTTCAATTTTAAACATTTGTTTCTGAACACAGACGACTACATTTCATCCATACAGCCCAAACCCGCCACACACAGAGCCAGTAGTGCCGTCGTTGTAGTAAGGTGAGCCGTGTCTTACCTGGAGCGCTGCAGCTGCTGCACGACCTCAGCTCCACACTGAGCCTGAGCGCGAGCCTGAGCGCGAGCCGCGCAGCGCGAGCCGCGCAGCAGCGAGGCGGGCTGCGCGCGCAGGGGGCGGAGCTGCGCCCGCCCGCGTCATCAGCCTCATGGACATTACGTTCATGCTCATGCTACATTCAAGGACTGTTGGAAACTGCTGCAAAATGGAAATAATCAAGTTCTAGTGACTGAAAATTTGAGTAAAACGTACAATATTTGAGTGAGTGACTTTCCACTTCTACAAAGTTATGTCTATAAAGTGGTTATTTAGTGTGACCAACAGACCAAAGATTTAGAGACATTTAATCTCAGCAATAATATAAAACAGAAAGGCAGCAATCCTCATATTGAAGAAGAAAGAACAAGCAAATGTTTGGGATTTGTACCGGAGCATGATAAACCATTCATCAGTTATTAAAGTGGTCGTCCATTAATTTATGTCCTGTCAGTCTATCAGTAACGTGACTAATATTTTCCCTTTCCTTCTAGCTGAACACTTTGATCAGATCAGATAAACTTTATTACTCTCACACTGAGCAAATTCACTTGTTACAGCTGCTCAAGAGTCAAAAGTAAATGAAAAGAGTGATGGAATGACAAATTAAAAAAGGAACCAAAACTCCAATACAAAATAAAATAAAGACTAAAATACATTATATACACCTTTCACTTAAACAGACATAACCATAATGGAGAATTGCACTGGATAATTGCAACCATAATTGTAATACACACATACTGTGTAGGATCTATACTAAACATATGGAAAAATATTGCTATGTAGGTTTTTATTATTGCACAGATATTGGATAACATGGCATACAGGCAGGAATTGCATACGATAATTGCACAGTACAGATATAATTGCTGTGTTAATGGTGGGTGAAGGCAAGTATGGTCAGTAAATTTTAGATATGTAATATAATTAGGCATATAAGCTATTTATGAGACATAGAGTTTAAATCATGTCTGACAAAGAGGTGTGTAGTGAATGGTGATGAACTAAACTGAAGCTTAAAGGAACACTGCCTGTCTTCTCTTCTTTGAAAAAGCATAAATCTTTTGTTATGCATACTTTCTCATCACCAGCTGCAGGAGTTTATAAATTATTTTTTGGCCTAATTGATTAAATGCATTGTGCTATACTTCTCTTCAATCTGCCCATCATAACTGGGCCTGTTGTTCACTCAGTTCCTTATCTGTAGTCAATATATTTTAAATTGACACTGCACCTGGACACACGTGCTGAATACATGTGAACAGCAGCCACTGAAACAGCACGAGGATAATATTGCGTGTGTTTATCTCATACACACACAGTCAGCATACCTACCATAATGATGACATCACCACGGCCAGTGGCTCTCCAGGTACAACCACTTTCTAATGATGTAGTTGTGTAATGATAAAACATTTGCATGAGTATTTTTTTTTCTGCAGTGATCGCAGGTGCTCAGTAGTTGACAACCCTTGCACACATGCTGTAATGTCCTCAGTCTACTCACCTGCTTAAAATGTGAAAACAGTTCCACTTTAGCTTCATTTCATCCTACCACTAAAACCTAGGAAATGACATGGTGTGAATTTCAACTGTTTCAGCATTCCATTGGGTCTGCACAGCCTGAAGATGTTCAGTGCTGCAGCACGAGACATGTCCCTCAATGGCAGGGTATGGAAGCACAGCTAAGCTGATTACATATATCAGCTAATGCAAAGAGGTGCCCAGTAGGCTGTAAAACTGCATCATTAGTTGTTATAATTAGATTAATATTTATACAGACAACATGTGAGAGCAGACCAAGACATAAACAAAACATGTTCTGAATGCAAACATCGCAGAAATTAGTTTGCTTTTGTTCAAGCATAGACATTATTGGTGTGCGTCAAATGGAAAGGTTGTGTGTTAAAAGGGCAGGCCAAAGCCTTTTCTGGGACCAAAAGCAGAATTTACTAAGCCATGTTCTTCTCTGCTATTAACAAGTGGTTTTAAAAAGGTTTTGTATATGTGCACAATCATCATTAAAATTTAGAAATAAATTTCATATTTAATGTGTTCAAATGCAGCCCTGCTTAGGAGCAATTTACTTCAGTTAAACTTCAAGTTGTGTGTTTTATATCACGAGTCATTAACATTTAACAATATAGTAAGCCACGAGTAGAAAGGAGCTTCACATGTTCTTTTAATTTTCAACTTTAATTATAACTCATACAAACATAGACTTTGGCTTCTCCTAGGAATGTAAACAGCTCATTGAAAACAAAAAAAGCACAATTATGGGTAAACAGGGCTGTATCAGCACCAAAGTGGGCTGGACAGCTCCACTTCAGGTATAATTCTTATACTTTAAAATCTATCTAAATGCATTTATTTTTCATTCCAAATCAGTCAGGTTTGGTCGTCCATACTAAAGACATGGGTAGAATCGACATCACAAGACATGCCAAATTTTTAGATTAGATTAGATTTGATTCTACTTTATTGTCATTACACATGTACAAGTACAGAGCAACGAAATGCAGTTCATAATGTAAATAAAGGAAAATAAATATATTTATTTAATAACACATTTGACACAATCAAATATTTTATTCTTGAGAGCAGAGAAACGAAGCCTTCACTGATGTTAACAGGGACAGACTCAGGCCTGTGAAGGCTCCGCAGGTCTCCCTTCCTGCCTCCGGCTGGTCACAACAACAAAGAGACGTCGCTACGTCACATGTTGACGTCGTGTTGATTTTGAGCGGAGAAATAATTTATTTATAAACTGACGTAAGGGCGCTAAATCTAAAATAAACCGTGAATAAAATGTGAAAATACATAAAATATTTTGGTGAAGCAGCTGCACGCATGAAAGGTTCGATATTATTTGACACAATGAACTGGTTTCGTTAGCGTCAGACAGCGTTAAATGGAAAAGGACTTGCTAACGCTGCCGGTCGGGCTAGCTACATGTTTAGCTAGCCGGCTAACATTAGCACGAGGGTAGTCCTGGCGTTACCCTGCATACTGCTGCCGGGAGTCACTGGGCTTCAGTGGTCTGGTTATTGTGGCGATGTGTGGTGTGATATGCTCACGTTTTTAGTTCAACAGAGGAGTGATGGAACTACTTAACTAATACTGGCTGGCTATGTTCAGTAGCAGCACATAGCTAACGGCAGGCTGCTCCGTGAAGAGCCGCGACAACTTACTGACCCGGTTAGCCGGCCATGTTAGCACTTCTAGAAAGAGTTTGGCTTGGCGTTGTTGCTTGTTACGACTCATATATCTGACTGTGTGGTCAACGTTACATCGTAGGATTATGGCGCCCCGCTTGCAGCTGGAGAAAGCGGCTTGGCGTTGGGTGGAAACGGTGAAACCAGAAGAAATCAGGCAGGAGCACATCGAGCTAGCATATCGCGTCAATCTCCCGGCCTGCAAGAGAGGAACCTGCAGGTACAAGATCAACATTTCTCAGCGATATGCCTCTGTTGTGTCATTAAAAAAATACCAGTAGCAGATGCCAAATGTGATTTTAAAGTCGAAGCTTTAATAGCCCGCAACGCACAAGGATGCCAAAGTGCATCAAAAAGTCTGATTTGTTAACTTGCTTGCGGACAAGCCTTCATAGCACACAGGGCAACTCCGTAGACTTTGTATGAAAGGTCATGAAGATCCACTCCATTCTTCAATTCGTACCACCAGATAGCTGTAATATACAGGATGATAGGCATAAGACATCACTGTGAGCACCCATTCGTACAGTTGAAATGTTGCTGAACTTTATCTTGTTCTGCGGCTCATCACTGCATATAAAAGGCTCATCCCAGAGGATGTGTAGCTTTGTATGTCACATCATTAAACTCAGATGTTTAGATGGAGTTTGACATGACCTCTGTCGCCACACGAGAGAGATGCAGTTAGATGTTACTTCTAAGGTAGGTATTGTAACTGGAAGGTTAATGACAATGACTTGCTTTTGCAGGAGGAACTGCAAAGGGAACCCCAACTGTCTTGTTGGCATTGGTGAACAGGCGTGGCTTGGGGACATTGATGAAAATGCTTTCCACAATATAGATGACCCAAATTCAGAGCGTCGAGACAAGGTATTTCTTTAATTGGCCGCACATACTTTTAATTGTTTACTCACCTGTCTTTCTTTCCTCAGATCACACATCTGTTATAGGTGGACTACTGATGTCCTGGGATGTCAAGAGATGGAAGAATATCTAAGGAGACAGTTGATCCTATCTCTCTCCCTCTGTGTCTCTCTGTCTCTGCCCCTTTCTAGAACACATTTGTTGGCCTGACCAACCTGGGTGCCACATGTTACGTCAACACATTCCTGCAAGTGTGGTTCCACAACCTGGAGCTGCGTAGGAGCCTGTATCAGTGCCACAATTCCCGTGCACAGGAACACAATATTGAGTCTGGTATAACTGAAAACTAAGTACTGGGGATGCATCTTTATGTCTGTTCATTTCCTGGCTTAAGTCAGCATGTTTTAGCCAGATTTTGTGAAGTATTTTCACTTTCTTTGTGCCTGCACTTCCAGCTTCCGGTATTATCCTGGGGTTTCAGGATAATTCAGGCTTCTTACCCTGTGTTCAATACTGATTAATGCAAAACGTCCACATAAATTCTTCAATGCCAAGACTGTCTTAGACATAACGTGTCTATACAAGCCAAAACCATAATTTATCAAATCCTTTACCAAAATCCAGATTTATTGTATATTGACATACATAAGCTACCAAATCAGGATAATGCAACATTTAAAGTATTGAGAGGATTCTAGTTGAATCTGAACTCAACTAGAATAGAATAACTTTACCAAAACAATTGTTATAAAGCAGAAGAAAACATAAACTTCCACCAATACAGAACAAAAGTCGAGCCAGATGTTATACCCAAAGAAATCAACATCAATTTATATCAAATTTGTTTATTTTGATTAGAATTATATTTATAATTAATTATTCTGTAAACCAAAATCTCTACACAAACATTGAAATCCTTTCATAAATTCTTGCTCAAATGTGCTGACAGCCAGTAAAACTAACAGAGTAATAATTACTTGTTTTGTTGGAAGTAATAACGTGAACTAACCAACTAACCGTGTTGTTGATCTTAAATTAATTTGATTGCACATGGGAATAGTCAATCTTTTGTCTAGTTTTTCTCAAATGATTTCACATGATTGTTGTTTAAAATGATTTGACAGAAGTGAAGGCCCATTTACATACCTGCTTGTGTTTGTGAGACTGAGGCTAGCATGACACTGCAAACTATACAATGATTGCTCTGTAGTTTTTTTTGTTTTTTTTTTATCTTTTTATATGATGTAAGCATTTCATTCTCTCACACGTCTCTTGCCCTTTTCAGATTACGAGCCCCAGTCCATCTGTGAGCATCTGCAGTATCTGTTTGCCCTCCTGCAGAACAGCAACAGAAAGTACATTGACCCTTCAGGGCTGGTCAAAGCACTGGGCCTGGACACAGGACAGCAGCAGGTAAATCACTACATGAAACCTGGCATACTCTAACTTAGAGATAGAGGGCTGGTTTCACTGTTTGAAAGATGATTTTGGATATTTATTTCACTTGAGTCCCATTTTACCTGCCTCAATACGTAAATGGTAAAAAAGAATAAAAAATAAAAAAACTTTTAAGGGGATCAGCTAGACTATTAACCAACCATTAGTTTCAAGATTACACAGCAGAATTAACACAGACAATGGGAGCACGTAAATGGTAAAAAAAAAAATACTGTAAAGAGACGGTTTCTTTACAGTGCATTGAATTAGAACCTTTTCATTTTCAGGATGCCCAGGAGTTTTCAAAGCTTTTCTTGTCTCTACTGGAGGACACACTGTCCAAGCAGAAGAGTACCAGCCTGCAAAATGTCATCCAGCGACAGTTCTGTGGACAGTTCTCCTACGTTACTGTGTAAGACCACTCAGTACTCAAACCTGACACACGTTTACACTTAAGTGAAAAAGTGTCATGATAAAGTGTTGGGCATCAAAACTCCTCTTTGCGATTTGTATTTCGTTAACTGTGTGCTATTACAACCAGAGGCCAAAGTGAGCTGAAATTTGTTTACATGTCTGAACAAATCACAAAGAGTGTGTGATATTTTTGCAGATGAGGACATTTTATATTTGTCTTAGTTGCAAGGAAAAACAGACAGAAGGAGAAGGTGGCCAGTTTTTAGTACATGGGAGATAAAAGGATAATATTGGCTTGTAAGGCACGTAAGGGAAACACCTTTCATGACACTCAACCCACTCTGGAAGGATGTTTCTGAGCATTGTGCCATCACCCAGCAATGCAGATGCACAAAATATGCTGACTTTATGTCAAAACTGTCTTCTTTGCATTATGTCCCATGACTTGTTGCACCACTGTTCTTTGCTGAATTATATGTTAGGCCTTAGTCTGTCACCTTGGCAGCCTCACAAAAATACAAGCTGAGCCTCAATTGTGAGTCAGGCGTCAGGCCTTGGCTCATAACTGGGACAATTGAATAGTTTGGCCTTTCCCTTTTTCACATAAAAATAAGTAAACGATTCTTCGGATAAAAGACATTTACTTTTGGATGTAGTTCCTTTTAGCCTGTGTCTTATATTTGACTTGGTCATGTCAGAGAATGCAATAATATTCTTAAGGACATTTTCTTTTTAAAAGTCATGCTGTCTTGTTGTGTAACTCTACTATTAGATGTAGTGAAAGTCAGAGGTGAGATTAGGTTTAAAAGCCATTTATTTAACATTCTTGAAGGAGATGGAAGCCTTGTTGTCGTCATGTTAATGAAGCAAGCTAGATACAAGGTATTTTTATAAGGCATGGATTTGGTGAAGGTAAAGGTTCTGTTTTATAAGTCATTATTTGGATTGGGACCAGAATCATGCAGAGGCATACAGCTATTATTTGACTTGATTTATGAGAAGAGTTGGAATAATTCTAGGTATTAAGCAAGAAAAAATTCAGAGTTCAGGACTGCCATCCTATTGAATTGAAATCATTCAGATTGACAATGCATTCTCATCATTACTGCAAAAGTTACAAAATAATGTTAGCCCATACAAAAAGCCATTTTCTATGCTTTGGTGGAATCTGTTATCTCGGTTTGGCTGTTTTCCAGCTGTAACCAGTGTGGACGATCATCTGCACTGCCGTCCCGATACTACGAGCTGGAGCTGAACATCCAGGGCCTCAAGAACCTCACCGAGTGTGTCACAGAGTTCCTGAAGGTAGCTTTCATTCCCTCCCACAGAACGTCTGAATATCTACCCGAGTAAATAATTAGGAATTTAGGAATGTTTGCATTGCGCAATGTTGAGTGTATCAACACTTCCACAAGCACAAACACACACATTTGGAACTGTGTCAGTGTCTCCGCAGAAAGCATGCCACAAATTATTGTGTTTAGATAAATGTGAAAAAATAGAAAATGAACAGAAGGGGATTTTTTGCTAAAAACAGTCTATTTAAAATGTTGAAAACACAGAAAAACATTAAGTCAATAATCTGTCCAATCTGAATTAGAATTCGGGGGGTTTTTTTTGTGTGTGGGTTCCAGGGTTAAATTACTGCATCTGAAAAAGCACATGTGTGTATTTGTGTGTGTTGTTGTCACAATGGTTACCCATCGCCCTCCACCTTGCAGGAGGAGAAGCTGGACGGGGAGAACCGCTACTTCTGTGAGAGTTGTCAGAGTAAACAGAACGCCACCCGAAGGATCAAACTGCACAGCCTTCCTCCAACCCTCAACCTGCAGCTCATGCGCTTTGTCTTTGATAGGTCAGCTATCACTTTGTACTGTATTGTGTAAAAGGCGTAGCATTAATAGAACAGACTATATCACTTTGGCAAGACCATATACTCCTCTTATTAAAGCACTTTTTGACAACAAAACTCAAGAAAGACAGTTTTTATATACTAAATTAAGTAGCGATGCCATTACTGTTTACTTTCTACTGGTATGAGAACAAAGGTTTTACTAAACCGTGTTGTGTTCTGCAGACAAACAGGACACAAGAAGAAGCTCAACACCTTTATCAGTTTTCCAGAGCAGCTGGACATGGGGCCTTTCTTGGAAGGAAAACAAGGTATTAGCCATATGAATCTCTGTGACACACATAAATTCTGCACTTTCACGTAACCATCAATGCACACTGACTGTCAGCTATTCAGAAGAAACAAAACACAAACACTACTCTACCTCTTTTAATATAAAGGGTGACACTTTCAATAGTCCTCAGGGGGGAGAATCGTGGTCAACAGTGTCAAAGCAGGGTACCTTCATATGGGTGGTGGATTGCTGTTCATTGAAGTTCACTGCTTGCTAATTCTTTATTAGTATAATATACTGCTTGCTCGACTTTACTACATCTTATCCTCAAGCAACAGCAGACAATTTTTGACATTTCTGCCTTTTTGGACTGACTGTTTCTCCAGACCAGAAGTGTGTTTATGAACTAAGTGCTGTGCTGATCCATCGGGGCATCAGTGCCTACTCAGGCCACTACATTGCCCATGTGAAGGACGCTCGTACCGGCGACTGGTACAAATTCAACGATGAGGAAATTGAGAAAATGGAAGGGAAAAAGCTGCAGCTGGGTATTGAGGAGGACATTGGTGAGTTGTACTAAATGCATACTATATAGTTCCACCCTCCTAAAATCATAGATACCTGTTATGTGGTGTTTTGTTCTCGCAGTCTTATAGTTATCCAGTATTATTTTTAATGTAGAATATTGTTTAAAAAACATTGTATTGTAAGCCAGGTGAACCTTTCAATTACAATGAAGACGTTTATGTGCTAAAAATGTGTTGTCACCATGATAATTGCGTAAAATAAAGAATTATGAGTCTTACCTTTTACCCACCTGAGGGTCACATCTGTAATGTGTATATACTCCCTCAAAGTTGTTGCTCTTCCCCCTTGGTTTTCTTGGTCCCTAGCTGAGACTGTGAAGTCCCAGACACGAAAGCCAAAGTGCAGTAAAGGCTACCACTGCTCCAGAAATGCCTACATGCTGGTGTACAAGGTCCAGCAAGAGGAGAGCTCAGATCCCTCCAGTACCAAAGTCGAAGTGCCACGTGAGTAGCAGAATTTTAACTTATTTCACATTTTAGGTGTTTGTGTGTAATGTGTCACTATTCCTTCACCCAAAAAATGTCAGTCAGACAAGGAAACAGTGATAATTTCTGGTTTCTGTCTTTATTTGCATCAATGAATTAAGACATGCCTTGAGAAATTGGTTTGAATAGTAAAAATGCAGTCTACAGCCTGGTCCATGTCTGATGGTTTCTTTTATCTCTGTCCTGGCTCCCCAGCCTTCCTCCAGAGGTTGGTGGACCAAGACAACCATAAATTTGAGGAGTGGTGCAATGAGATGGCAGACATGAGAAAACAGAGCGTGGATAAGGGCAAAGCCAAGCATGAGGAGGTGAAGGAGCTCTACGAGCTTTTACCCGCAAGAGACGGTCGGTAAAAACATTCCCTCTTCACCCACAGTCCACTAAAGAGAGTGTACATGTTTGTTGTGACTTTCAGTTTAAAACACACTAATAGTACAGGCAATGTAATGAAGGGACAGTTAATGTAATGGGAGACATTGCTTAACCTGTACAACAGCTCCCCTGTCTGTAGTAATACCGCTAGTACAACACAACACCCTACTGAATCAGGATGATATGTGATTTTTGCCAAAAGCAAATGGTGTGTCTTGATGTTGTGTATTATAATGAAATCAACACAGAATAAGCCTGGATTTAATGAATCAAAGTCAGAGGGCCTGTGTCTCTTTATGTTTGATGTGTTTCTCTGATTTCCCTCCGCAGGCGAGCCGTATGAGTTTATCCCCCTGGACTGGCTGAAGAAGTGGCTGGACGATTCCACTGCCACGAAAGAAATCGACAACTCTCTCTTCTTGTGTTCTCATGGCAAACTGCACCCAGATAAGGTGGGAGAGTCCAAGAGGGTTTCCCTCCAAGCAGCTCAGCTACTCTACGAGCGCTACAGTGGAGGGCCGAGACTGGACGGTTAGTCAAACAGAGCGCGCGGCCTCTTCTCACATCATGAGCTTCTGCAAAACTGAGAAAGTTTTAGTGCTTCCAATTCAATGGTTACACAGAAGTAGGTATCACAATGATCAGTTTTACTTTTCATAGCTTTAAGCATCGTCATAGTTGTATGAGGTAAAGAGTGAAGAGGTAAAGAGTGAGCCTGTATTATAGTGCTTTGTATCTTTTGAGTTACTGAATAAACCCTTTGCTTGCACTTGCAGGCTTTTCTGGATCAGACTAAACATGCTGTGCCAAAGCCTGTCCTATGCTTTTATCAGGACCTACAGATCCCTTTATCAATGAAAACATATCTTTAATCTTCTGACAACAGTGAAGTCCTAGGGGTTTTAATTTTAGAGTGTGACCATACCTACATGCTCAGGGTTGGTTCTGTATGCAGGCTGTTCATTATAACTCAGTAAACCACATCTAATAGACATTTTACTTTATAAAAAAGTAAAATGGCTCATGAAAGTGATAACACTGAGAGGCTGGGGTAGTTAAAGAAGCAGCAGCCCCAGGAAACTGAACTGGTTAGATGAAAAGCAAGTATGTTGATCTTGATAGATCAAATTCTTAACTGTGATTAACCAGTCTGACAAATCATTAACATCACTAATTGACTGAGTATAACAAATGCATTTTAGTAAATGCTCTTGTTTGCAGGCAGATTATAAACTTTGTACTCAAAGCACATCTCACTCTCTAAAAATGTTTCTAATCCTGACAGCTCCTAAAACCACAATGTTTGTCATAACAGATCTCACTTTTGTGTGTTTGTGTGTATGTTCAGGCTTGTCTCTGTGTAGAGAGTGTGTTGGCCAGCGATGCAGAGTGCTGCGGCTGAAGAACCAGCTCAACGAAGACTACAAGGAGGTCTCCAACCTGGTCAAACGCACACTTAGGTAAACACACCCTGGAGAACTGTTAGCTTAATGGGTTGTAGTGCTACATCAAGTCAAGTTCAGATCAAATTATTTTTTAAAAGCCCCTCTCAGACATGCACCCCTTTATGTTAATCTGATGGCAAACAACAACTGCAGTCTTGCTGTTGGACCTGAAATGTTTCTGTATCACTTTCAACATGGCACAAGTCTGAATTGGATGCAGCAGCTGCACAAGGAGAAAAATTAAATGCACGTCTTGTATCACCTTCTAAGATCACTGTAATAAATGTATAATCTCAATCATCAGTTAAATAAACTAGGAAGCACTCTGAAAGAGCCCGTTCAATCTTCTCATAGATCATCAGATCCAAACAGAGGTGTGACCGAGCAAAAGAGGTGCAAAAAAAAAACCCTCTTACAATTACAAATGATGAAACTGATGTGAAAATGTATCAGTAGTTTTACTGTGACAAGCGGTGGTGAGCGTCCCTCATCCCTCATTAAGGCTTTAAATTAAGTTTTAATGATCCACCAGTGATGCAGCCTGTTTGAGAAAATACTCTTCTTGCTCGCTATCAAAACTTGTTTTCACGAATGTTCTCTCTCTCTGCACGTCACTCCGTCTCACACACCAGAAATAAATATTGCGCGAGCACACAACTCATTCCGTAAATTCCTGTCATGTCTGAATGAAGCTGTAAGGAACATTCACTTGACAGTTACTTGTATCTTAATGATAAAAAGCCATCACTTTAACTGATAGGCGAAGCCATTAATGTTACAAATTCCATGTCTGAAAAGATTCTATTCCCTTGTGTTGTTGCAGCTGAAAATAGTGATGGATGATACAGCAGAGAGAAAATTGGTGTCTAAATATGAACAGAGTGAATTAAGGGTATTTCAGAAGAAGATGCTATTCTTCACTAAGAGAAAATCTCCAGGGGGCGATACAGAATTGCTGTCTTATGTTATCATGGGTATTTATCACTGTGTGTGTGCGTGCGTGTGCGTGTGTGTGTGTGTGTGTGTGTCAGTGGCGAAGGCTACTGGGTGGGCAAAGCATCTCTGCGTAGCTGGCGGCAGCTGGCTTTGGATCAGCTGGAGGAGGACGAACACGAAACCAAACACAGCAACGGCCAGACCAATGGACAGGGACCACACACCAACAACAGCAAAGGTAGGAGGAGTGAATGTGCTTTTGTTTCTCCTTCTGTCTGTCATGTATTTGATGCTTTTTAGGCTCCTCCATTTGACCTCATGATGGCGCTGTATGAAAAGTCAGGCGATCACCAAAAGTCAGCTGGGTTCATCCCCCGGGAACCATGAATGTCTACCAGATTTCGTGGCAGTTCATCTAGTAGACATTGAGATATTTCATGGATTAAGAAATTACTTGACCTGCTGGTGGCGCTGCAGGAAATGTCATGGGATCATCAAGTCATTAAGATTCATCCTCTGGGCGCCATGGATATCTGTTTCAAATTTCATGGCAATCTATCCAGAAGTTGTTGAGATATATCAGCCTAGACCAAAAGGGTGGGCCGACCGATCGCCGTTCCTAATGCCACGCTGCTAGCACGTGTCCAATACGTCTGTCATATTCTAAAAGGACATTGAGACAAAGGCTGATTCACATCCACTGAATCAGTCGGTTTGCTGTTTGGTTTTAATATTAAATTCAACCAACAACTCTTGTGGATTGTGAGCATTAACATTCTTGGTGAATTGTTTGATTGTAGAGTTCGGCCCAGAGCTCTCAGAGGGCAACGAGGACGAGATGAAGACTTTCAATGAAGACATTGTCTGCAGTCACGGTACTGTCCCATCATTAGCATCTAGGACGATCTTAGAAAATAGTACAGTTGTACCATTTTTAAACATAAAAGTTTATCTTGCTACTACATACGCACCCATAGTTTCATCTTTAATATGTTGGCCCTTTTAATGGGCTCCTACTATAGGGGGGCTGAGTATTCTGGAGACCGAACGGAAGCTGGTATCATCTGAAGTTTGGACCAAACTGAGGGTATACTTCCCCAAAGCCCCAGAATTCACCCAAAACCAAGAGCCGTGTCAGCAGTGCCTGGTGAGTAGACATTGACAAACCATTCAATGTCACTGATCCCTCACTGGCATCTCTCATTTTGACCAAGCACTGTTCTACCCAACGTGCAGTTACATTTGTGAGTTGGTGCACTTTAGCTATGATAGCTATGTTGATACTCTGTAACCCCACAACGTGGACTATAAATCAACCCAAACTGATGAATGCTATAGTCCTAATCGGAATCGGAATTGGGTTTATTGCCAAGTAGGTTTTCACATACAAGGAATTTGCTGTGGTGTATTGGTGCTTAACAAGTACAGACAATTACAGAGTACAATAGAGTCAACCGTTGGGGTTAAAACTTTTCCTTATTGTGTGTCTAGACATTAGAGCAGGAAGAAAAAGACAATGAGGCGGTCAGTAAGATGATGGCTCTGGACCAGAAGAACCAACTGCTCAACCTCTTTCATGAGAAGAACCGGCCAACACTCACCAAGTGGCCTCAGGTAGACACAAAGCCAAGCCCCAAACTGTCAGTATGCCAGAGTCATGTAACCTCAGTAACGTCATACATGTTAAGCAATATGAATTATACAGGTGTTGGTAACAGAAATCAATTCAGATGAAGGGCAATTTAGCTATCATGAAATTAATGCTTAAAAATGACCATTCATTGAAATTCTACAAATATCATTACCATGATAGGTGATAAACTATGATTCTGATTCTGGTGAATACAGTAAATCCTCTCTTGTTTGTCTCTCCAGGGCACAGATGTACTTTACGTAGTCCCTCTTTTTTTTGTGGATGAGTGGAGAAAATTTATCAGGTATGTTTGTTTCAACAGTGAAATGAACAAAATTATATTACGGTGTTTGTTGTCACATTGTCACAGTAAAGTTTGACTGTATGCATTCAAGAACAGGTTCAGCCTTGCATAGAAAGAGTTTTTTTTTATTGACTTTGCATTAAGGTTGCACCTTTTAATTTCGGAATGTTTAATTTTCCCTAAAGATGTTGAATATGACTGGCAGTAAAATTGCATATCAACTTTTCAAACGGTAATTTTTTCTCCCGTCTGTGTGTGCATTTTGTAGGAGGCCCACTAAATCCTCTCCAGTGTCTAATGTGGGCAACACTCTTCTGCTCTGTCCCCACGGAGGCTTCATGTTCACCTACGACTCCCTCATCAACGGAGATGCACAACAGTGAGTTCTGCTTATTTAACTGACCAATAGTTGCTTTTCACCGACAAAACATTTCAGATGAATTGTGTTTCCATAAGAATTATACTTCTGACAGGATGATAAAATAACTGGAGCAGAGAATTAAACTTCACTGTCCATTATAACCCACACTAATACTAAACCCTAAACCCAGTGAGGCAGCAGCAATGAGCCCTGATACCATGTGTTCACGCTTCACACAGTCATTGCACAGATCTGAACAACCAGGCAAACTCAGCAGTTGTGTGATCAGCAAATGGTCCTTATTCTTCTCAAAATACCAAGGTCAGGTCAAATCCAAATCAAAAAAGACCTGCAGCTTTTAATTGAACTGTGCTGGTTGCATGAATAAAATGAATATGTGCAGAACCCTGAACCGATGTATCGCTGACTGGAGACTGCTGTGGTCTCATGTTGTGCTGTTTGTCCTGCACAGTATAGCTCTGCTCTGGCCCAGCGAATGGGAGGTGATCAGCAGACTCTTCATTGTGGACCAGCCCATTTCCATCCACTGCTTCAAACAGACCACATCCAGTGGTGCCACCACTCAGTACACAACTCAGCCTGGTAAGAGCACAAAGTCAAGGAAGATGGTCTACGGCACAGTTTTAAAATGTTTATTGTAATGCACTTTTTTTATATACTTAAATTAATAAAAGTGAAATATCAAACACATGCTGTCTGCAGGCTTAAAATGTGGTTTCAAAAAGTTTGTGTCTTGCTTCTTTTGTGGAGGACAGCAGCTGTAGTCGGTTTGGATTCACAGCTGTTAAATATCCATGGAACTTGGATGAAGTGGATTGTGCAGAAGGAGCTGTGATACATTTATTGTATATGGGATATTTGAAGCTAATAACCTTTTAAAGCCACTTTGTAACACTCCAGTTGGTTGGAGCTCACTTGTTGCTTTTGAGCTCACTTGGCTTCTCAGTGTCCTTGATTGATTTGATATTGATGTAGGTGTGTGTTCATGTTTTCAGATCTGTGTTGGGAGTGCAGAGAGAGCTTCCTTTTCCAGCAGCAGAGGGACCTCAGAGAGTATACCCAAGCAACCATCTACATCCGCAAAGTCATTGAAGATAAGAGGGTATGAAAAAAAGGACATTGTAGGTCATCCAAACAGTGACAACTGTATATTTTTCACGTGACATCTAAAATGAGGTCCACAGATGTTCCATTGTTGATGTACAGTGTTTAACTTTGCATTTTTCATGTCCCTTGCGCAGATGATAAAGGAGGCAGCTCCGGAGCTGAATGCCAGCAGCTCCGAGGCGGAGGAAGAGAAGGAAGAACATCCAAAGGTGGATGGAGAGAGAGACCCGGACTTTAGCCAGGTAAGTCCGTTACGAAGCTATGGCTCTAAACAGAGGGATGCCGCCACGTATATATCACGCACACAATATCAACTGACTGTTAGCAAGAACAATCTACAGTAGCAGTAGTTAGGCAGCCATATACTCCTCATGAAAAGAAAGTCAAACCTAAACACACAGCACTGTACAGGCTTCAGAGGCTGTCCACCATGTGACTGTCTGTGATTGGTTTAAAATATCACATGACTGGTTGTGTCATCTTTTTCCTGTCTGGTTAATATCCTTTTGTTTACATAATTGTTTTGGCATTAGAGTAAACCACATTAAATCATTGTATTATTTTCATGTGTCTTTGTTGCTGTTTCACTGCAGCCATTGTGTTTTCTATCTCACTAATGAAGGAGTATCAATAGTCTGCTAATAGCTGGAGGAATAAACGACAGTAAAAAGCAGTAGAACTAATAAAATAAATGGTACATACATATTACCTTCATGTTTGATATTTTTTGGTGTTAGCAAAGATGAGGAATAGAGGTTTATAGCTAACAAGCACATGACTTCCTTTCAGGCAGAAGATGGTGCAAAGCGATTAAAGCTGAGCGACAGCAGCGCAGCATCGGCGGCTGCTGTTCCTGTGACCATGACCAAACTAGGTGGCATCAGGAGAAGCACCCGGCACAGGAAACTCAGAGGAGAGAAAGCACTCATCGTTTCAGCTAATCAGACACTGAAAGAGCTGAAAATACAGGTGACTGCTGGGTACAAACATGACAAATAAGCACTATATGACATCTTGAGGATGATAAAATTAAGGTTATTCACAGAAACAGTTTGTTACAGAATCCGGCATTTGGAAGTGATACTGTAATAGAATATTGGAAGAGCAGTATTGTGAATATTGTGAGTGCTGTACTCTGTACTCTCCAGGTAATGAGTTGTCTGTATTCACAGAACTAACTCTGCTCTGCTTCTGACCCTGCAGATCATGCACGCCTTCTCCGTGGCTCCGTTTGACCAGAACCTCTCCATTGATGGAAAAAGTCTCACAGACGACTCAGCCACACTGGGCTGTCTGGGCGTCATCCCTGAAAGCATCATCTGTCTTAAGGTACTTCTTACTTTTTTTAAAGAAACATTTTAACCACTGCATCAGATTGTCTTGATGGTGATTATGGAAACATTCATTCCATTGTTTCTTTACAGGCTGATGAGCCCATAGCAGACTATGCTGCAATGGATGATGTTTATCAGGGTAAGTGGTCAACTATAGCTGTTACATTACCGTCATTTAAAAAAAAAAAAAAAGAAGCTCAATATGATCATTCTGTGTTCTTATACGGACTCATTTACTTCTTCGACAGTGAGAATGCCTGAAGAGGGATTTAAAGGTGAGCATGTTTGTCTTGAAAAGGATTTTTGTCTTCATCCAGTAGGAAGTTAACATTATCTACACTGATGCATTAAAGCTATACAAATAAAATTGACTTGACTTAAAGCTGAGAGGCACCAGCCTGATAATCAGGCTGAATTCACTTCATTGTTCTGTTTGGATTGCTGAAAAACGTGAGATGTGGGCAGCGATCCAGAGGTCTGAAACCAGGCTACACAGAATGCAGGAGACTGATTGGCGCTACACCTTTAGCATAGTATTGTTCTATGGATCTCGCCTAGTCATACAATTTCCAATTCACACTTTGATTTATCCTTGTGAAGGATGTGACCTTATTTTAAGGGCTTGGTATTGAAGCTTCATTCTTTCGGAGCATGCTAGTCTCGGTACGACTGAGTTTTGATAACTGTCAAGCACTGAAGGTTGACCAAATGCTCGAGCAGATTATTCATTATCAGATTATTAGATAAATTAAGTCTTTGAGTTTTCTTAAGTGTGTTTTGGTTCTCATTTGAAGTAATCATTTCTGTCCCTCTCTGCAGGCACTGGGCTTCTCGGGCACTGAGGAAAGCTGTGCTGTGCTATGCTTGAATTGGACAGACGACAGATGGAAATTTTAAAAAAGAAGCTTGAATTTGTCAAGTGTCCATATATAAATAAGTGCTTTAATTTGTTTTTTTACGTTTTGAGTAGGCTTTCTTTAATAAAACTGTGACTCTGTTGCAAAGCCGCTGTTTTTCTCTACATAAGGTTAGCTGGCCTTTGATATTTAAACTTCCTAATCATTCTGATGGACTTTGTGGTAGTGCTTCTGTCTGACTGATAGAAACAGGTGGGGGAAGCTAAGTGGATCTGTTGTATTCTGAGGCTTGTCTTCAGTTAAATTCTACTGTTACTCAAGAAAATGGGCTTTGTTTTTGACTCTTTTAAATTATGGCAGAAGAAAAATTCAAGACAATGTGCTTTCTTTCCATTATGTGGAAGCTTGTGTTCTCACTGCAGAGTTTTCAGGTTTGTCAAAAGAATGCACGAGTAACTGTTAAGTATTACAAATATAACTGCTCTTAAATGTTAGAACATTTATTACCTCTACAGCAAATCTATATCCATATACTCCATGTGGCATTTAGAGATACATAGCTACACGGTATGTATAGAAGCTGATTCCTGCAGAAGTTTCAGCAGTGCAAACCTTGAGAGTTTGAAGTGAGAAACAGAATGCAAGCAGTGATATGTCCTGTTCTTTTCACTGTTTTTCTTATGGACAATAAACTTATTTTCAAAGCACCCTGTACTCACACACTTGTAATTATTAGATTCAACCAATAGAATGTGGTTTTGGTGGAACGGTGTCTATTTGAGTCACTCTGGCATCAGGATTATTTTAGTCCTGTGAAGCCTGATACTTTATGCAACATTAGTTTTTTTTAAAGTGAAGTCATGAAGCAGTCACTGTGCATTTATGAAATTAATTTCCTTGTATTAAGCTGCCATCTAAATGACAAGTAAAAGGACTAAAAAGGTTGTCTGTTGTGACAGAATCAAACCAATCACATTTGTCATCCTCATCGAATGGCTGTTTTCTATCCAAACTCGCATCACTAAGTGCCATCTGTAGATACAGTGATGATTAGTATTTTTGTTGTTTATCTCCAGAAATATTTTAAATTCAAAAGTGGCATAGCATTCTCAATAGAATATATACTACACTGAGAACATTACAGATAACATAAATAAAAAGTTCTCCCTCATGTCTAAGGTGTTCATTTGTTGATCATTTGGAAAACTGGATTCAAAAGCTAATTTTATTATCTTTATTATTTCAGTTTATATTGTGATCACAGGGTGTGAATTCAACTATTTGGGGGCATTTATTGCAGTGGTGGAGAGATGACAAAGTGAGGGAGAGAGCGTGTTCCAGCCTGACGGAATCTGCAACATCGCGGCTCCCGTTTGGTGTATTAAGCCCTAGTCTATGGTGGGTGCCCCATCATGTTCAGATACATTGCTGACTGCATACATGTACAATGGACAGAGGGGTGGCAGTGGCCGGGGCCCTCAAGTGGGTGCAGCGATGATGATTTGTGATATTGTGCATATGAACCAACACTGAAACACATTATGTCTTGAACTTCATATTTGGTATGACCTGCGAATTACTTCAATTAATTAATCACAAAAAATGCAGTATTCAGCTGTGCAGTGTACAAGAAGGTGCCGAATTGTAATCATGCGCTCTTGTTTCAGAGCAATCGAAATTCAGCAACACACAACTTTTATTTGCTTTTTTCGTTTTGATGTAGCTTTTCTATTCTTTAAAAAAAAATACTGACTTTAAGATATATGCACACTGGTGGATTGATATTAGATTTTTCCTTAACCGGAAACGGCCCCATTTGGATGCCGCACCGCTTGTCTCCATCTTCAAAACGGATAAGCTTTATTGCGCACATCACAGTTGTTCAGCAAAGACGTTTAAATAAAGAGACGGATCGTTTGAATCATTCAAGGTAAAGACAGAGACTGGAAGCTGCATGTCGGATGGTCGTCATGGTGTTTTTTACCCAGTGAAACAGCTGCTGGATGCCGACCAGCTTCACTAAGCTGACATTAGTAACCTTTTGCTCGATGATGTTAGCATCCGCAGCTAAAGCTAATGGGGGCTAGCGTGTGTGCTGTCTTGTAAATATTGAGGGAACCTCGACCCTGAACCTGAAACCTGAGCCGACAGGCTGCCCTGCAGATGGGTACCGCTTGCTGTAACGTTGCGTAAAAAAAGAGTATCAGACACGCCACTTCTTCACATGCCAAATTCCATTCAAATAAATACAAACTGCGGGATGACTTTACTATTTGGGATCCATTTACTAATTCGGCATTCATCCAGTGCACAAACATGCACATTGTATCAGTACAGTTCCAACTCAAGCACTTGAATAAATGCAATAGGCGAATCTCTTTTAAGTATGTGCCATTCCACCCGTGGATACGGATGATATGTTCTATCAACATGTTTTGGCTACTTTCAATACAGTAAATGTTTGCTGACTGCTCACAGAGATATTTAAAATTACTTTCTGAATTGAGTGGTGTTCTCTCTAGACAAGGAGAGCGGAACATTCTGCCCTTCCAGACCCGCAAAACAAAATGATGGAGCTACCCAACTACAGCAGCCAGCTGATGCAGCAGCTGTGGGCCCTGAGGAAGGAGGGCCACTTCTGTGACTGCACCATCCTGGTGGGAGACAGCCCTCACCGGGCACACAAGCTGGTGCTGGCCGCCTCCAGCATGCTCTTCAGGTAGTGTGAGTGTTGGGTCTGCAGAGAGTGCTCCGCAAGTGACTTGTTAAGGTGGAATGTCTGGTGGATTGGAATTCACGTTCAGCAGGTCTGACAGCAGTCGAGCAAACTCTCAAGCTGTTAGAGGCGAGTCTCAAGTCCAGCGTGAAAGATCATTCTTGACCTTGAAAATAGTAGTTTGACAAAATAATCTCAAATCTTATTTTAAGGTCCACTCACTAACTTTTTCTGGAGCTTACAGTCGTAGCTCATGTTCTTCATGCAGGGTCCAAACGCTTGTGGACCTTAAAAATATTTTGTCAAAGTCTCAAGTCAGGTTTCATTTCTTCATAAACAATGTATGAGTCTTCCCCTGGGAGTCTCAGTGTTCACCAGACCCATCACAATTACATTTTACATTTTAAAATCAGCTGACATTTATAACGACCTATAAAACCACAATATTGATCACAGTATCTAGTTCATATACAGAAAAGCCTTTACAAAACCCAGCTGACACTAAGATCTATTGATAAGTTAAAACGGATAAATAAGATTTGGTAAGCCTAGGTAAACACGTAGCAGAGCTATCTCTGCACAATGAACAGTAATGAAAGTGATATTGATCTGCTCATCCAACAAACAGAAAATAATGTTATAAAATATCAGAATATTCATGTGATATCTTATCAGTTGGCTGGATAACAAATAAAAATAAATCCACCCGGTGCTGTCCGTAGTAGCAGTGTTTTAGGTCTCAAGTCTCAAGTCTCCAGTCAACTATCAACTTCTTGAGGGCAGGTCCAAGTTAAATTTCTAGTCTAGTCAAAGCAAAGCTTGACTCAAGTCTGAACTTCTCTAACTCAAGTCTTCATAAGCAAATTACAGGTTGATTGCAATGGCGTTAAATTGACACTCCATCTATTTTTAAAGGTTAAAGATTCAAAGCTGTGTGAGTCCAAGTCATTTCAATGCGGAGTCCTAACAACATCATTTTCAAGTTGATTTGATACTGACACTGTCTTATAGGTCATTACAAGTCTAACTCGAGTCAAGTCTCATGTTTACAGCTCTGGTTGTCGCTGTCCACATTACACCTGTATTGATGAATTTGATGCACAACTTTATTCAGTTCTGTGAAAATCTATACATGTCAGAATGCACAATCTCTGCTATGTTCTGTTTACTCAGTGAACTCACATTAAACAGTAATCATAGCACTTTAAAGACAAATTGGTGAGAGAGATAAAATGACCTCCATCTCTGTCAGGTCTCTCCTGGACGGCTCCGACACCATCTCCATCGACACGGCCATGGTTTCCTCGCAGGAGTTCGGGTGTCTGTTGGACATGGTCTACACCGGGAAGCTGCCTCTGGGCAAGCACAACGTCGGCCGCATTGTCGCTGCCGCGGACAGCCTGCAGATGTTTGACGTGGCCGTCGGCTTCAAAAACGTCCTCGCCAGTCTCGTGAACCAGCAGCCCCCGGCCTCGGTCCTCTCTACGCAAACAGCCAGCTTAACTGTGATCAACAAAGCCCAGAGCCTGGACCCTGAAGGTTCGGCTTCACCCAGTCAGGATGACCCCACCTCGGAGATGGAGCTGAAGGCCGAGCTGAAGGAGGGGAGGAAGGAAGTCCGTCAGGCTGACAGTGAAGACGCAGAAGACCCAGCATGTAAAAGAGCCTGTGTGGAGCTCTCGGAGTCCTCGGGTCAGTTTCAGCTGCTTAGCATTTTAAAGGCCTGTTTTGGGGAGTTTAAAATATACATAAAGTTACCAGTTACCAGTTTATTAGGCACAATTGTAATGCAATCCAATACAAAAACCCTACAAAATACAACACAGCAACCTGTTAATGTCACAACATCTTTTCCATGTCTTCATGCACAGAGTGCACAGAGCCTGAAGAAGCCATATCCTCAGCAAGTGTTGTGGAGGAAAACAACACGACGGCAGCCAAGGTGTCCAGCGGGCCAGCCACCGGCTGTCTAGAACATTCCTCTCAGCTCGTGGAGCTCCTCACCGACATGTCATCTGTCCTGGAGCTGCTGAGCCAGGCAGCACAGAGTGGTCTGGATGAACAGGAGAGACAGGTAGAACAGGTCGCCCCAGTCCTGAAAAGGTTTTTCTACCTACAGTTCAAGGTTTCTTGTGGAGCTGATAATGTGATAAGTGATGTTTACATTCACAGTTACTCAACAAAAGACACATGTGTGTCCTTGAGGCCTACTATCCTTCTTTCCACCTTTCTCCATCTCCTATCATGATCAAATCTACTTGACTCCTCCTAAATTACTTAATACAGTAACTATATTTATTAGCAGTGAAAGAATAAGTAGGTGCATTGTTGCATAGGTTAGTGCTGGGTGGTGTAAAGTGTAATGCAGATAAGTATGAGTTAGAGGGAATACAAACAATAATGGTGGTAATACATTCATGTTGTAAGGAAAGCAAAATCTTTTGCACAGAAACAAATAATATTATTGGGGAAAAAACTTTTTGAAGGATGTGTAAAAAACACTGCTCCTGCCAGGTTGTGTGTGAGTGCTGTGAGGAGGCAGATCCCAGCTCAGCGCTGGAGAAGCTGATGAGCAGAGTGAAGGAAGGGCAGCTCAGTGAGGGAGCGCTTCTCAGGCTGCTCCGCACCGCTCAGCAGAAAGCTCCCTCCTCCTTCCCTACACCGCTGCTCTCTCTGGTGGAGGAGGTGGAGGGGAGCACACAGGAGCCAGAAGAAAACCCAACTGGAGGTAAATAAAGAACACTTTGTGATTGGATGTCAGTTGACTCTTCTACTGACATTAAACCCTTTTCTGTATTTATGTCTCTTGTTGATGGGATAATTGTAATTGTTCATGATATTTTGTACTTTTTTTGTCTTTTACAGTTGGCTCAGACAAGCAGAACGGCACCAGAATTGAAGAAAAGCAGGAGGAAGAGGGAGAGGAAGAAAACTTAAAGGAGGAGACCGAAGAGGATGAGAAAGCCGTAAATGCCACGACAGACTCTTCCTCCCCTCCCCCCTCCCCCTCTTCCCCCTCCTTGCCCTACCCCTGCCGCTGGTGCAAGAAGGGTTTTGCCTACAAGTGTCGGATGCTGGCCCACGCGAAACGCTGCCCCGTGTCCCGGGAGCGCGAGCAGCAGTGCCCACAGTGTCCGGAGAAGCTGGCCAACCAGCGGGCTCTGCAGCGCCACCGGGCCGAGGCCCACCGCAACAGCGCGCGAATCAAGAAGAAGGTGGCCTGCGACCTCTGCGGGCGAACATTCGCCCACCCGTCAGGTGAGAGTCGGCCGGCCCCTGGGGAGAGCCACGCAAGGAACGTTCCACTCCACGTTTGTACGCAGCACAAATGATAACGCCTGAACATGCAGGTCATGCTGGTGTTGTGTTCAGAACGCTCTACAGGATGGTGCTGCAAAGTTGGAAAGATTTTTCCACCTACATAGACAGTTTCAGTTGAGACATTTTCAAACCAAACCCAACAACCAAAGTAAAAGCAAGGTCCTAGCAGCATGTTAGCTCTGGGTTTTATGTTGCATTCACACTATGGACATTTGTTAACGGAGCACTGAAATCACGGTTACATTAGCTGATCAGCTGCTTCATTCAGCTGAATAGTACTATCCAGTCATATCTCTGTACAGGCGGTGTACAGGACAGCCTTTATAACCTGACACTTGTATGGAAAAGCTGGCGGTGAGGGACGGGCATGTAGGGCGCACTTTAAAGTTCAGATAAATTAAGTCTCACCTGGAAGGGGTGGGATAAATCAGCCTGGTAACCAGTCGGACCTGACGTCGGTCAGATATTCATTGTAAGCAGGTGTCAGGGGAGCTTTTACAGCACTCTTATTAGATGAGCTGTTCCACTATGAACTGAAACAGCAGCAGTAGTAGATTCAGCAGTAAGTAAGTGTATTTGGACTGACAGCTCAGTGTTTGCGGTTCCTGGCAGTCTCAGGGCTTCCTGTGTGGTTGGAGGTGGTAAACTGTCACAAATCAATCACCGTCAGCTGCTGAGCCGGACAGAATGTGAAGCATCCTAATCTGTCCTATTATCAGTTATACAAACATCACTCAGTCCTTGGCCACTGCTGTGTTGATACACAGTAGTGTTTGAGCTCTTTTTCATTGAAAAGTAATGTATTTCATAAAATTGAAATACCATATTGGCCTAAATATTAAACAACCCTCCCTTTTTCCAACGGCTGTTTTTGGAAAAAGACTTTTTGAAGATAAGAAACCCTTTCAGACCAGGCCTGTTGAGAGTGTGTCCAAAGATACCATTAGTCTAAAGAGAAGACAGTTCTCTTGAAGCTTTTTCTCTCTGTTCCATTTATCGGGCTTTTGAAGCGGTAAGAATGATTTTCTACAGCTGTTGGCATTTTTTAAAAGGTCTTTGAGCTCGTCCTCATGACATTGTATGACAGCAGTAACTTGGCTGCCCGACACAGGATTCCATATCAGGTCAGTTTCAGCAGCAAAGACATCATTTCACTTGTTGGAAATTCACTTCCTCTGAAACACCTTCCACAATCAGACTGGAAGAAACTCACTAGTCTACCAACATTAAGGTAGACAATAACATTAACTTTCTTACTGTAATGTAACATTCAAAGGGTACATTGACGGTACATGTTACATTCAAAGACAATACCTGCTGTTGTGAACACATAAATGTCTAGTCCTTGAATATAATACAACTTCCACTTTTTCACGTAATTTCCAAAAAGAAAATAGTCATATATAGTAATAATAAAATAGTAATTTGGGTCAGTAGGTAATGGTTTATGGTCCTTGTTTATTTAGTTCTTACATAGAATGAGCAGATGTTTGTTGCAGGTGACTATAAATGTTATTGTAAATGTTCCGCTGACGCATGAGCTTCACATCTCCGCTCCCCTCTTGTCGCAATTCAGGCATGATTTACCACAAGCGCACCGAACACTTTGAAGAGAAACCGTTCGCCTGCGAGGACTGCGGCGCAAAGTTCGGCGCCAACTCGTCCCTGAAGAATCACATGAGGCTACACACGGGGGAGAAACCTTACCGCTGCAAACACTGTGACATGAGCTTCAGCGTGGCCGCTGCACTCGCATACCACACCAAGAAGAAACACTCTGAGGGTAACACACACACACACACCTGTATAGTAACAAGAAACATGTTTTTGTTGTTCATTTTAAATATAATAAGCTTAAAACCATTCATTGAACTACAGATTTTTGTTAAACCCTAACATTATATGACCATGTAGTTATGATATTATACCACTGTAAGTTGACAAATGATAATATTAAACTATTGTGTTATCCTCTGATTGTAATCCACCATTCCTGTAATAAAATTATTATTTCTATCTTCAGTCAGGCCAATGATTTACTTAACTGACGAATAAAACCTAAATGTTTCCAAGCGTGTCACTGGTAATTGGTACGCTCCTCCCTTCAGCCCTTTGCACTGAGTCATCAGACACCACAGAGAAATCTCTTCTCTGTGGTGTCTTTGTGTGTCTGGTCAGTTCAACCTGTTCAGATTCCATTCGTCTTTTTTGTGTTTGTGTTCAGGGAAGATGTACGTGTGTCAGTACTGTAAGGCCGTCTTCGCCCAGTCCATTGAGCTGACGCGTCATGTGCGAACACACACCGGTGACCGGCCTTATGTGTGTCGAGAATGCGGCAAAGGCTACAGCCAGGCCAGTGGACTCACCATCCACCTGCACACCTTCCACAGTGAGAACACACACACTCACACTCATCCAGGTGCTAGCTTTCTGCTTTGGGGGAGGATTTTTTTATCTATTATAAAATATGAAAGGTTCAAATCTTAAAATTCCATATTTTTACACTCGCTTTAAGACCAATAGAAACATATTTGTAGAATAGATGATGTACTGACAGCTTATCAATAATATATATATTTTATTTTATATATATATAAAATGTAATAATTGTATATTTGCTCCCGCTGCCTGTCAGATTTGTCGGAGCCTCATGACTGTCAGAAATGTTGTCTCAGCTTTTCTTCGTTGGATGAGCATCGCCAGCATATCCAGGAGTTCCACCCGAAGGAGTTCCACAAGTGTCCCACCTGCAACAAGGTGTTCACCAGCGCCGCCCTGCTGGACAAACACAAGGGCACGCACACCGGAGCCAAGCCCTTCAGCTGCGACCTCTGCAACAAGTCGTACCAGGTAGGCCGAGCATGTTCAGCTTTAACAGCTCTGAGGTGATGCTCAGTCAGTCAGTAGCATGCTGTGTGGTTTTATGCATATGCCTTTCTCTGTTGCCATAGCAACTGTCGGGTCTGTGGTACCACAACAGGACCAACCACCCTGATGTGTTCGCCAACCACACTCGGCAGCTCAAGACCCTGGTCCAGTGTGACGTCTGCTTTAAGTTCTTTCCCAGCGCCGCCAGCGTGGCCAAACACCAGGCCGCTGAGCACCAAGGTGAGGACTCCACGGGCCAGGGTGGAGGGCTCAGTACAGGTTCACATTATATGGGCCAAATGTGGCACTCCACCAAAATTATTTGGCAAATCTGAGAAATATTTTGCTGCTTCTCAACTTCAAGGTATTCAGAAATCTACTGTAGCTATAACAGTTAAAATACCAGAAGCATGGATTTGTTATAACCAGAAACCCATGTGAAAGGTAAAATAATACAATGTGTTGATCCTGTTTTATCCTTCACTGTGAGTTACTGCTGGACAGCTCCTGGTGCTGAAACAACATCTGAGGAGAGACGAAAAACAGATGAAAAATAAAACCTACAAATTGATTAAACAATACCATATCTCTTTCATTCAAACACACAGTTAATCCGTCTGTATTGTGTAACCATAAGAGATTAGATAGGGAGAGATTTTGCAGATAGACAAAGATAAACGAATACTTTACTGTCCACTCTTCTTCAAAACTTACATTTCCATTATTCAGTGTGATCTTCCACAGAGACATGCTGTTTCTATCAGCAGTGGGGGTGCCAAATGAAGCAGACTTAATGAATCAAGGAAACCAATAATTACATTTTAAAATCAATTAGATGTTAAGGGGCTATGGGTCCGAGTGGGTTCACTGTGCAGAAGAGGACATGCACCGAATTATGGCAAGAAGAATTCAGACATCAATCAAACAGAAATGCAGCTATTTTAACCCAATCAGAAAGTTACAGCTGCATCATGAATGCTTTGAATTAAAGCAGGCAGGACGTTCACAGGGATGGATTACCTAAGTAAGATTTAAGTCTCCCCAATTTGAATTGAATGTGTCTATTTGTGATTTGAAGTTACAGTTTTGACACGTTTCAGTGTCAGCTTGTTTCTAGCTGCACAGCAAAGGATTTAAGATTTCCTGCAAGCCTTTACATCATTGCTCTTCCTTACCCTGACTAATATATAACATATATATGAATGAATAGACAACAGCAGCGCCTCACTGGCTGTCTCCACTGTTTGTCTTCCAGGCTCAGCAGCGTCGGCGGTGCGTTGTCCGTACTGCCCGGCTGTATTGGGCGGGGACGAGGAGATGCAGGAGCACATCAGCAGCCAGCACGTAGGCCAGAGTGGCGAGGCGTTCGGCTGCCCCCTCTGCTCCCTGGTCTGCACCTCCCAACCTGAGCTGCAGGAGCACCTGCTCTCATTCCACATAGAGGCCCAGGAGGAGCAGGAGGCCGGAGAGGAGCAGGCCTCCACCTCCCACACAGTAAGGAGCTCTGCTGCTGCACTGTCATCTGGGAAATGTAGTACACACAAGATTCCTGCATGCTTTCTCATCTCAGCCTTCAGCTGTTAGATAGTGAAACATATTGGATGGTAACTACTCGAGCTGAAAGATAAGCTGATTAACCAGTAAGTCAAGAAAAAATCTATCAAAAGGCAATTTTGATTATAAGTAATCAGTTAAATCATTTATCAGAGACATTATCTAACCTTTGATGGATTATTTGTTTTACTACATTCATTTTTGAATACTTTATTATCAATACACTATTAGTTAAAATAACTTCAGTTAGAAGTTATTTTAAGATTGATCATACAAACTGAGCAATTGAAAGCATCACTGTGGCCTCAGGGGATGTGACTTGAACATTTGTTATTGCTTTGTACTATTAATTATTATTTATTGCACACTACTTTTAGCACCAGCCAGAGTACACCAGGCTCCAGGCTATATTAGCCGCCATCTCAAGCTCGAGTTTGAGTGCAATGCTAGATCCATGTTTTCAAAATATGAAATTATTTTTAAACAGGAATGAGAACATTTAATATACAACTTTTCTGTCCAATCAGGTGATTTCAGCAGATCCAGCAGGGGGCGAGGGGGCTGAGTCCGTCATGTCCGAGGAGCAGGCTCAGCTGGCGGCCGCCCAGCAGGTGTTCGTGGCTCTGGCGGGTGCAAGAGAGGGCGGATCATCAGCGGAAGTGGTGGAGGTCAACATGTACGACCTGCTGAACAGCTCAGTCACCTTCATCTGTGAGGACAAACCGCCAGCTCCTGACTCCTAACTGTGAACCCTGACTCTCGGAGGATCCCTCCGGACACTGAGCAGTCTCATGCTCTAATTGTCTCCTGTGATGATGAACTCAACGAAGGCTAACCTGACATCATTCACAAGCCAAAGGCGGTTTGTGTTTGCACATGAAACAAATGTGGTGGATGTGTGATTGACTAGTTTACATAAAGAAGCCCAGGTTGGCTCAGAGCACGGAAAGTCAGACACATAAGCAGAAAAAAAACATGGCCTCCCTCGAGCTGCCTCCTCTACTCTTGCTTCAGTTGCTGCACTTCCAGATGACGACCCCCCCCCCCCCCCCCCCCAGAGATGGAATGTAGACTTGAAAATGTGGAGTGTGACAAAATGTCGGAAAATGTATTAAAACCGTAAAGCTTTTTGTTGAGCTTTCAACTGCAACTGAGCTATCTGTGTTTGAAAGGGTGTTAATGGAAGGATAGGGTTGGCTGTAATTTAGATTTTTCTTATTGTTAACAAATCCCATTAAAAGAGCAAAACAAGTCGCCACAATAGGTTTTCGGGGGGGGGGGGGGGGGAGGGGGATCCAGCTTTGGATGACGTTAGAGGCTAGTGAACTTTTTTGCGTAAACCTTCTTAAATCTCAGCCTAGCCAGTAGCATATGGTGAGAAATCCCTCTCATCAGGGTACTTCCAGATCAACATGGTCGCAGATTTTTTATTTATTTATTTTATCCCAGTAGTCCACCAACAAGAAAAAACACTTCTTGCCAGTTCCTACTTCAGGAATGAAGGACAAGGGGTTGCATCTTGGCCCACGTTGATACAGACCCTCATGTTTTTCACTCTGAGAACTGTTACACTGTCACCAACCAACCAGTCAATATGTTGTTTTTGATAAGGTGTGAAAGAGAATCTAAATTCATGGCTTACTAGTCTCTACATCCAGTATACCTACTAACATACAAATATACTCATAAATGGATTCTTTCAGAATTCTTTTGGGAGACAATTCATAATTAGATTTTACTGGCTGTCAGATCACTTCGGTTTCATTTGAATTACACAGTGGCTGATAATGATCGGATTGAAAGGTCCAACATGTTGGACGCAATGGGCTTAGATTTTTATCCCCGACATTCTATGACCGTAATACCTGTCTTTGACGTTATTTCAGTATCGTAACACCTGAAAGTGTCTCCCCTATTCCAGCACCAGTGCCCCCACACTGCCTGTGACTCTCGGCCCAAAATCCATTGGTTCCTTCTGAAGGTGTCAGTCTCGTTCTTTCCTTGATCAGCTGCTCACTGTAGTTTTTACCAAACGTTACTCAAATAGCAGGAAATCATTTGTTAGCAGTGTGTCACTGATGTGTTTAAATGGAGCTCTATGGAAGAAGATACTGTATCAGCCTTTAGATACACACACATTATTTGTTGATTTGGGTCTGCACATGGGGTTTGTTGACAATACAACAAATATGGATAATTGGCAGCCTTATCCTTTAAATATAAAGGTACCGTGTTCAGTAACACCAATTTCTACACATACAGGTGTGGAAACTGGTGTCACCCATTAAATATCAGTGAAAATGACTGCTGAGAAAGCTATTTCTCCTCTGACACAGACAGTTCTCTGCAGTCTGAAGCAACTCCATGTGTTAGTCCAGAAATGGTTTATCACCAGTAAAAACGAGGTGGATTTGTCTCATAAGGAATAAAAAACAAATAATGCAGATTCAAATGTATTTATTTGTTTATTACAAGGTTCACAGGCAGCAACCTGTTAACAAGGATAAATACAAACCTAAATTCTGACCGCCTTATAAACACTGAACGGGCTCATACAGCAAAGTCCTGAGTAGTATGTTGAACAATGAATACGTCTGTGAGCCAGTTGAGCTCAGCAGGATGGAGTAGAATATTCACACCAGTTAATGAGGGGGGAAATTAATTGTATTCTTAAATAAAGTATCTAAAAAATAAAAGTAGTAACGGAATTTTGAGTTCCACTGTTTCATCAAGAAACATTTGACATTGAAATTGATGTTTATACATTTAATGCATTACATGCTTCACATCCAAGCTGCATGGAAACCAGATTGAAATGTGCTCACAAAAGCAGGAAGAGTGCAGAAGAACATCTGAGATGTCAAACCCAGTGTAGAGATGAACTCCTGGAAGGCGGTCTATTGCCTGGTTTTTCGCACCATTAAGTGCATTCTACATCTGAAGAGTTAACTTTCACTATTTCTAAGGTTACAGACACAGTAGATTCCACTGCAGTGTGAAAGCCATGCTGTGATTCCCAAGGGACTAGAAAAAGGAAACACTGCTGCTTTGCATTTTCATTTGCATAAGCTACCTAGTAGTGAGTAAGACAAAGAGGCTGAGGCAAGGTACTGGAGGATCAGTACATCCAACAGGGGTTTGTGCATCAGGCTCTGTAACACCATTTCAAAATAGTCCACATTCATCCGTCTCACTGAGGGTTGTCCTGATTGTTGCGGCCTGAAATAAATAAAAAAAAAACATGCAGCTGCTTTTCAGGAAAACTGCAAAGCAAAGCGGCCTGTTTGTGCTAGCTGCTTGGGACTTCTTGTTTTATTGTGCCTGTCAGGTAGTACTTGCTCCCATGCTGTGTAGCCTTCCCAACTGTATACGGCATCAAATGGTTAATAGCTGGAGATGGGTAGAAGTTTATAAGTAGTTTGGTGAAACTTGAATCAGTGGTGCTTGTCGGGGGCAGTGCTCTGCGGATCACTGTCCGCTCTGCCAACCAAAGCCCCTCTGACGTTCATTTAGAAGGAAGCTGGTTTGTCGAGACCAAGTTTTGATTTATTTCACCTTGGCTCCAACAGCAGTCCTGATTGGATGGAAATTGGTAAAATGTTCTAGTCTTCTAATCGGATTGTTCTGCAGAGAGACTGAGCGGACTGGCCACAACTTCAGGCTCTTGCATATATGATGGGATGGGTTTACCTTGTGTGAGTGCAGGTTCATTCTCCTTATTGATGACAAGGGCAACCAAGACACAAAGCATGGCTACCAGACAACCACTTCAAGACAGAGTGAGGTCACAAGTACACTGACAAAAAGTAACAATAGCTCATGAAGCACGGTGTCTGTAATAACACAAGGCCTTATCAAAGAAACCGTTCCGTAACAGATAACCTGATAATTTTACTGCTAATGTTTTCCACTTAACCTAAAAAAAATTTTTGCTTTCTGTCTTGGTAAAAATGTTAGGGGTGTGTTATCAGCACTTATCAGTGCAATCTGGAAGGCTACCTCCAAACCCCAACCACATGGCTCAGTGTAAGATATAATACGAAACCATATTTAATATTTACACCCCCAGCAGACACAGAGCAACATTAACAGTCATTTGGAGTCCAATATTCACTCACGTTTTTCCTCTGGTTTGGTCTCCACCTCCTCCGGTTTGGTCTCCACCTCCTCCTGACCTCCTCACTCTTTAGCTGCTAAATGCTCCGCGGTGTCCACCAGCTGCTGTTTGCTGCTGAACAGCTGGTGGACAGTGGCTTTATCACACTGAACCAAAAAGCAGATGTGCCATAAAACTAAAACAATAAACTATAGAGGCATTGTGATGCCCTGGGGAGGGGATTCTCTATTGGTGTGTTACTGTGAGTGACAGCTTTCACATCACACGCCATTTAAAACATGGCGTGATAAAACATAAAAATATTGACTGATGGGACTTTAATGCTAAAATGCTTCACGAAGCACCTGTAAGCAGACAAACAGACAAACACCACACAAACATCATGAATGGGTAAATACATAAAATTTACAGGCTGGCATAGAACCCTCCACAGCGCTGTGGTGGCTGAAGCTGCGTCGTCGTCGTCGTCATCACACACACACACACACACACACACACACACACACACACACACACACACACACACAGCAGGTGCTTCATGTCCCTTCAGAAGCCAGTCTACATCTGACACTTATGTTTTCACTAAATATGTAGTGCAAATATTCCTCTGCAGAGGCAACAAACGAAAGAAGTTCAGGCGACCACCAGCTCCGACTAAGAGACTCCGGCAGTTTGTGTCCCGTGCTTTGTGTGTGTGTGCACGTTTGGCATGGTGGTCCACATGTTGTGCATAGCGTCACTAGATTCTTTAAAAATTCCTTTGCATTTCTTATTTCAGCAAGAGCTTGAAGATGGCAAAGATGCCAAAGTTGAAGTGTTTTAATTTGCAGTTCTTCTACTGGTCACTAAAATGCTGGATCTAAGAAAGCTCTGTGTATTGAAGTGTGAATGCAGGCGACCAAGGGCACACCATCTGATTAGTAACCTTTTTATTTTGTATTTTACCCTAACATTATGATTTGACTTATAAATATATCAAATTGAATAAATGCGATAACTCTCCACACTACAATGCAGCTGCCAGCCTGCTGATAAGAGTCCATACAACAGAGTTGTCGCCTTCAGTTCCTACTGGAAGTCACGTCACACAGTGAGGACTTGTATACATATGTCATCATTTGAGGGTGTAAATTTGCACAGACAACAAAAGTCAACTCGAGAGTATAAATTGGTACAAATTAGTGGGATCTGAATATCTAATCTCAATCAAATCTCAAAATTAGGATTTTTCGGCAAGCGGAAAAACTACTTCTGCAGGTCTATAGGAGAACCAGCACGAAGCTGTTTGTTTTAGCCGACTCAACTAATTTCTGGGCCTCTCAGGACAGTGTCAATCCAATACAGCCACCGAGGGAATAAAGCACATGGGCATCCTAGCTGGTGATCTTTTTGCGGGGCAGGTAGGCATTAGTGATCTGGTTCATCACCACCAGGGCAGGGAAGAGGGGCAGTAAGAGGAAGGCCCACCAGGCCACCCCCTTCACCGTGGCCTGGAACCAGTCCGAGAACATGGCCGACACCACAGTCACAGTGGCCAGTAGGTAGACCAGCAGGCCGCAGGTGGCATGGTACAGCTTCAGCCTCGGCAGGGAGGAGGAGAGACGCAGCAGCTTGGGGAAGATCACACAGATGCCGCACACCGCTTGGAGCGCGGTGGCAGCCAAGGTTCCGATGCCCAGCAGACTGTGCCAGGTGACCAGGTGGGGGATCTCGGACACGTTCTTGCTAGCCACCATGAAGCCCAGGCCGGTGGCCGCAGCTACCAGGACCAGGGCCTGACAGAACCAGTGCAGACGGACTTTACCCTTCCGGGATTTGAAGCAGAAGGGGGTCCCCTCGGCTGAGAAGAGGAGGATGCCCTCGGTCATACACAGGCAGTACTGGAGGAGAGAACAGAGAGACATGTGTCAGCAAGGCCCTTTTCATTCTGGTTTAGGAAAGAAAAAGAAACAAAACAAGGTGTTTAGAGCAAGAAAATGTGGATTAATCTGCTGCTGAAAATAGTCCCAAAAAAATGCACCATTTCCTTTTAATAACGTTTGTTTAAAAACCACATTGAGCAGCTGTATCAGAAAACGACTGAGCCTCCTTAAGCTATATATTTGTGACCTCCTGTATTTAAAGATTCAAATCCTCAGTTGGATCTAATGTGCTTGATATTGAGAAACAGACTAGCACACTGTTGGTTTTGGTGTTTTGATGAGATTTACTGATAATTAGAAAATGTAGAATAATACAAGCTTCCTCCTTTAGGTGCTGTGATACAACTACCTGCAGTTTGATAAACAGTGATCACTCATGCAGTGTGGTGGTTAAACTGTCAACTAAACAGAAGTATGAGGTGTCCACACGTACGATTTTATATTGCCAGCAAATCAGAAACCGGCATTATTACAGTATGTTTGCATAATTAAACAAACATACAGTATGTCTGTATATTTAGTTCCAACTTGTCTTTTTCCTCTTAGAATCAATCAATCAGTCAATCAAAAAGCCTTTGCATATTAAAGAGGGCAGCTACTGCACAGACATTTTCGGGACGTGACTGTGTGCGGTGGTTGAAAAAGTGAGCAATGAGTCATCATTAGGCTTCTATTGCGTGTGCTGTGAATTCATCTCTGTGAAGGAAAATGGGCGCATCAATCAGAGACGTGGAGCTGAGAGTTGTCTGTGACGGGGAGGCATGGTGTTGGTACGGTTAGTCAACACGACTGACTCATCACGCTGCACTGCCACGAGCCAACACAGAGATAGCCCCAACGTCCAAAACCGTTCCCCCCAACATATTCTAGGTCAGTTTGTAACACAATAGCTGACACAGTGGTGCAACACGGCCCTTAGTGTCAGCGCTCCCTCCTATCTATTATTCACAGTGGAAAGAAGAGGGTGTGAAGGTGAAGGAACGTTGAGTGCTCACAGGAGGGTTAATGTTCAACTGAAGATATACTAGTGAAATGACATACTGTATTCTTCTATTAGTGTACGTTTGATTTGTCACATGATTACTTTCTAACCTACGTCTGATCAGCTTTACACGCATCCTAACTGACTGACCTGTCTGTACTATTGTGTCAGTCATTAAGTGACCACACTGTTGTTCCATTTCCAGTGAGAATTCATCTACGTGACATAAGTAGGACCTAATGCGTCACACTAAGCAGGAAACATGATTACATGCAGATGCATTTA